>BJBW01003427.1:0-55943 GCA_004320125.1 Scolopax mira
TAAATCCATGTTGACTATTTCTGATAGCTTTCTTTTTCTCCATGTGCTCTGAGATGGCACCCAGGATGAGCCATTCCGTGGCCTTTCTAGGTCCCTGTCTCCAACCCCATCCATCTTGCCCCCTGCCCAGTGCCTACACCTGCTTGCAGCCCCCTGCCTCCTCCTGCAGCCCCACAACTGCCTGCCTGCTTCTCCATGAGCTCTGCCCATGCTCCCACCTTCATCCCCAGGGCCAAAGCGCACTCTTCCCTGCAGCCCCCTGCCATCAGCCCCCGCCCCCTCTAGCACCCTGCCTACACCCCACAGCCCCCACCCCCAGCAGGTTCCTGCCCCCAGACCCTTCCTCCAGCCCCATGGGCCCTGCCCTGTCCCTGCAGCTCTATGCCTGGAGCTTCCAGTACCCTCCCGCCACCCTTCCTTCCCTGCAGCCCCTTTCCCACTGACCCCTCCCCCGTCCCCCCCTGCCCCAGCTGCCTGCACCTCTGGCTAGAGCTCCTTTCTCAACTCCTCTCAACCCCTCATTGCAGGGGGAGCACATGCCTCCTCTGCCACCATTTCTTCTCCCTCGCCAGCCGGGGATGAGCTGAGAGCAGCCCGTGCCTGCCTGGATGCCCCCTGCAGGCATCCCCACTGCCTCGCTGAGGGGGCAGCTCTTGGGGGTGGGGGGCGAAGCACCACAGTTGGAAAAGTGACCTTTATTTAAAAAATAAAAAGAGCAACAAACCCCCAAACATTCTGCAATAAACCCCTAGTGATAACTTCTCACAACACGTGTGCGGTGTCCATGCTGACCTCTGCGAGGGGTGCAGGCAGGGGGGCACGTGGGGCAGCCCCACAGGGTTGGCAGCTGTCTCCCCTGCTCCTGTCCCAGCCAGGAGGACATCACCCGGCTTGGAATGTCTCACCAGAGTAGGGACCATCACCCACAGCAGGCACTTCTCTGGGTCAATTGGCTGGGGCTGCGCTCCAGCCCCCATCTGCCTCCTGGTCCAGGTGGTGGGAGGGTTGCTGCCTCCCCAAAGCGATGGGCGAAGGGTGGCTGGAGAACCTGGGAGGAACCAGTCCCAGGATGGGACTGTCATGGAGCATCCCTCGCTGAGAGCACGGCGGTGCCATGGGCTGCAGGAGAGGAGCTCAGAGCTACTAAGGTGAAGATGCTCCCTTAGAAGGAAAAACAAACCCCAAAAAGACAAAGTACTGGCAGTGGGTAGTGGGGGGTGTGGAGTCAGTCCTCGGGTGGGCTACACCAACCCCGCTGCCTTCTCCTGCACGTTGTACTCCTTGCTCCTCTTCACCTTCCAGCTGATGAGGGCGAGGAGGATGGTGCCCACCACCTTGTAGCCCACCTGCAGCCCCAGGTACCTGTGGGGAGAAGAGCAGGGAGATGCCACGTCTGCAGGTCGCACCGCCAGCCAGCGCCAGGCTGAGCTGGGGACAAGCTCCATGATCATCTCTGCCCCGGAGGACGTGGGGACAGAAGGTGGGGTACCTGTTGCGGAGGAAGTCGTTGTTGTAGTAGGCGCAGAACCGTCGCTGGGTGCACTGCTTCTGCCAGTAGATGCAGGAGGAATCGATGAGGGCACCGAACATGGCTGGGGCTGGCAGCCAGGCTTTGGAGAAGAGAGGATGGAGTCAGGTTGCCTGCCTTTCCCCGCTGCATGCTTTGCCTGCTGTCCCCAAAGAGGCTGAACACCTCCTTGGGGCTCAAGCACGCCTCTGAGCCTTCCCCTGCCTCATTAGGAGATGGACACTCACCCAGCAGCCTCATTAGTAAGAACTGGACTCCAATGGCAAATGACTTCTCATCCTGGTTCACCACCCTGCAGGGGGGAAGCCATGGGAGGTCAGAGTTGTATTTGGCCAAGCATCTTAGCCTGGTTGCACACAGAAGAGGCCCCACTGATCCCAGCATGGGGAACCATCACATCACGCTTCCCTCAGTGCCTTGCGACACCCCCTGCCCGTTGCTCACCGTAAAACCATCATGTAGAGGGGGTTGTGGGACAGGCAGGCTACCAGGGCAGCAAAGGAGATGAGGAATATGGCAGGAAGGAGCATGTGGGAGCAGCTGAGCGGACAGGAGCCTGTCTTGGCAGAGGACAGCCCACTCCCAGCAGAGATCAGGGAACAGTTCTTGTAGATCTGTTGGAAATGTTTGGAAGAAAGCAAATGTAAAACTCTCAAAGCCAAGAGCAGGGGCTTTATTGATGCACCAGCCCACATCACTTTGCAGAAGACTGGTCAGAGCGTCAGCTCCAATTTTAATGCCACGGCCGTGGCATTCTGCAGTGGGATGTGCTGCCATCCGCATTTCTCCACCAGACTCCAGGCTGTTACAGCAATTCTCCGTTACACCGTAGAATTTCAGCATCTCTGATAGACCTTCCCTCTCACCGCATCAAAAAGGCCACTCTATTGCACTGGTCAAGTTCCTCCAGCATCGCTGAAGCCTCCACCATCACCACCCAGCAAGGTCCTCTCCCCTTTGCAGAGCACTGGTTCTACTCACCACTTGCTTGGGGGTGGAAGAATTAGCGGTGCTGTTGGTGCAGCCGGCAAAGCAGGGGGAGATGTACTCCACGTTGTTTTCTCCACACACTGGGTGAAAGATGTGCTCAGAGCAGTGGCACCCGTTCGGCATCTTAACCTGCTGCGAGGAACTCAGTGTACTGCCAAAACAAGAAGAGGGGGGGAGAAAAAAAAAAAAGTTAAAAAATTAAGAAATAGGACAGGAGGAAGAAAAAAAATAATAAATCCTTCTTACTAGTTAGCCAGTTTCCCCATTCCTGTTTGTGCTGGGACACTGCCAGCAGCAGGCTGGCTTTGTGCCAGACCCTCATCCCCAGCAGGTACCTCTGCAAGGTACAGTGAACTTAGCAGTAATTATATTATGGCTGCAAACAAGGACTCACACATTTACTTTTTTTTTTTTTCCCCCCCAGCTGAAAACTAATCAGCCAAATGCCTGGAGAAATAGACCTGGGCTCCATCCAGAACTGCACAAACAGATGTGAGAACAGCCCCAGCTGGATACACCGTTCAGACAGAAACTGGAAGCGGGTTCGTTTCCAAACAACAAGCCTGACGACAGCGTGAAAGTCAAGAGGACAAACTGAATTATCTGTCCTGTCTTGTCTTACTACCTAAGGGAGTTCATCTGCGGGAGCAGCACAGTCTGTCTCCTACAGGAAACTGGCACCAAGGACCTGCCCTTGGGCATGGTGGGCTGGGTCTGTTCCATCTCCTATGGGAAGGTGGCACCAAGGACCTGCCCTTGGGCATGGTGGGCTGGCTCTGCTCCATCTCCTATGGGAAGGTGGCACCAAGGACCTGCCATTGGGCATGGTGGGATGGAGCAGAGCTCATGTTCACCTGTCCATGTAGCCCCCAGCCACCTGGGGTTACAGGCAAAAAGTTCTTATGTGCTGCTGCCCTTGCAATGGAGGAGGTTTCCAAAGCAATATAAGGCAACAGCCTCCTTTTCTGTGCAAGTCCCTCCAGCAGTTCCCAGCAAAGCCCATCCGGACTGGCGTGTTGCAGAAGAGCTGAGACAGGCGCTCACTCAACCTGACACTGGAGCCAAGGTGCCTCCCAAAATTTAGCCCTTGCAGCACCTGATCTTGATCCAGGAGATCTCCTTGCATTTGAAGCCTGGCTCTCATGCAGGAAGCTTGAGATGCCAGTGCCTCAGTGGACTCTCCACGTGCTCCTGACTGCTGTGCAGATCTCAGAGCAAAATATAAACACATTGCCCACACATGAATTTGTAGAGTGCTGTTGCTTTCCTTCACCATGGTTATTTAAGTGGCTTTTAAGTGGGAGAAGCACATGGAATGCCCTGTCTCTCACCCCTCCGCTGTGCCTCGGGGACAGGAGACTTGTTGTTGGCCAAGGAGAACATCTGTACAAAAGCCCCTTGCTGGCTGCGGGCAAGTTTCATTGGGAAATGAGCATGATGCACTTGGCAGCGAGCCTGGGGTGGACTCTAAATGCCATTTTTTTGTCTTAAAAAGACACGGTAAGAGCCAAAAGTGTCCATCCAGGTGAGGAGAAAAGTGATGTCCAGCTGGAATGGAGTGCTGGACGTGCCCATGAGTGGAGTTCATGTGGACAAGGGTGCTAATAGTAACTAATTTCCCCCTCGAAATCCAGAATGAAAACTACACCCTGCTTGTTTGGTACAGAAAATCGGGAATGAATGCCCTCCCAAGCTTTATGTCCTTAGATCTCCTCCAGGCAGCGGGATTAAGGAGCAAGCAGTAGCATGGCGATGTCTCCTGCCTCTTCCCCTCCACCTGCACGTGTTCCACCCCACGGATAGTCAGGTCAAGAGCTGGAGGAATAAGGAGCTGTCAACAACACAAGCACCTGTGTTACCTGTGGGGGTAGATCCCATCAATGCGCCCTGTGGAGCAGCCCATGAAGAAAAGAGGCAGGCAGATGAGGATGGAGAAAACGAGCACCACCACAGCAAACCGGGGGATGGCCCGCAGGGAGAAGGCAAAGCGTTTCATGATGATTCCTCCTAAGAGCATCCCGAGTGCTGCTGCTGGCAGGTTCACAGCTCCTGCAGAGGAAGGGAGGTGTTAGCTGGGGTCCCGCCTGCCAAGCACCCGTCTGCAGATATGGGGGGTGGAAGTAGTGGCTTTGTGAACCTCATTGGTGGTTGGGAGAAGCCCACCCCACCATTACCCAAGAAGACCAAAACCCAAGGCAGTCAGCCCCTACGAGAAACCTCAGCTTTGGGGGCCTGGCTTAGAGATGCAAGATCAAGCTTGGTATGTAATTGCCAACTTCTTTAAGCATCTGAGTGATGCAGACCCGCTTCACCCATGTGGTGGGGCTCCACACTTTCAACGAGAGCAGTTGCTGGCCCACAAGCGCAAGCAAACAAACGTAGACAGTGTCTCTGAGAGGCTTCAAGACAGCCTGGCCTGGGGGCATCTCAGGTCAGGAAAGTCATCAACCATCTCGAGGTGATCCCTAGGTCTCACCAGGAGTTTTCCAATGACTTCCTCCCACAGCATTAAAAACCGTGGAGAATACGAGCAGGTGGCTCCCTGATGATGGGTATTTTTACCCTCTGGCTGCCGCTGCCCAGCTGTGCTCACCTATGAGAAAGTTGGCGTAGGAGGAGGAGGCACCATACTGCTTCTCCAGGAACTTGTTGAGGAAGGTGGCCAGACCCGCAATGACCGAGGAGAAGCTGCATTGAGCCAGCACCAGGAGGATGAAGAGGGGGTTGAGGAGCAGACGGAGGAAGATCTTCGGGAATCCTACAGAGAATCAGCAGGAAAAAGGTGTTTTAGCCATGTGATCCTCAGGTCAGCAATCTGTACCATGAAACAACCCCACCTTTAGACAGTTCCCAGTGAGTTAATAGAGGGGATGTCTAAGGCCAGGGGAAAATGGAAGTGCAGACACCCCAGCTTGGCCTGGCAGCTGGCAGGACCATGGCCAAAGCGCCCTGAGAAGTGAGGTGAAGGGACTCCCCCCCCCCCCTTTCCAAACCTACAAGCCTTCGTAGCACTTAGCAAAAGACAGAGTTGTATTTGTTTTCCTGGAGCAGGGGCCGTATCCTCAGGCAGTGCAAACAGACCAAGCCACAGGGGTTTTGGCAGAGCCCCACCAGCTGCTCAAGGGCAGGGTCTGGCTCCTGCAGCTGATGAACACAGTGTATTTTCCTGGTGGGACATCACGTCCCCCTGCCCAGCCAGGACGGCCTTTCAGCAGAGGCAGACTGACTCCGGGCTCCTCAGGAGCAGATCTGTTTATTTGGGCTCTAATTAGCTTTCCCCTTCCAGCAGAGAGAGCTGCGGAGCCCCAGCCTCATTCATCAAAGCCTGATGAGATCAAGCAGAAGGAGCTGACAGCCTCAGGATACGACTGAGGTGGATGGAGAGGAAAGGAGGGGGAGGCTTTAGCTGGAAAGAAGTCATCACGGAGCTAAAAAAAGTCATTGGAGTGATCTCTCTCATCCGTGACGTCCCTACTGAAGCCCATTTCAGCCAGCCATCAACAAACTGGTGGAAGCTGCAGGGTGGTGACCTCAGAGCAGTGGTCTGGTAGTGCCAGCAGCTCTATGCCCTCTCCTGGACCTGGGGGTTAAACCACCCAGCTAGCGTTTTCCAGCATGCTCATGCCATATAAGGTCCTCAAACCAATTTTCAGAGATGATTCAGGTTCCACAGACATCAACAGACATCAACACCGCTGTCTTATAGCAAGAGGGAGGCTGTGTCCATCTGCCCGCAGTCCTTAGGGAAGGGCACGCTTCAGCCCTTGAGGTGCCTGAGCTGACCCTGGTATCTCCACACAATATGGAGGAGGCTCTCAAAGGCCCCCAACAAGCACCCTCAGCTTGTAAACGCTGGCGTGGTGGTCTCCAACCACCCAGCATGGCCCAGCGACCCCGTCCACCCTCGCCTTTAAGTGCCAGCACTTTACTTTTTATAAACTCCAACAGGGAGGTTTCTTCAGCCACCCCCTTCTCCATCTTCCTGAGCATGCCAGCCTCCGCGGTGGGGACCTGGGGAGGGAGAGGAGAGCAGCCTGTGGTGAGAGGGGAGCACCCACGTGTAGCTGGCACTGTCCCTGCTCCCAGCGAGGCTCAGGAGGAGCAGGGTCTGTCCCAGAAGCTTTTGTCCCCCTGCCAAGCCTGACTGCTTTCCTGCCTGTCACAGCAAAGGGGCAAATTATCTCAAAAAAAAAAAAAAAAATCACTGCAGCCCTTGATCAGAGCTGCAAGATAAAAGTTCATCCTGCCCAGAGAGGTTTAAGAGCCTGGAAAGCTTTCCTCTCCTGAACCCTGACACGATACCTCTGCTAAAAGCCTGAAAATGGAAGTTGGAGAAAGGTCAGCTCAATCTGATTCTCTGTCTATCAGCGTGAAATGTTTGGGGTTTGATTTTGACCTTTAACGAATCGATGATTAAACAGTTTCAAACCAAACGAAACCAGTGGGGCTTGGCTCCAAAAAGAGCGAAGTGAAGCATTTTGATAGTTTGGCATATTTAAAATTTTGTTTTAATGAGGGTCTCGCCTCCTTTCTGCAACTTTTTCCCAGAGGCAAAGCTGATCTATCAAGCCCAGCTTCATCCCCGTGCTCCTCCCATCTGTGCCACGCTTGAGGATGCTCTGCTCCTTATCAGCATCACTGCTGCTGCGGATGTCAGAGGAGCATCATCTTGTGAAGGGTGTTGCAGTGGGGAGTTCCCACACAACCAGGTGAGACACCCCAGGAGGGTCTCGAGTGCCCTCAGACAGAGCCCTGCCAAGGAGGACGGCAGGAGGTCTGGGTTTGGGCTGCCGAGCTGTGGTGGTTCTGAAGGGTCTGGTCCTTAACATGTTAGAGGCACAGAGCTTGTCTGGGAGACTTTGGACTTGTGAGAAGTTGTAATCACATCTGAGAAGGATCCCTCAGTTCCCTTCTTCCCTCCCACCCCTCTCCTCCAGGGACAGGTACTCCCTCCCCAAGCAGAGCCCTGGCACCCCCCGAAGATGAGGTCTCACCTCTCCTTTCAGCATGTACCGAGGGAAAAAGAAATAAGGAATGGATGTGAGCACCAAGCAGCCTGAGGAGATCAGCAGTCCCAGCCACCAGGCTCCAATCCACCGCTGGTCCTTTGGTGTCAGGGTCACTGTAGCTGCAAGACAGAAGAACCCTTTGTAAGAGCTTTGCTCCTGCCCGTCTCAGGGTGAAAGGGCCAAATATCCATGCCAATATGGACCAGTGGAGCACGGTCCATACGGGCACAGTCTGAGGGTCTCTCCTCTGGCCTGGAAGAGCAAACGGATGGAGGTGGGAGCTCCCCCCTGCGTTGGTAGCAAGACCAGCCCTGGTGGTGTTTGACCTCCTTTCCCCTGGCTGGGATCCTGCACCACCACTCCCCATCCAAACTACGCCAAGCCTCCCAAATGACTGCAGGATGGATTTAGTCAGCATGGAAGTATGCTGGTGGCACAGGTTCAACTCTTCCCCGCTGAGCCAGCCAGCAAGGCGGTGACTACGAGGGCCTGACTCCATCCTCCTCTGCCTGGGGCATGCGGTGGGTTTGGGCCACGCTGCCTGCCAGGGATGCCGAGCTGAGACAGGGACGGGAAAAGGGCACGGCCACTTTCCTGGAAAAAATTGCTCTCCCATTGTTCCAGGCTTGGTCACCCTCTGGTCGCAGAGAGCAAGGGAAGGACCCGTGCCGGCAGAAGAGTGCCATTAACGAGCCTGGTTTCCGAGTGGATCAAACTCTGGGCGCCTTCTCCGGAAAAAGGAGGAGAAGGTGAGAGCCACTCCGTCTCCAGCGCAGACATCCTTCGGCTGGGCCAAGCCATGCTCACGGGAGGGTGACAGATTGCTTGGCTTGGCGTGGAGACCACATCTCCCCATCTCCGGGACCTTGTGGCTGGGAAAGGAACTGGCAGCAGCCCCCGGGTGGGAGCCCCGTGCCAGGGAGGAGAGGAGCCCACACCCCACCGAAACAATTGCCCCCAACCAGGAATGCTCCACTCTGGAGCTCAGACGTCATCAGGGAGCGACCGGGCAGAGGCTGCTAAATCTGTCTGTCGCCATGGGGAGCGAGCCAAGGCTTTTTGCTGTTTCCTGCCCCAGGTTCATTTATTATTCTTATCAGCCACCGGACAAAAATGTCAGGCGAGCTTGATCTCTCGAAGGAAACACAGGAAAAGCCCATGTTAATGATGGAACTGGGGAGAATTCTTCAGCGATTAAGTTACCAGGAAGTGTGCAGATCACGAAAATACGTCCTGTGGTGACCTTGGCTTGGTCCCTCTCTCTGCAGATGCTGGTGAAATGGGGTGTGGAGCTGGGAAAGTAGACTTGAACCTTCCCATGCACTCACAGAGCAATAGTTGCCCTGTGGTTGTCTTCTCCATCCCTGGATGCTTCAGATGTCCCTGCTCCTGTCCACCACCGTGCTGGGGTAGTCTGATACTTCCTCAGCATGGTGGCAGTGGGCAGACCCCAGCATTGACCATCGGAGCTTCATAGTAGCGCCACAAGTAGGACATTGAAATGTTTCTACCACAGGGCTCTGCTTCAGTGGTGGCTTCAGGATCATCTGTAGCCTTCCTCATGGGGAGATGGAATGGAGAAGTGTGCTGGGAGTGCTATTTCAGGTCAGGTCTTTCCAGGGAAGCAGGTTTTGTCGGTCACGGGACCAGTGGCTTCTGCCACGAGTCATCTCAGAGTGACCTTCTGACTCACAGAAGTCCATTGCTACTTGAGAAATACTCACCCATGTCAACTCTTCCAATATCCACAAAGAGCCGCAGCACCACGGATCCCAGCAAGTATCCAAAAGCGGGGCCAAACACGGCGATAGCAAAGAGGATGGCTGAAAAAAGGCAGCAGAGAATGCCAGTGTGAGCAGGGAACCGTGGCTTCAATTCAGATATGGCATTTGTCTTCCCACGTGAGATGGGAACGGTGTTACAACATACAGAGGAGAGAAACCACCTTTTATCAAACAGCAGATGATGAGAAGATTCCCATTGCTCAGATACTGAACCCAGTGTTTATCTAACAGGAGGGCAGGCAGCTGCCTGCAGAAAAAGTCCCTCCGCTCTGCTGCCATCAAGGCTTTGCCACTACACTACAAGTTTCAGCTACACCATGAACATCCATGGTCCACTGTGACAAAAGGGTGGCATCCTGGGCTCCCGCAGGTGACAGAGACCTTAATCTCCTACAGGAAGCTAAGGAAACAAAGCCACCTCAGGCCTTCTATCCAACCAAAAACATTTGGTACAAACTTCAAGGGAGGTGAAAGATGCTGAGAGCAAAAAAGGCAGCAGATCATCCTCGGTTCAGCTGAACCGAGGAGTCCTTTTGACTCCTTTGGAATGAAAGAATTCAGGTTTCCTCCCTGAAAGAAATTTTTTACACAACCTTCTTACATTGTTCAAAAGGAGACAATTTGCTTGAATTCACAATTTCTGCGCATTTTAGTATTTTCCTGCTCTGGAACCTTTGAGAGCACTGGGTTTGAAAGATCACATCTATGTCTCAGTTAAGCACCTATTTTAAAATTTTAAAAGCTGCACAAGTTCTCACAGACACCAGGGAGAAGTCCCCCCGCCGTCATCCATCTCATCATCTCATCTCATCTTATCATCATCTCATCTCCTTGCCCCAATTCTTTGCCTTCCTAACGCCCACACCACAAATATAACCCTGCAGAGAGCTGCTGACCATCAAGGACAGCCCAGCCTTTTAATGGGGGAGGATCTCATCTGAGTCCCACTGGCTGCTCAACTCATGCCCACAGGTTCCTCTTCAGATGAGCACTCCCATATCCACCTCTGCATCTCACCTCTAATGTCTGGAGGAAACAAAGTTATATACAGCAATGGTCCCACTTACCAACGTAGAGCGGGGAATTGTTTGCTTCTGCAAAGTCATCTACGTAGGATATCCCAAAGGGCTGGATGGGAACTGTCCCGATTCCAGCCAGCAGCTGGGCGATGACCATCATTGCCCATATGCTGCTGGCCTCCTTCTGGGGATCTTGGGTGGTGTTGGGGCACACAAACTTATTCTCTGCATAGCAGAATTCAGCCTGGACCTGGCTTTTGTTACCTGAAAGGGAGAAGAACAAGCATTACAATGCTGGGCACATCCCCTGCCTCTCCCCACACTAAATACCAGGAATCTCCCAAATTTGCTGAATACACTGTTGGACTTTGGATGGATCATTCATTTTATCTGAGAGAGTTGGGGGTGTTCATCCTGGAGAAAAGGAGGCTGAGGGGAGACCTTCGCACTCTCTCCAACTCCCTGAAAGGAGGCTGTAGCCAGGGGGAGGATCAGTCTCTTCTCCCAAGGAACAGGCAATGGTGCAAGGGGAAACGGCACCACCCCTGGTGGTGGTTTGGTTTAGATTGGATATTAGGAAAAATGTTTACACTGAAAGGACTATCAAGCCTTGGAATGGGCTGCCCAGGGAAGGGGTTGAGGCACCATCCATGGAGGGATTTAAAAGACGGGTGGACATAATGCTTGGTGACATGGTTTAGTGATGGATTTTATCAGAGTTAGGTTGATGGTTGGACTAGATGGTCTTAAAGGTCCCTTCCAACCTCGACAATTCTATGATTTAGCAAGTCTTTCCCTTCCTTTGGGGCATTATACTGAGGTCAGCATATCAAACAACCAGGCTGTGATTTTCCTCAAACTTTTAAGGACAGGCTGATCAGAGAAGGTGGAAATGAAATAAATTAACTTCTGCTGCAAAGGGTCAGCCCTGCAGCCCTCAGCAGAGGAAAAAACCTCACCATCAAAGCTGCAGCAACACTGCACCCAGACAACTGCCATAAGCCTGCAGACAGATGCTGTCAAAACCAGTGGAAAAACCTAAATACTCATTGATGGAAAAATCATGAAAAATTAAGGCGTTACAGAGCAAAGTAAGCCCTGGTCTTTTGATGCTGGCTCTTTCCAGGATCTGGCTTTTCTCTTTCTTTCTTTTTTAAATTTTTTTTTATTTATTTGTATTGAGTTCAACATTCCTATCACGTCTTTTTGTTAACATAGTAACTGTGGATTTTCTACACTTCTGAATAAATAGACACAAACCGAAACCAAATATTTGTCAGGTGATTAGGGGTTTCCATTGGCATAGTGCGGCAGCACATTCCTAATACTAGGTCACCACAAAAATCCTTATGTAAGTCCATTCAAAACCATGTTGTCTAAAGGGTCCACGCTGCCAGACAGAAGGAGCCTCCTTTTCTAATAAAGATTTTTACCACAGAAAAAGTGAGAGCTGCAGAAGCCTCTCATGCCAGGGTGCTGTGGAGCGAGGCTGCTCTGGGTTTAATGAGGGCAAACCTAATGAGGGGCTGTGGTTTTGTTATCAGTGGTCTTTGCTCCCTTGTGGTACCCGGGCAGGAGTAGGGATCGATGCTCTCTGGGGCAACCTGGCTTCTGTCCCAGGTCTGCTGTCCCATCAGCAGCTCGTTCTGCTCACAGCTGGTTTCAACACTTTCTCCTTGGATGACTTTTTGGCTAGCTAAATGACATGTCATCATTGGTAACACTGCTGTCATCACTAGGCAGAGATGCAACTGGGTGCTGAGGGGCAGGTTGGAGGGACACACAGCACCCATGCAGAAAGGAGGGACAGGGTGTGCTTAGAGATCTGAAGAGCAACGTATGGGCACAGCCAGGAGAGGAGCATATTTAAAAGAACGTATTATGATAGTTAAACAGTTAGTCTTCAAGTCTCTTTTATCATACCCATGTGGAAGGTTATGCTCTCTCACTGCCTGTGGAACCTTCTTACAAAGATCCCTGGGGTGGCATGTCCATGTGGCACAATGGTGTTCTCAGGTTCTCAGCCCTACAGCAACCTCCCGGGACACCAATGAGGTGTCCTGGCAGCCTGGAGATGACATCCTAGCTGCTGGACTTGAAACACAGACTGCTCCCTCTGGAGGCCTTTGGGAGCCTCTGTGGGGAATTTAGGTACTTCATCATGACCACAGCACTCGGCACCTGAAACCACAGCTGGAACGACACGTCCAGAAGAGGCAGAAGGGATCCCACATGTAATAATTGCATTCAGAAGGGGTTGAAAAGCTATAGAGAACTCAGGCTTAAAACAGAATTTCTCTTCCTTAAGTCTTTCCCTCCAAACATTGTGTTTAAATTGTGTGTGCGCTGGACACAACCCCTCTTTTTGGGTAGGCACCAATAAACCCAGCCCAAAGCAACTGGAGGTGGATTTGTGCTGGGACAGCTCATGGCGATGAGGATGGAAGCACTTACCAGTGCTAAGGGCGGTGTATTGGTAGGGGTCTGATAGGAAGTGGGGCAGGGTCACCAGGAAGGCTCCCAGGGCCAGCAGCAGCCCCCCCACGCCGATCACCCGCGGGCGGTGAACTCGGCTGCCAAAGTAGCTGACGAAGATGATGAGGACCACGTTGCCGATCTGAAAAGGGCACAGCAAAACAGGGAGAAGGTTAGAGGATGTCCTGGAGGAAGTAAAAACCCCACAACTGGCCCCCCATGACTGCATTGGGGTAGGTGGAGAGCTCTCTTTCCAGGTTTCTCTCCTTGGTTTCTGTCCCCTGTGGGCATCCCTTGCTCTCTCTCAACTTCACAACCTCCCTGTCATCCATCTGGGGCTTTTTTTCAGCACCCACACCTGCCCCCCCACCCCATGGGATGTGGCATAAACTAATAATTCCTCCTAACACAGCATAAAAGGATTGTCTCCATTCCCATGACTCTAAACAGACACGAGCCCAGCTGCAAAGTCCAATGTTTGTGACTCTGGACATTTGCAACTACAGATATGATCAGCTGACAAAATTACCATGACATGGGCTTTGTCAGCTTGGGAGAAGCTAAACATTATTTTAAGCTTGGCATATATGGCTAAGAATACTTTGTATTTATGTCCACATGGGCTGTCTTGTTTGTCTCTTTGTGGTTTATTGTTCTTGGAATTGCTGCAGCCATCAGGGCAATGAGATTGTGGTCCTGGACAGCCAGAGGAGCTCACACAGAGATGAAGTAAAGCACAGAACTCTCTCTCATAAGGCAGAGAGATAAAGATGTATCTGTTGCCTGCAAGCTGCTATTCTTTAACAGCGCAGCACGTGTCCTGTTCCAATCCTTTTCCCTTTATACTCCTGCAGTAACAGACTGCTCTACATGATGTTTGCTTTGGTATTACTTCTCCAGGCATTAATTCTCATAAATAAGTTCTCTGGTGGATAAGGAGCATATGGGTTATAGCTTTGAGATAACTCTACAGGGCTTAATTATGCCAGTTCATACTTACCAATGTTACATCCAGTCCATCTTTGCTTGCCTTGGACCTCATCACAATCAGTGGAAAGTCTGAACAGGCTTTGAAACAGATGTTCAAGGCCAGGTTGGATGGGACTTTAAGCAACCTGCTCTAGTGGGAGGTGTTTCTGCCCATGGCAGGATTTTGGATCTAGATAATCTTTAAAGCCCCTTCCAACCTAAACCATTTTATGATTCTATGTAGGTGCTGGTTGAGATAAGACCTGGCCATCTATTTCCCCTAGGACCCAAGAGGATTTCCCAGTTCCCGGTCTCTTGGTGGAGGATCCCATGGGAGAAGACCAGCTCTGCCAGCAGGCCAAAAATCCTAGTTGGCCTTGAAGAGCTACCAGAAAGGATACAATTCATGATGATGTGAACTAGAAAACTTATTCCAGAGCAGTAAGTGATTAGAAAAATGATTAGATTTCCTAATTAGAATTAGGAAATCCTCAGACAGCGCAGCAATATGTCAGTGAAAGTCAGTCCTTTGCCACAGGACCATGAGGAAATGGGAGCACTGAAGAAAAGGGCTAGATCTTGGACAGACTGCTGGCCCAGGTGTCCTTTTAGATAAAGATTGGAATGGCTCAGGCCAGGGTCAATGAGCCAATGAGAAACTTATGAAAACAGATACTTTTACCAAAAAATTGCTCACAGAGTTGTGGTTGTGTGGATGCTACTTGTAATAAAACATTCTTCACAAAAGCTGTAAGAATTGTGATCAATGGAGAAGAATTGCTTTGCATGTTTTCCATCTCCTAGTCATGTCTCGGCTGGAGTTGTACGGCATCACAGTGTGGAGTTGTCTCCTCGGGAGCAACCTGCTTTCTGCTGCTGTCCTCCAAGGTCACGTCCTTACCACATGACCCTATGTTCAACCTCCAGGCATGTGTTACAGCAGAAGTGTGAAAACGTGTCCAAATGCACAGAAACAGCTACTTCAGCCAGCACATGTAGGCATGGCTGAGGAAGCACTGGGTGTGAAAAACCCTGAGGCTCTATTCTGGGAAGGTTCTGACCACCCCTTGGGGTCTCCACACAAGCGTTTCACCCAGTTACCTCATGCAAGCTGGAGATGAAACCTGAAGAGAGACTGGAGAGCCCAAAGCGCTTCTCAATGGTGGTGAGGCTGCTCTTGAAGTTGGCACTGTAGAGGAGCTGGGAAAGCTGCAGAAGTCCATGGCACAGCACAAACACCTGCAGGCAAAAAAAAGTGCCATCTCAGTTAGTATGATGTGTATGATGTGTAACTGCTGGAGACCATGCCCTGTGAAAGGGATTTGAGAGTCACGCACTCATGGACTCAAGTGGGCCAACATGGCTACACATCTGACATGCAACAGGTCTACTCAAGTGCTCAGTCCTGGATCCCTGATTAACTTAGCTTTGTGAAATGAGTGATGCCGTGGCCAGAAGAGAAGACAAGGAGCTCTGGCTTTATCTTTCCTCTGCTTTACCGCTATTAATATTCATTGGTATTTGCACTACAGCGACCCTCGTG
This sequence comes from Scolopax mira, assembly GCA_004320125.1. Lineage (NCBI taxonomy): Eukaryota > Metazoa > Chordata > Aves > Charadriiformes > Scolopacidae > Scolopax > Scolopax mira. The sequence goes on from BJBW01003427.1 coordinate 15,318, forward strand.
CAACCCTCAAGAGCAACCCTCCAAATCGATAAGGACGTGTTGCACTGGGAGCTGTACAATGTGTCTGACTTTACACACACTCAATGGGCACTTCTGAGACCATGTTAGAGCCAACCCTGCAGCTGAAAGGGAGCCGTGCTGCTTTAGACCACCTGAGATTCAGTATTTCCAGTTGGCCCCTTGGATTCACTCAGTGGTAAAGCCAATTAACAGAACCTGCTCCAAGGCCTGTTGCAAGAAAAAGGTGCAAAAAGGGCTCCAAAAGCCCCAGAGGGAAAGGATGAAAGATGCATGACCCAGTCTCACTACTGGAAGACCTCTGTAGTATTCTAAAAACTGCAACTTTCCCTTAAGCCAGGCCATAAGCCGAGCCAGAAATCAAGGCGAGTGGAGGCAGAGCTTGCCTGGAGCAGAGGAGGGAATACAGAGAGTTTATGGGGCAGGGCAGAAACGTGGTCGAAAGAGCCTGGGTGGCCTGGGAGAGGAAAGAGCTCTCAGCCGGGGGACACAAGAGGCAGCTCGCAAGTGTCTTTTGATCTATATTTAGTCAGAACAGTTCTCCTTTATTTTTATTGGAATGGAATCCATGCACACGGTGCCAAAAGTATTTTAAAATAATTAAAAAAAAAAAAAAAAGGAAGGGAAAAGATCTTTTTATTTAAATTCACAGGAAATCAAATATTTGCTGGATATCGGAAGCATGTCCCACCAAGATAACAGCGGGAAGTCCAAGAAGATGAATGGTGCATCAAAGGTATTGCAGAGCTGACAAATTCCTTATGTCCCTGGCTAGGAAAGCAGCAATACTCGTTATTAGTATTTATTTGAAATGCTGGTAGCACCCAGAAGCCCTGACCCATTGTGTGAAAAATAAAAAGCTCATCAGGAAAAAGAACTAAATTGTCTATCCGACACAGAGAATGCAAATGCCATAGGTGGGTGGAATAGCTTATTTTTGGGGAGCAGAGGAGGATTGCTCCAGCAATCACAAGAGAATTTGGGTAGGAGAAGATGGGTAGGAAGCTCCTTGGGAAGCTTCTCCTGTGAGAGAGGGAAGTCCCAGCCCGAAGAGACAGCTAGGTGTCTAAAGCATAGGAGTGGGAGAGAAGAGGTTGAAGCCGAAGGATAAAACAGAGCCCTGTCAGGGCAGGCTGGAGACCACAGAAAAGTAGGAGGAGAAAAGCAAACACCAAGAAAGAGGGAAGAAGGGTCACAGGGACAAGCTGCCACCACAAGCTCCCCAGCCACACCTTGGAGGGCTGTCAGCAGACAGGCTAGTGTTAGGCAGGCATCTGCCACTTTGGTAGCCAAGCAGGAAAGGACTAAGTCCCAGGCTGGGACTTTGCCCCGAACAGAGCAGCAACGTGGGGCGTAACGTGGGAAAGGGAAACCCTCCCAGACAGGGACAAAGTGGAAGTGAAACATCTGAAAGCAAAGTCTTGAAGAAGAATGACCTCTGCACCCTCCAGCTATCAACTCCTACGTTCAAAAAACCCATCCCAGCACATGGTCCTGCAGGTGAAAGCCGGACCCTCCACCTTCCCCAATCCTGACCTGGGATTCACTGTGTAATTAGTCCAGCCGTGGGAGCAGAGAGGTGGCTCCCTCTCTGCCATGGGATGAGGATGAGAAAAGGAGAGGGGATCTTGTTGCCAGAGAACATTAATTTGTGTTCCTGCAGCTCTGGCCAGACCCTACTGAAGTCACTCGCAGAAGGAAGCGCTGGCTTAAACAGCGGAGGGCTGGGACCGCCGGGGACGCGGAGCAGCTGGAGGGAGAGCTCTCCCGGTGCGAGGCATCAGTCGGAGAAGCAAAGCTGTTTACCAACAGGGAGGGAAGAGGGTGGATCACCGAGACTGAATTTAGTGCAGCAAATGTCAACCTAATCCCAGGGGCAGAGGAGAAGTGTTGGGGAGAGAGAGGATGCTGGCGGGGAGAGAGGAGGAAGAGGAGGAGGAGGAGGAGGAGAGGCAGCCTGACTCCCCGGGATGCTGGGCTTGGCTGGGGGTGAGGAGAAGGTTGAGGGATGGAAGGACCATGGGGAACCAGCACTGGCTGTGCCTCACGACAGGATGGAGAGTGGGAGATGAGAGGGACAAGTGGCATCAGAGGAAAAGGCAGGAAAAGGCAGAGCTGGCTTGAGACGGGTCGATGCATTGGTGATAACCTGGGGACAGACAAAAAAAGGGCTGTGGATCCTGAGGTGCCCAGGAACAAGCTGGGGCTGTGAGGGAAGGCAAGGTGCGAGAAATGCAGCTGAAGAGCACCGACGAAGGGAGAGAAAGCCTTTGGGGTGTGATTTCTCCCCCGCCCCCAGCCCATGAGACCTTCTAACCTGGCTCCTGTGAGCAGGGATGGCAGAAGAGCAGGAGGGATGCTCCAGGGGACCTGATCACTGAGACCACACAGCAGCCTTAGCCCTCAGATGTGGAGACCCCAGAGGCTGGGAGGGGAAGGACAGAGGAGATTTTTTTTTTTTTTTTCGCTTGGGAAGAAGCTGCCACCCAAAACAGTCAGAGGAAAGCAAAACAGCCTTTGCTCCAGGACTTGTGCAGCTGGAGCTCGGCTTTTCCAGACACACTTTGTCTGGAGATGAGAGATGTGCCTGACTTAAGACTTCCCCTGCAGTCAGTAGACTCAACTCTAATTAAAATAATGATGGCCCAAACCTTGAAGGCTCTGAGTGCAAACAGCTGAGAGAGGGGCTTACTGAGAGGGTTCCCCAAGAAGAGCCCCTGTACTGCCTGACCTTGGCATTGGCCGGGATGCTCCAGCTGGGAAGAGCAGACTTAAGAGCAGGTTAATTCTCTGCTCTGCTTCCACAGCTTCATGCTGTGGTAGTGACACTCATGTCCAAAGTCATCCCTCGCCTCAACTTTCAGTGTCTCCCGCTTGGCAGCCCTGCTTGGAGGTTGAGAAAGTGGGAATCGTGAGGTGCAGCTCACCCAGTGAGGACTGAGCCTGGCCACGTCCATGCCCTCACGTCCACGCTCACCTCCATGCCCAACAGCCTTCCCATGGCAGTGCTGCCAGCAGCCTGGGTGGAAGGAGGCACTAGATGGCTGCAAGAGCTGCCTGGGGAGTGGAGATGCCCACAGAACCTACCAAACTGTTCCCAGCTGCCTGATCATACCAAGGGAAGATGTGGCCAAGAGCAGTTGGTGCAGGAAGGCGCAAAATGAATCTGGATGAAGTAAAAATGAATCTGGATGAACATCACTGGGTTCTGGAAGGCCAAAGCAAAATTGCTTGATCTTAGTGGAAAGTCATGGCCCAAAGCAGGAGACCCCAACATGCCCACCTCTGAAGGCTTCTTCCACTATACTCTCCTGAGCTTCCAAGAAGAATAAAAAAACCAAACCAACCAAACCAAACAAAACGGAGGGGGAACTTCAGGAAGTAAGAGGAATAGTCCCAAAATTATGATAGTCAGGCTGTTCATTTTAGAGCTTGTATATGAGCAACACTCACTACACGAAGAGATCCTCCTGCAGTAGGATGGATGAGATCACTCAGTCACAAAGAAATCCATTGGTTGGAAATGAAAAGTATATGGACATGTGTGGGGAAAGGTGTCCCTTTCCTACGTGCAGCTGCCTAGATTTATAGATCAAAAAGCACCATGAAAAATAAATAAATAAAAAAAGCAGCAACGTTTTCTACAGAAGGAACCAAATACCCTGCCACACCACAAAACCTCTAAGCTGGAAACATGGTCCAATGGCCAGAAGTTGGCTCCTAAATTTTATTTCTATTACAAAAAAAAAACCCTCCCTGAGTAATAAACATTAAAATTATTGGGGACTATCTGAAGCTGCCACACCACTGCCCAGGTGATTAGTTGCAACGCTGACTGTCTCCTGGAAGTGATCCACCCTTTACAACCCCCCGCTCTCAAGTGCAAAGACAATGGTTGCTCTTTTTGCAAGGAAGGTGCTGATGGGGTTTCCCAGCTCGGTGCCCCGATGCCCTTGCAAGGTCTGTGCAAGCCCTGCCGTGCTCAGCCACCGCACAGGGAGCGCCCCGGGGGACAGACAAACTTGTCTTCTTCTTCTTCTTCACTCTTCCTTTTTTCCTGAAGGTCTCTTTTCTTCACAGTGCTGCGGTTTCCTTGAAGGTAGCTTCATCGTGGCTTTGTTGTCCCTGACCCACAAGCGAACATAAACACTCCTCTCGCCCGCCCACAGCCCTGGCCATGCCTCTGGCTCCCTATCAGCAACACTCCTCTCCCATTCTGCTCATGATAATCTTATCTATGCTGACCACTCCTTGGGTATGTTTGGGCACTAAACCACCTCACCCCCTCATAAAGTTATCTTGTTTCGTGTCTCCTAGACCTTGATCCCACTAAACTTTCCAACCCAATTTACCCTCTGGCTCTTCCACGTCTTTTTCCTTATCCTGCTGCTGGTGTTGCTAGTGAAGGCCAGGCAGATCTTCTGATCCCACCAAACCCAGACAGAAACACAGTGTGGGATCCATCCTAACCCAGCCTTCACTTCCTGATACCAGTCCCATTGCTATGAATGCTGGAAGACCCCAGTCACAGCAGGTCATTCTCCCCATGCCATTCCACTTCTTCTTGAGGACCCGCTTTGCCTCTTTGCTACAAATGCTCTTCCAACTCACCGTTTCTCCTTGCACAGTCCAGCATTGGAATATCCTTTGGTTTTCTTGCTTAAATCAATGTCCCTTATCAACAATGACTTCTCCTCTTGGTGCTTCCATCTCCAAACCTACAGCTATGCTGTCTTCAGATCAGTGACCTGATAAATCTCCTGTTCTTGCTAATGGCTAAATAAAGCAATTCATAATCTTTTCCAACAGGATATGAGAGCACAACTTTTACATCTCCAGGCTTCTGAACACTCCTCAGTGAATTCCTTTAGTTCCTTTAGAGGAAGGGACATAAAACTTGCCCTGATGCTGTTGGGACCTCAGACCCCAGGGCAAGGCTGCCGTTTCTTCTGCAGAAGGCACCCAGCCTCCCCAGGGAGGAGAAAAATCTCCCTGTTTCTGGCCATCACACCCTGCGTGACCCCAACATCTTCACCTGGGGATGCTTTAAAGCCTCATCACACCCTGAGAGCCCATCATCTCCTCCTGACCTTGCTGTCCCCTCTCCTACACTCTTCTATATCACCTTTCCCACTGCCCCAAACATCCCATTTAAATCTGCCCCTAAGGCTTTTAAATCTCCCCTATGGGAGTAACTAAATGATTAATTTATAGAACAGTTACTTTAACACCTTAAAAATGATTCCTTAGTTATCACATTATTTTATTTATATATTCCAGCTGTAATTTTGTAGTTAATTTACCCTTCTTGTTGGAACTGTATGCTTACCGTTACCATTGTTTAGATGCCATGGTTTGGGCCAGGTTGGCCAATGACAAGATGACAGATGCCCTCCCCCTCTCCATCTCTCACTCCAAGGAAAAAAAGACGAGAGATAAAGTGACAGTAACTCCCTGTTATCTTCCTGCCTCCCTTTCCATGCTAGGTGGTCTGCAGGGTAAAAGCCTCCCCACCATTTCCTGCTGCTCCCCTGTGCTCTCCAGCTAACCAGCTTCCAGCTGAAACCAGTCCAACTCAGCTAACTAAGAAGTTATTTATAAAGATCTCCTCCTTGTCCTGTTTCTGGGGATCCAGATCAAGGAATTAGCTATCAATGAAAACAGCACAAACCCATGAAAGAGGCAATAAAGGTGAAGAAGCCAAAACATTTGAGGCGCTGCAGAGATGACACCTTTGAAATAATCCTTTTTCAATGGCTGCCTGGAAGGGCAAGGTGGGCATGGACATGATGACTGGAGACAGCAGTTAGGACTCTGGACTTAGGGCCATCGATAGGGTCCATGGCCATGCTTGGTTATCAAAAAGCCCAATCACCCACTTCTTCTCCAGCTTTCAAACCTGATTATTTTTCCTTTAGGCGTTGAGGTCCTTGGTGTTCCCAATGCCATTGGGTGCTGGCATCCACCTAACAGTTGGCTTCATCCTGCATTTGCTCTGGTGAACTTCAAAGTAGGGGGCTGTCCTTGCTCATCACCCACCTCCACCACCACTGTGGGATTACTGGAATGCTCTAAGCTTCTTGCAGGGGACCGTGCTCAGCAGCAACCTCACAGCCCCAAGGACTGAAGACCTTTTTCATTTGGCTTTCTGTCCTCAGGCTGATTCAAGACAAATGGCCAACTTCTAGAGGGGTTCAAGCAACCTTGCCATATCTAAGAGGGCACTCAGAAATATAAGCGTAGCGGCCAGGTTTATTCCAGCTACAAGATCACAGGATAGTTTGTGATTATTTAAAGGTCATTGTGTCCAACCCACCCTGCCATGGGCAGGGACATCTTCAACTGTCCAACCTGACCGTGAATGTTTCCAGGGATGGGGCATCTCCCACCTGCAGATACGGTGCAGACAGCAAACACTCTGTCAGCTGATCTAGGTGGTGCCCTGAAATATCAGCGCTGACGGAGCCTTGGTGCCATCTGGTATAATTGCAGTACTAGCTATAGTACATACCCCCGGTACCTTCCACAGCAGCAACAAGGAACTGTCACCAACCGTGTTCCCGCAGGGTTCAAAGATCAGCTGTAAATGTGTCAGAGCACAAGTATGAGCCAGTGGCCAATTCCACTGGGCATTGCCTCCCCGAGTGCCCGTTGCTGCATCCCTAGCAGCACCTCCATGCCATCCATCCCCAGAGCTGCCGTCCCATCCTGCTCTTCAGACCCCTGCAGAACCATTGAAACTACCCCTTTCCACCAGGACCTCCCTGATGCCCAGCCCCAGCGCCATCATGCTCCCCCACCTCTGAACATCAGCGGTGATGGGGCCAGAGCCAAAAACCACCCCAAGAGCGATGGAGAGTGGTGCAGGGAGATGGTGGCCCCCTTCACAGAGAACATGGAGGAGAAAGATGGTTTGCATGGAAAAATAATTGGTTATTTTTGGCCCCAGCCCTGCAAAAGGCACTCTGAAAATGATCTTGGCGCATGAGCCTTAGGGGAATAAATATTAATTTCATGATTAGGACTTGGAGTCTGCTACGACTAGGGGATTTTGTTGTGTTGGAAACATTGTCCTGGTTAGAAATTGCCATCCCTTATAAGAGGACACTGCATCTCATTAATTTAAACCCCTTTATAGCACCTCTCTCGCTGTGTGGGATGATGCCAGCAGCTCCCCACACAATTAGGTGCTGGATGAAAAGTTTATACAATAGTTTATTTGCAGCACCAAAGGCTTCTCATACAAACAAGAGCTACAAAGCCATATAAACTGAGATCCTTACTGTACACCTCGCCCTCTGATGACCCATTCACAACACAACAACTTCCCAAACCTGGAATTTCAGTTGTGACACTTTTTCTACTAATTTTTGGGGGGCAGAGAGGATTAACAACTGTGAACAGACTACTGCTTTCCCACCTTGAAGCAGTTATTTTTTCGAATGCATATATATTTTTAACACAAATGTCACAGCACAGGAAGAGTGAACAGGTCAGAAAAGGGTAGGGGATTAATTTTCTGTCAATTTATATACCTCTGCTCTTAAAAGCAAGAATTTTACTCCAAGGGATGGCTGTCCTGACTCCCCACCACCCCAGGTGGTATATATCAGGATATATATATCTATATGATGCTAACAAGCATGTTGTGATAGAACCCAAACAGCTCCTTAACATGTTTGCACAGTGCTGTGCTTTTCCTCTTGATTTAGCAAAAAAACCCCCATTTTTTTTGATTGTTTTTTTAAAAGAGAAGTGCTGCTTTTCCTGCACTGGTTTTCCCCTACTGCAGCTGTATTTGCACCGGCTGGGGCAGGTGGGATGTGGGGGTCTCTGGTGGCATCTCCTTCTTTGAGGGCGGGTGTCACTCTACATACCTTCCCATGCTTGGTTGCCACACCGGGTGCTGCAGCATCACCTCCCCCTTGGAAAACACCCCCGAGAAGCCCCTTGACGGGCTCAGAGGTGGGTGCCAGGATGGCCTGGGGAGCTCCAGGCTCATCGCCCGGTTTGAAATGAAGACTTGAGCCAGCACCAGACTCTGGGTGATTTGAGCAGTGAGGGGTGCGGGCAGCTCACCAGGCACCAGCCAGATCTCCTGCCACCGGCAAAATAAAACCCTCACATCATCTGCCCTCGGCCAAATGTCCCTGGGAGGTCCCAGACGCAGCCCCTCACTGAGCACCCTGGGGTGTGGGGGGTCCTGAGCACCCAGCCCGACTCACACATCTGCCTGTGGGATGCACAAGTGGATTAACATTAGTTGGGGCCTTTTTTTTGGTTTGTTTTATTTTGGTTTTTAACCCTAAAGTTTTACATCCTGAAAAAGGTATCAACTCTGCCACTGTTTGTTTCAGTTCCAGGATATTTTTGCATCCTCCCTTCTAAGCCATTAGCTGCAAGAAGAGCTCTGTTTTCAGGTGATTTCACTCACCCTGAGCCATGGTCATTACTGGAGCAGCCTGGAGGGGATTAGGGTCACGTTTTGCACCCCCTCCAAAGAAGGGGACAGCCCACCAGTCCCCTCCAGAGGCACACCAGAGCAGCCTGTAAGCAGCCCTAAATTACCCAGGGTAACCTCAAGCTTTTCCTCCTGGAGCTCACAGCCAAAAAGGGCCATCAAGTCACCTGCTGGAATAGCCCACTCCGGGCAGCAGAGACCTTCAGGCATGTAGGACTGGAAGGCATCATCTGAGATGGTGTCCCCAGCTGTGTGAGCCCTCAGCATATCACTGGTCGACCCCAGCAGGTCCAAAGCTTCTGCTGCTCACCCCACCGTGCTGCCTGTTGGGAACATCCCAGCATCCCCGATAGAAATGCAGAGGCCCCGAGATTTGGTGCAACTTTTCCTGCCCAGAAACCAACCCCAAGCAAGCACATCCCACCAAGGAAGAGGGGGCAGTGCCGTCCTCCATGCGAGGTAAGGGAAGGCGGGTGGCAAAATAAAACCCCAAAACCCCTGGCAGACAGTAATGCCCTACCCAGGGCTCCCCAAAACACGTGCTGGTATTCAATAACACTGGGGGGAAGTCACACCCCAGCCCCAGGCAGGACCGGCAGAGGCGGCACAAGGGGGTCCTGCCAGCTGCCCCCCCACCACCAAGGGCAGAGGGGGGGATGCCAGGAGCTGCTGTTCCCCAAAACTGCTCTGGGCTGCTCTGGATGCCAACAGGCTGAGGTGCTGCCAAGAGCGGCACAAAAATCCCCCCCCCCCACCCTACCCCTTCAGGGTGTCCTGGGGACGGGAACCAGCACGTGCAGCAGCCTCGGTGCCCACCCGAAAATGGGCCAAACTGTGCCATCTGGGGAAAAAAAGATGGGGCGAGGAGTGATGTAAAAGCACGACGATGGTTGGCAAAACATGAGAGGCGGCCAGGGGGGGCTGGTGTTCCCTCAGGTGGGCAGGGAGCTCAGGAGCCTGAAGCTCAGGCAGGGACTGGCTTTAAGATGACAGGTCTCGCCTCGCTAATAGGGGCAGGTGAGCAACTGGGCAGCCAGCACCAGAAAACCCACTTCAACCCACCGAGATTTTGCTCCTGTTGCTCAGAGTGCCCTTCTCCCCCAGGTTTTTAAAGCAAGCCCGTGTTGTGTTTTCCTTTGGCACCAGGATGTGGTTAATCATTCCCTAAGCAGCAGCACACTGTGTACCGGATGCCGTGGGTAAGCTCCACAGCCCACGGAGAGCTGCCCACGCCGCTTCCACGAGGAGCAACACCCACCTGCCCTGGGGGGTACCACTCCAAAACCCACCGAGACCCCCAGCCCTTCCCGTGCGCCGAGCGGGACAGACCTCAGCAGCGTTACCCGGGGCTGCCCAGGGAGCTGACTTTCAAATTCTGCATCTTATCAAACACCCTTTGCTTTCCTGGCGGTTTGTACCGGGTATGCGGGGACCTGTGGGAGGGGTTGGGGTCACTCTCTGGGCAAGCATTCCCCTCCCTCCCTGCCGGGGAAGTGGCACATCCCTGCCAGGCACAGCTCCTTACCTTGATGTTGCAGAAGATACTCCGGGAGCAGGTGCCGGACCTTTCTGGGACATCAACTGGGGGTTTGCCAGCTTCGGGGTGGACTCCCATCGTGGGGGCTTCCTGCAGATCCCCAAAGAGCTGGGCTGCTCGGGGGCTCCGATCCCTCTCCGGCCTGTCCCACCACCGGCAGCGTGCACGGTCTGCGCCCAAAACCTTCCGAGCCCGCGAGTGAGGCAGGCAGCCTAAGCGCAAAGTTTTTATAAGTAAGTCTGCTCTCCGGAGTGATGATGAAACCCTTTCTCCTCCCTCTTTTGCTTTGTGTGCCGAGGGAACTTTAAAGTCACAGGAAGTGAAGGAGCAGGTGGGAGCGAGAGCTCGCCCAGCCCCGGCCGGTTTGGGGATGGGGACCGTGGGGGTGGGATGTTGCTTGCCCACCCGAAAGGGGAGACACCCAGCACCACCCCTCTGCTGCGCTCGCACCCCAGGCTGCAGGATGAGGCCGGACAAGGCACTGGCAGCACAGCCTTCCTGCAAGGAAGCAAATGGGGTTTTAATTCAAGTCCCCCCAGAGGGGGTGAGAGGAAAGGGAGACACCTTTCAGCCAACTGGGATTTGGCTCCCAGGTGCTGGGAGGGGGGGAAGCTGGGTGGCCAGACGGAGAAATCCCTCCCTGAGTTAAGAGGCTATGAAGAAAATACACTTTTCCTGCTTTTCTCTTGTGGAGAAAACTGCATTTGTGACATTCCTGAGCACTGTTTTTTCACCGATACCTTGCCGGGGCTTTGTTTATACGAAGCACTGATTTATTTCGCTGGGTCCTCACAGGGAGGAAAAGTGTAAGAGGAAAAAGGGCAGGTTGAGGGGAAGCCAGCTTCAAGTATTTTGTCAAAATGATTGCTTTCCCAGCATAAAGCAGGGTGGAGGAGAGAGGTGGGTGGATCCTGTGGGAAATGGTGGAGCCCGCCTTGGAGTGCCCTGCGCCTGGAAAAACCAAATCCCAGCTCCCTGAACGGTTTCCCCACAGGAGGGGTGGTGGGTCTCTACAGATGCCCCAACATGGTGCCGAGGAGACAAATCCCACTCCATGGGCACCCACGGGCACCCACCCCCTGCCCGGGCACCCGCCGTGGCCACCGGCCACGAGAGGGTGCATTGCACCCATGGGAGAGGCTCCCTGGGCACTCCTTTCCTCCCACCTCCCCTAAGCCCTCCTGCGAGAGGATTCCCCCCTGGAACAGGACCTTTGGGGTCTGGCACCAGTCTGACCAGGTACAGGGCCTGAAAGCAGTGTGAAAAATTAGCATTGCTAAGATAAAAAGCGCTAATTTTGGCTGTCAGCTTCCCAGTTTCCTAACCCTATCCCAGGAGCGCTGCTTGCAGGGACAGTTGGGTATCACTGACCTGTGGGTGGCAAAAAAAAACATCGCATATTCCCATCTCTTTTTTTCCACCCCCATCCCCAAATTTGCTAAATGTGGAGCAAATTTGCTAAAATTGCTAATGCGAAGAGACCCTTTTTCAGAGTTAGCCGAGCCCTTTTATTCGCCACTTAATGGCAAGAGACAGAGAGTTTCAGCCTCACTGACAGAAAGGCTCCAGCAAGTCAACATCTCCTCTGCTCGTCTCCCATCCTCCCCACGAGCCTGATGTGCTGCTGAGCTCATTTTTTAGGCAATGCCTGAACTGCTTGCTAACGGCCCCGACTTTTCAGTATATTCCACAGTGACCCATGAGGCTCACTTTGTTATAACAACCACTTCTACACACAGAAGCTGTTTCGGCCACCAACTTCAGCTTTTTCATCCCAAATTGTCTCCGTGCAGTGAAAGGCCCCAGAGAAGAGGTGCGATGCCCCTTGAAAAGCTGGGGAGGATGGGCAGGATGGGCAGTGGCCACAAACACCCCTGCCCTGATGCCACATCCCAGGGATGGGGTTGGGGACACCACACCGATGGAGTTAACAGCCCCTACAAGAGGAAGAAAAAGGCTGTGGTGAGTCAAAAGGGAATCAGGGCTTCTGGTAAACACCCCCGGGGCTGGACGTCACTGCCCCATGGGGATGCGGGTCCTTAGCAGGAACTGACCACATTTCAGGCTGGCCAAGGAAAGGACAGAGGCTGGGACAGCCTTTGATGTGTTCCCAAGCAAAGGACTGTGCCCCCAGGCAGCAATGTGCTCTCCAGGTCCCTGGCCACCCCCAGCAGGACCTTGGACATGGAGGGATGTCCCAGAGAGGCTGAATTGCTGGGAGGCAGGAAGAAATCACACTGGCAAATCCAAGCTGCCCCTGTATTTCTCATTCACCGGTTCTTGCAATAGGTAAGGCAAGAAAACACCTGCTTCCCATCCAGCTGGGGGCCACTCACAGCTCTGGGGACCTCCCCGTGGGGCTGCACACCTTGCTCATCCCACACCACGCAGCATCTTGGTCCGTTCTCCCGTGCAAAAGCTTCTGGTGAACATTTTTCCCAAGCAAGGAGCATTTCCCAAGCCTTGGCAGCTTATCTAGCTGTAGTAAATAATACAATAAAAGCTGACAAATCTGAATTTAAAAGCCCAGTTGTGGTGGTTTTCAGTTACTAAAGGCTGCAGCAGCTCCACAAGGTTCCCTGCGGTCAGCACAGGCACTTGGTCTTGCAGCAGAAGCAAAGGGCTTTCCTCAGCAGACTCTGCCCACCTAGATGGGACCATCAGAGAGCACTATGACATCTTCCAAGCTTCTATCCTGCTGGAAGAGAAATTCCAGCACTTGGACATGAATTCGATGACAGACCTTAGACAACAGATTGTGCAAGGGGAGTAACAAAATGAGACGGATGCAAGAAAATAGGACTCTTGCCTCTTTTTGAGGATTTCCCCTGCATTTTCTCTCCTGCAAGGTTACAAGTCTTGGCAAGGAATGGTTTGGCCTACAGACGAGTGCACAGGAGGAAAGTGATTTACGGTGGCGCTGACAAAGGGAGGGGAGTTTGCTTTCAAATTCTTCTCATCATGCTTTGTTAGGGCGATACGGCCGACGTTAAGTGCCTGGCAAGAAAGATCATGCATTGACAGGGTTTGGTTCATTTTACACGGCTCCTGGGGCCACGTTTCTCTCTCAGCTTTTGAAATTAATTCCTCTTACAGCAGTCATGCTCCCCTGGCCAAGTCATCAGCTGGAAGGAGAAGACCTTGCTGCTGCTAACTGAGAAGGAAGCAGCAAAGCTGAATCAGGCCATGTACACCATCAGTTCATCCCCTACCTCACCTCCTCTCCTTAACCAAAGCAAGCCATCAGTTGAAACCTGCCCACCAGGCCCGTTTCCCATGGGCAGACCAAATTTTTCTTGGTGTAGTTATGCAGGAACTGAGGCAGGTCCCTCTTTGCTACCAGGGGATGTTCACCTTGCTTGCAGAACAACAGAGCCCTCAAAAGCTGTTTTTCAACATGACTGCAGTTCTTCTCTTTCCTCACATCATTCTCCTTACTTCTTTCCACCAAGCACTGGGTTGATGCTTTCATGGGGTGAGGACTAGACCAGCTCTGCTTTACCAACTGGTTTCAATCTGTCAGGGTCTGAAGCATCTAATTTTTCTCCCCAGCATCCCCAACCTGTTCTCAATGATTATTTGCCCACTGGGTTGTAAAAGACAATGTGTACCCACCGATGCTGGATCATAGAATATCTTCAGTTGGATGGGACCCATAAAGATCATCGAGTTCAACAGAGACTCAACTGGAAAGATCTTCCTGGACACTGGGAAGGCTTGTTACTAAATGAAGAGACACCGCATCCCAGCATGGAAGATGATTTCCCACTGTGTTATGCATGCACAGTCCTTGCTACATCCCTGTTGGACCAGCAGATCTTCTTAAAGGAAGGTGTTTCTTTCCCAGCAGCCTTCCTAACGGTGACTTTAGATTGAGACTTGCACTTTTAAAGCCAATATTTAATTTGGCTTAATTTAATAAAGCCAGTAATTAATTTAATACAGACTTGCTTGAAGCACCATCCATGGTGTTCTGGAGCCAGACTGGGCCCAAGGGAACAATGGGCCAAGAAACTCCTTTTCCTAGCAGGGAGGTTGGACTGGGTGATGTCCAGAGGTCACTTCTAACCCCTGCCATTCTGTGATCTTGGAGCTGGAAAAATGGGAACTCTGTGGTCAGACATCCCAAGGAACCTGGTTCCTGCTAGAGCACAAGTTATCTTCCCAGATCCAAAGGTGTGAATCCAGAAGACTCAGCTGCCTTCCAAACTCTTTGGTGGCTTCATGTGACCCAGCAATAACAGGGAAGCCCATAGCAAGCCTGTATGCAACTCCCAGCCTGGGAAACTCACTGTTGTTGCATAAAACTAGAAGCTGGAGAAGGGACCAGACCTCCGGACACCCTGGCTCAGCAGAGGAAAGGAGTGAGATGTGATCCAAGTTAACTTCTGGTCTTTTCAGACATGGCAGTGATGAAGATCTTACCACAGACATCAGCCATCGAGGAGATGTGAGGATGGACGGGTGCTTGGAGAGACATATCATGTTGGGAAGACCTGGAGAGGCTCTGCAAGAGAGAGGACAGAACAAAATCAGGATCAGAGCCTACATACAGCTCAGAAAGTGAGCAACCCTAGAGGGTTTTGCCCGAGATGTGCTGGGTCTCCTGCTTTGTGGGTGGTGCTGCTGCAAGCAGGATTAGGAAGGGAGCAAAAGGTGATCCCTCTATTTACTTGGGAGCCTCGCACAGCTTAAAAACAAACTCCCTGGAGCCCCGTGACCCACAGTTTACTTGCTGCACACCAGGACAGCACAAGTCTCTGCGGAAACAAACATGAAGCCCCTGGGGCTCCTGGAGGGTTTCAGACTTGCAAGTACAAGCTTTGCTCTGGGAATGCAGATTGAAAACAACCCCCTGTGCGTTACAGTCCCTGGGGCTGCAGACCAGCATGCCAAACCCACCCCCTGGAAACCCCATTTATTCTCCAGGGCTGGCGATGTGGCACAGCAGGGGACAAGGACCGAAGGGGACAGGGCAGGCAGCGTGCATCAGCGGTTCCTGCCAATGGCTGCGGTCGCAATGGAAATTACAGAGCGTGACAGGCTGGGTTTAATTTACCAGCAATGTATATTTGATCTGGAGCAGAAATACTGGTCGGAGGGAGGTACATGGCCGTACCTGAAGAACAGGCTTGGCTGGCTCACAGCCTGACCTGCTCCTGGGGATGGAGAGTGAGGGGAAGGTGGTTTACCGGCACCCAAGAAGGTGGTCCAGCCCTCAGGGAGGGGACACCACGGTCCCCATGGTGGAGAGGCACTTACAGAGGAGATGTGACACTGCTTACCCTCCAGCCAAGGCCACCACCAGCCCAGCACGGAAGCCAGCCATGCCCAGAGATTAGGAGTGAGGTCAAGGTGGGATGGGAGAGCAGGTAATTTATACTGAAGATGACGGCAGAGGTGCATGTCAGCATTGAACCATTCCTCCCATGGTTGGCTGCCCACAAGCAGGTTGTGTCTTTAAGAAGAGCACAGAGGAAAGCAGAAAGCTCCTCTGCTTTTAACAGAGCTGTAAGTGAACAGGGGAGCCGAGGAAATGCTTTCAAGTGAGCCCTGCTGGTGCCTTATCTCACACCTCCTTAACAGCCACTTTCTTGTACTCTGCCTTGTCTGTTTTAACTAAGCCTTTAACTTTAACTAAGCCTTTAACTAAGCCACTTGAGGCTCACCATCGATTGAATCCCTGCCACAATACACCAAAGGGTCTTCAGTTAAACTGGAGATGATGACCTGATGTGTGGGTTATTTTGTGGCTCCCCGTTGAACCAGCCAACTCTCCTTTCTCCGTAATACCTTTTCCACTTCCCCTTTCTCTGTAACACTTTTTGGAGATGCCAGCCTCCAGATGTCACATTTGGAGCCTTTTGCTTGGCACATTCCACAGAAGAAATTCTGCACGCTGATAAAAGGCGGAGGTGGGAGATTGGAATTATAACTATTTATTCCACGCCCTCCCCAGCTAGTCGTTTGCATGACATTTGCATGCACCATAAACGCTGCCCCACCACAAAGAAGAGCAATGGCAGGGGTAGAGGATGATGCGCATCATTCAGAGCCATGTGGGAGCTGTGAATAGCAGGGGCTGTGCTGGTGAAAACCAGCAGGGCTGTGCCAGCGAGGACCTTCACACTCTCCAGCCACCACCCTCAAGCCCTTCTGGGCTCTCCCAATACAGAATTCAAAATAACCCCACCTTTGTAGTCAGGCCAGAGCCCTGGCCTTTGCTGCAGGATGCCTTCTGAGAACCCAGAACAAAGAGACAGCCCTTGCCTTGAAGGATTCACAATCTAAAGCATCAATATCCTGTAGTAAAAGCAATTAAACGAGGCAGACAAGGATCTGCCTCTGCCATTCTAAGCAGGATTGTGTTTCCTTGAGATTGCTTCAAGTGATCGTGATGAGACAGTCTGATTTAACTCTGCCCACTGCCAATGCATTTTACAGTCAGCAAATATTTCAGTGCCCCTAAGGAAGGCTTTTGCAGCCCAGAAAGGTAGAGAGTCAAATATTTTTGTAAAATTCCTTAATCCCATTTCCTCCATGGACCTGCATACGGAGAACAGACAGACTTTTTGCCCTGTGCCCTGAAACCAACTGCAGAGCAAATCTGTTATTTCCCACCAACAAGACTGCATCCAGCAGCACCAAAACCTCCTGCTGCTGCTCCCAGGTATGTTGATAAACCTTTGGCAGCAGATCTACAGAAATGCCATCCTAAGGAGTGTGACCAAATCAGACCTTCAGCAGCTCAAGGAGGCTCCTACCCAGAAGGGAGTCCCAAGCCCTGGCAGGTGGCATGTACCAGCACAGGGAAGAAGGAGGTGCCATCTCAGCATCACCCACATCAACAACTTTTCTCAGTTGGGTACAGTCCAGAAGCACTGGCCTCCCCAGGAAAAATGCTGAGAGGGCTGATGGGGAGCCTACATTCCACCCTCCTCCTCCTGAGAAAGTCTGGCAGGCCATGCAAGGGATGCATCACCAAAGAGCAATGTGGCATCCTCTTATTCCCTCCTGGTGAGGAGCCTCTGCTCTCCGACAGGTAAGGGATCAACGTGACTACAGAGTCCCCACAAAAGCCACAGGAAGGGGCAGGAGGGCTGAGCTGGGCTTCATGGTTTCAGAGGCAGGGAGACCCATACGCCCACATCTGTCACATCCCACCTCTGCCAAGAGCTTGATGCTTGTTGGATATATTGACCTTTGACCTTGGAAATTATTTTATTTATCTGTTCTGCCGCCTCTAAAAGACCTCTGAGCACTCTGGCAGCCACTATTTAAATGGAAATTAAAAAAAAATATTAAGTAGACAAAAGCTTTAATGACTATTATCTGATTACGTGAAAGGAGCTAGTCCAAATGCTGTGCAGCAATCATGGCTCCAATATGATACCTCCTGAAGTTGTGGCAAGGACATTTAAACCTCAATTATGGATGCTTTGTCTGCTTCCCCCTGGAATAAAGGTTAAATTCAATTAAAAAAAAAGGATAAAAGAACATGAATTCAGCACATCTCATTCCACAAAACTGTACTCATACCACTGCAAGTCCTGAAGGTCTGTGCACCATTAATTATGGAATGAGAGTTATGTGTTTGCAATTAAAATGGTTCACTCTACACTAACACACGGCAAAATATTTTTATTATACTATATATAGACTTATTTAATAATGATGGCAACAACGGTGCCAATAAAGTTGCATAATCATCTATTTTATTTGTTTTTTTCACAGCTACTTGGAAGTTTCATAAAAACTCCTTGTTTGGTTCGAAATCTTCCAAATTTCCCTGATACTGTGAGAGTGTGTGACTGTGGTTTGGCTGTCGCTGTGCGAGGGTCAACCCACTAAATAAAACAGCCTGAATTTCAATAAGCAGCAAACCAAACCCAAACCAATAAAACCTGTTCTCCTCACACTGGACGCAAGGCAGAAGCGGTGGTAAGACACTGAGATTTGGCAGCCACCAACCCCTGCTGACATGTGTTTTGTAGAGCTCTACTGGAAATTAGTTTTGACAGACACATTTTTTTTGCGTGCCCAAAGCACTTCAGATCTTCTCACTCCCCTCCTCTGAAGAGGCTTTTCCAGGAGAGGCTGCTGCCACGTGCTCTTTATGTCCCCATGAAAAATAACTTTGCAAGGTGCCTCTTCCCATAGAGTTCACTCCAGCATTGATATTTAGCAAACAGAAAATCAAAATTAAGGTCATAATTAGCCGTTATGTGGATAATTATGCCATATAATTACGGCATACTTAGCACTGAAACTCACTGCTGGCGGGTCACTTTCCATCTTCAGCCTGAGAAGAAGACCTGGGCATCACCCAGGGTGGGATGTGATGTCCGTGGGACAAAAAGTGCTAGAAACTTTCTGTTTGGAGAAGCTGGAATATAAACAGCAAGAAGGTTTTTGATCACAAGATCCTCTTCTAACGCTGGATGTATGGTAGGAAGGGCTGATTTGGAGCTGGTATCAGCATTAGCCATTTCGAGTCAAAATGTATTTGTTTTCCTTGGAATAGGCAAGTCAAACTGGAACAATGGCTGGAACTGACATTTTGCAAGGAAAGATTTCATTTCATCTTGAAAGGCTGAAACACCTTGAAATATTTTCCAATGGAAATGACATTATGCTTCTGCTGATGTACTCTGGAATCATCCCATCACAGTTTCCATCCTCCTCTAGCCGCTCCCACTTCAGCCAGAGAGACCCAAGGAGACATCAAAACACACATGGCGTGGACCGAGAGAGACGGAGAGCCATCCAACCATCATGTCCAGGGTGACAGAGAGCAATCCAAATAGTCAACATGGGCACAGCTCATGAAAACATCCTTTTTAATAGGGAAAATGGAGGTGCAAGACATCCAGTGAGATTGGTCCTAGACTGCATGAGCCAATTATGAGAGGAGCCATAAGACCTTGAAGGAAGATGAAGAAATAAAGGATCTCCCTATAATCTAAATGGGCTAGGAGCAAGAAAAAACACGTTTCGGAAATGTGACAAGACCTCTCAGTTCATGAAATGGATAAACAGTAGGTGCAGGAACAGTTTTTAAAGCTTTTGGTTTCTACCTGACAGGAGGACGCTGCCTCTTTGCATCTCCTCCAAAGGCTGTTGGAGGAGACAAGCGTGGGAGCAAGTCCCAGTGAGAGCTGTGTCCAGGGGCACTGGGGTAAGGCTGCTAAAGGTGAAGAGATCCTCTTTTAATTGTTGTGCAGGTACCAGAGGAGCACTGCAAAGAGCAGAAGTCATAAATCCTGTCAGTTTTCCATAAAGAAGTGTTGAGGGGGAAGTAAAAAGAAAAGAATTTAGAAATCTGAGTCCTGCTTTGTTGTAGTCTCAGATTTCTCATACCTGGAGAGCCTGAGAAACCTCAAACCACTCGTGTCCCAAATCTGGACAAAAAGCCCTATTCTTGAAAAGCTTCATCAGCAGAAGAAAATTTCAGGTTGACTGCAACGTTTCCCTATCACAATTTCAAAACATTTCCTTCAGATCATGGCTTTTTTAGTACTGTGGGATGAGCTCACGTTCCTTTCATTCACATTCACAATCATTTCAGAGCAAATAATCTGCTGTTGTTTCCTTTCAAAAATGAGCTGATGATTCTGAAACTACTACTTTTTTTTTTCCACATTCTAAATGAACGTGAAAAGTTTTGCGTTTGAAACAAAATATACCTTTTTTTTTTTTAAAATACAAGAAGGGAAAAAAAGCTTTCACAATCAAACAGGTTGGAAACCGGGTCCTTCCTTTCCTGTTCTCCTTTCTTTTGTGAGGACAAGCCAAGGGGTTCCCCAAGGTGGGGAGATGCTTGGGGTCTGTTGCTACAGGTTCAAAACCAGCGGTCTCACAGAGCCAGCACCATCTTCCCTTTAGTAGCTTTAGTAACTTCTCTTGACCTGGGTGCTCTAAATGAACATCAATGGCAAGATACAGTCCTCTGAGCATGGTGGGACCCCACAGAGAGAGGACCAGAGCTGGGCTTTGCAGGAGCAGTGAAGAACTAGAGATTTAAGTCACAACAGAGTTTGTTTTCCTGATTTTCTTCTCTTTTTCTTACCACGTGACCAAGGTTTTAGCCAGTATTTGAAGTTCTCAGCGCCCCTGAAAAGAAGCTGCCCAAGTTTCCCCTGAAAAACCATGCTGGCTGCAGTAAGTGGAGTCACACTCTTACTTCCCTCCGAGAATAGGAGGATGGAGATGGAGAAAACGCTTTTGTTCCCAGACCATCTTGTGCCTCATGGACCACTGTGTCTGCTGCGTCGGGGCTGGAGGAGGGAGTGAGTCACCCACCACATCCTTGGACCCAGTCCCGCCAACACTGTCCTCTACCTCATGGGTTTCAGCACTACCAGGCAAGCTTAGATTGAACGTCAGAGGAGAAACCTGACTATTTATAACTTCTCTGAGAAGAGCAATGATCATTGACTGACATACAAACAAGGAAGCAGAGCACCAAGAAATAAACACATCTGGTGAAGAGCTGTCAGCTCTGATGATCCTTGCAGCATGTCTTCACACTTCACTGGTGCTTGCTTCAGAGCCATCCCATCAGATGACTGATTCTTCTCAGTCAGGTATGTCTCTGCCATGGCTGCTTAACTTCACCCTAAAACCAGAGACAAGTATTTATTTATTTTTATGGGGAAATCAGTAAATTGTTTTGACAGTCATAATGGACCACTCCTACCTAAAAGAACTCCTTTGACCAAGACAGACAGATACCGTGTTCCTGATGGGGCTGAATTTTTTCACCTTAACAATTCTTTGTATTGAATCAGGAACATTGTTTTCCTGTTCTGTACCTGACAGCTATGGCTGAACATTAGGTAAAGGACCTGCCATCAGGTTTGAATCACAGAGCAAAAGGCACGGTTGAGCTGGTATGGTATGCTCCAATGAAAAGGGGATGTGGTCAATGGTGGTCCACTGAAGACCACCCAAAGTCAATCACTTCAGCTCAGGGAGCTACCTCTCTTCCCTTGGAAATGGCATTTTAAACAGTTTCCCTGCATCCTTAGCAAAGGAGAGGTACAGGAGACGCTGTTCTTTGGAGAAGAAACTCCCTTGAGCTGCTCATCTGAAGGGAGGACCACACACATCACCGCTGTATAGGTGAGATGGTAGAAGTCAAGGCCTACACAAGGGGGCATTTAGAATTGCACAGTCCTTCTGCAATGCGCTTCTTTCTTCAGACTTCCTCGTGGAGCTGGTGTTTATACAGGAAAACTGTAATAAGTATTGTCATCTAATTAGTTGTGTGGGAGGACACGAGAACATAACTGTAGGTGGGAAGAAGCAGTGTTGTGACAAGCCTTAAAATTGAGGACAAAAAGTTAGAACTTTCCTGATAAGAGAAACTAGGAATTGGCTGTAAAAGAGGAACTAACTCAGTAAGTGTGGCAAGAAAATAATATGCTTTTGACAGCATCAAGCTTGATGCTCTGAAAAAGAGCAAATTGGGATGCAGAGGAGGACTGCAGCAAATGCAGTATATCACACATGAGGGAATAATTTTTTGTAAGAGAAGACGGAGACCTTGAGGTGAGCTGCTACTAATCATGCTACTTCCTGTTAAGGACTCTAGGTAGTAAAATGCAAGAGGCACTTCTTGTATTACAATTAGACTATTACACCTGGGGGCACAATGTGTTGGTTTATCTGGCAGAGCTGGTGAATGCCTGGTAAGAGCCATGGAAATCTGCGTGGACACCAATGCACTTTTGGGGGCCAGCTGTTGAGCTCTCCACAAACAGCCTTTGGGATGATATCAGTGGGGGTTTATCAGGCCATCCCTTCCTGAGTGCCATGTTTCTTTTGGTGAGGAACCACTGAAGTCCTCATCCCAGCCCAGATCGCCTGTTCCACGATGCCCAAGAGACACCAGAAACCCCACACCCTCAAGATTCTCCCAGCACCACGAAAGGAAAAGGTCTGACTCAGACCGAACAGCATGGTATCCTTGCAAGTTCATTAATTTCAGCAAGTGATTGTTTCCTCAATGCCTGTTCCTGTCATTTGACCCCTGGCTTTGCTTTGCTTTTCTTTATTTTGCGAGGACAACCGTTGGTCCAGGTCACACCAGTGAGAAATGTCAAGCCAGTTCTGGGAACCGCTTCCTGAAACGCCTCCATTTGTGTTATCTGTGCACTGGCACACTTCTGAAAGAGCTGCTTGACTGGAAACATTCAACTGGGAAGTGAAACAGGTCATCCCATCCCACTCCTGCCTCCTCCACACTCCTTTGGGGAACTGCTGTAGGAAACCAATGCAGAGAGGACGACCAACTGTGGGATGGGGCTCTTCTGGCACGAGGTCTTCATCACGCAATGGCTTGTCTCACCAAGGCACCTTTCCTCACATGACTTTTTGTTCCTAATTTAAAACAGGACACGATGAGACTGCAAAGACAAAAATAGCCATTTAATCTTAGGTAGGATAGACTGAGAGGCACCATTGACACTTCCTCTTCCAATGCTCCATGGCCAGGAGGAAGCAAACAAAACAAGAGGAGAAGCCTGGCCAGCTGTAGGATGCAGTTGCTGAGAAGATAGCCAAGGAAAGAAGATGTTATGATGTCTGTCCCATGGAGACTCTCTGGACAATGACTGACTCATTGCTTATAGGCGGTATCTCTGGGCTCAAGCTGTCTCCCGTGCTGGACCAAGCGAGGCAGGGGCTGTGACATAGCTGGAATAGGTGGAGCTCAGTAACAGTTCCTCTCTTGCATGACTCAGGCTGTAAGGCTACCTCCTCCCATCCCCAGAGACCCATGCCTTTGGGGTCTTCCAGGGACCCAAGCTGCCCTCTTTGATGGCCCCGATGTCAATGGAAGGTCAAAGGCACCTGAAGGTCCACCTCATTTTTCAGTCCCACCAGGAGATTTGCTCTCAGATGAACAACTCAGACTGGGCACAAACGAAGCAGCATTGCTGGAGGGGAAGATGCCACCCAAGGAATTAGGAGTAAGGCAGTCCCCCTCTGCTTCCACAAGCAGCAGTGCAGATCTCACTCGGTCTATCCAAGCAGCAGGTTCCTAATTCACCCAAATTAAGAAGAATTTTTCTGCGATTTTTCAGGGCAGTGCTGGAGCAAGACAGTCAGCCCTAATCCTGACTCACCCCCCCCGGGCTGCTGCAAAACCCCACGCCTTTCAGATGGACACATGCACATCCTCTGTGCCTGCCCCCATCCCTGCAACATTCAGCATGAGATCCTGATCCCACCCTGCAGAAGAGCAACAGTCTCCAGGGCTGGTGGAGGCCTCAAGCAGGGGCAGGGGCAGATATCGCCCTGTGAAGAGCTGCGGGACGTAAGAGGGCAGCCATCCAAAGCCTGAACCAGGCTGGGAGATGTTGTCTTTGGTGAGGAATCAACATCCTGCCTTGGCAGAGCTGCTGCCCCTCCAAGAGGTGGAGGAAAGACCCAAGGACAGGGACATCAGCCAGTGTAGTTATGGACTTGTCCTGCCAGCCAGGAGAGCTCCCAGGTGGGACACCAAGGGTGCAAAGCTGGGGATAAGTAGAAACTAGAGAAGCTTTAACAGTTCATTACATCTGGAAGAAAGAGGGGGAAGGTTTCAGCCTGGTGGGAACACAACCCATGGAATAAGCATCCACAATAGGTACAGGCAGCAGGTTCCCGGTGTTCATCTGGACGGTGGTGCCATCCAGATGGACAAAGAAACTGTGTTTTCGCATTGTCACAGGGCAGTCACGTGCCCTGGTCCACCATGTAATGGTCCAGAAAGATGGGTGTGTGTTCCTGATACCCATCCAGGGGTATTATATCCCTGATGAAAGACACCAGGCAGCTTCCTCACAGGTCATGAACACGAGGTGTTGGAAGGGCAGAGGTTGGGGCTGTCTTCCCCTTCTTGCAGAGGACTCGGCTCCCCAGGCAACAAGCCCAGAGCCTTTCCT
The DNA here is from genome assembly GCA_004320125.1 of Scolopax mira. NCBI lineage: Eukaryota > Metazoa > Chordata > Aves > Charadriiformes > Scolopacidae > Scolopax > Scolopax mira. The sequence goes on from BJBW01003427.1 coordinate 39,265, forward strand.
TGCCTTCGCCAGCCCTCACCATCAGCACAGGCTGGCTTCAGCCAGGACATTTCACAAGAGAGCCCGGCAGCACTGAAACGTGAGAAATCATTCTGTAAACAGCCTGCTGTTTGCATCCCCAGCTGGAAGCTGGCCCGGGACTCCTCGTTCTGCAGCAAAGCCCTCCATCGCTGGAGATAAAAGGCTAAGCTACTTGCCGAGCGCTGAGCCACAGCCAACATTGCTCCTGGAGGGACCAGCCATGGGAACTTCATCTTCAGCCCCCAAGTCCCTTGTGGAGGGCAGCAGTGTCCCTCATTGTGTCAGTGGTGAGGAGAGCATCTCCTGAGCATCAGCCGAGCAAGCTTGGGGCTGCTTGTCTCCCACCTGCACCCGTGTGGGTCCTTCCCCTCCAGGTTCCACCTCCCCGAGTGCTCCTGGCCATGGCAGGGCTCTCCTGCAGGGAACAGATGGCCTTGATGGGCACGTGGTGCTGGGCTGGGGTCACACTGGAGAGTGGGCCATTCCAACCTTCTTTAGGACAGCCTGAAGATGCTTAGTTGGGAGAGTCTGGTGCAGCTACAGCTTCATGGGGTTTCTGCAGGCAGATGAAGGCACAGACAGGATGCTGTGCATTGGTTGCCAGCTTGACCATGCTGGGTATCCCACATGGATGGCACAGACTCCTGGCGTCTCACGTGAGGTTTGATTCAGAGCACTCAGTACTTGTACCCAACAAGGTCCTTTTACGAGCAATTTCTGATTCATTGCAAACAACATGCCCTGGCTAATCCAGCCTCTCTCCCGCCCCCGCCCCACTGGCCAGGAGCACAGGGTATCTCTGATGGGTTCCCCACGCCAACATTTCCCTCAGCAGCACCCTTTCCACTTACCAGGCAACACTACTGTTCACAGAAGCAGCACCTTCTTATGACACGGAGTAAACCCAACACGTACGGGGTGAGAAGAGGGAAAGTTGGTCTGTGGCTCATTACAGTAGACCCTCCCCCACCATGCAGTGCCAAGTCTCAGATGTTCCTTACCCGCTTTCGCAACCCCTATCCCAGGAAGCCTCACCTGTACTGCTGGCATCTTCTCAGCTCAGCAAAGTGCCAAGACGGGGTCTTAATTCCAACCTTCCCAGAGTAATTCCCCTTTTCCTCGGGCCAGGTGATGCCAGGATGTCTCCAACCTTTTCCTGCAGCCTGTGGAGTCCGAGAAGAAAGGTAAACAGGACACTCGTTGGGCTCAAGCAGAGGGTGTGTGCCCTTCATTAAAAACATATTTTGGAAAGACTGACTGGCATGCTAGTATGGTTTCCTCTGTTTGTCTGACTGGGGAATTTCCCCTTATCACTGGTGGGGTTTGGAGTGGGACCAGACAAGGAGCCGGCCAAAGACTGCCAGGTTGGCTAAAGCAGCAGGAGGTATGCGTCGGGGTCCTGGGGTTTATTTTCCCCCACCAACACCTGTGGGTGGGGTTTGTGAGAAGAGAGCTCCTTGGCAAAGATTCGCACTCGGGACTGAAGTTGGTGATGGCAGCAGAGACACCCCAAGCCAAGGGTGCACCCAGGTAAAGGCAGGTCTGAAGGGGCATCGTTTTTCCCCCTTCCCAGTTTAACTCCCCAATTAAATGAGAAAGTGTCAGGCTCCAGAGGAATGGAAAATTGTGGAAATGAGGTCAAAAAAGTAAAGGCAGAATTTAAGGTAAACAATGTGAGCACACATAGTTTGGAAACAAGCGCCATAGATTCAAGGGGAAATGATGGAGATGGAAACCAATGACCCAGAAGTAGAGCAAGCAAAGAGGACCTACCATAGAATGGTTGGGATTGGAAGGGACCTTAAAGATCATCCAGTTCCAACCCCCCTGCTCTGGGCAGGGACACCTCCCACCAGACCAGGTTGCCCAAGCCCCATCCAGCCTGGCCTTGAACCCGTCTAGGGATGGGGCATCCACGACTCCCCTGGGCAACCTGTTCCAGTGTCTCACCACCCTCACTAAAGAATTTCTTTCTGGTGTCTAATCTAAATCTCCCCTCTTCCAACTTAAAACCATTGCCCCTTGTCCTGTCACTGCACTTCCTGACACAGAATCCCTCTCCAGCTCTTCTGTAGCCCCTTCAGATATTGGAAGGGTGCTCTAAGGTCTCCCCGGAGCCTTCTCTTCTCCAGGCTGAGAAGAGAAGCCACCACAATCGTGTTCATGCCGGCTTGATGGAGCAGATAGCAAAGGGCACATGCCCTCTGCCTTGCAGCAGGACATTTGATGGCTTTCAAAGGGACCTGTCCAAAGGGACAGCCCCATCCACAAACAGGGTGAGCAGAGTGGTCACCTCCCACACCTACGTGCCATGGGGCTCCAGCACTTTCTGGTCCCACCTCCCGGTGTCGGTCAGTGGTGGCCCCATGCAGAAACGTGATCTGGACCCAGTTCAGCCTGATCCTGCCCGTATCCTACCTGTCTGGTCCAACCTCGGGCAAGTGGAGGACGCGCAGTGGATGCAGCAGGGCGTGCGCTCCTGACGTAGAGATGGAGCGATAGGGATGCGGCCGTGTTTTGGGTTGAGCATTGCACAGGGAGCAATCACGCCCTGAAAGGAGCCCAGGTGCTCCTTCCACATCAGGCTGCAGCTTCTCCTGCCAGAGCGGCGAGCCCGCTTGTGTCAGGCTGTTATCTGTGGGGCTGGCGCAGGCCGCGGGTAGGTCACCTCCCCATCCTTCCTCCGCTTGCCCAGCAGGTCAGGGCCGGAAAGATGCCCAGGGATGCGATAAGAAATGCCTGCACGCCGTTAGCAGGGGAAGAGAGGCTACTGCTGCTCCAGGCTCGCCTCCACCACTGGCAGTAGCCCCAACAGCCATGGGCCAACACGGGAACCTGGCCCAGGAGAAGACATCCACGCAGGACTGAGGCTTTGATGCTGCTGCCTCTGGGAAGTGAGGGACTGGAAGCAATCCCAGCTTTTCTTTTTTAAATTTTTTTTTTTTTTTTTTGCTTTGGGAAGGAAAATGAAAACATATCATGGAGACAGGCTATTTTAAACTCACTCCAGCCTCTCTTGCCAAGTCTGGAAAGTCACTTTGTAGCCCAGGGAGTCTGGTGGTCCCTTTCTTTTCCGTGGTGGCTGGAAATGAGTGCAGTGCGAATAGGATATTCTGCCTCCTTCATTGTTTTCAAGCCATTTCAGAAGCCGAGTTTCCAAATATGGGGGTGGATTGGCATCACTGTAATGAAAATTAATTAAAGATAATTATTTAGCCTGTTGAAAATATTTGCGCTCCACTAGGAACACCCTGCAGTTGGCTATTGAAAGGCAGGAAGAAAGCACTTTTTCCAGAAGCAGGTTTTCATGTTGGTTACTCTGGTGGTGGGAACTTCTTGTCCAGGCTCTCCATGCACCTCACAAACATCAGGGTGGCAAAGAGGCTGCACAACCAACTCGCTCCAGGAATTCTGGGGGGTAAGGAACTCACCTTCCCCACCCAGTTTCATGGGCTTAGGAAGGTGGGTAGAAGCAAGGGGTGCAGCTTTGTCTCCACCTTTTGGGTTTTCCCTCAAAGCTGCTGGATCTGGGGGCAACAGGGAGTATTTTTGGAATAAGTTTATTCCTCCCAAGACACACGCTCAGCTAGAACAACTCCAAAGCCATACAGGCATGCAAGCACCAAGCCACAACGGAGTCGCTTTGACAAATTGGTGAGATCTTCCTCACCTCTCTCTCCTTAGGATGCTTTCCTATGGTCATCCACTAAGTTTTTGGGGAGCTGAATTATCCATGAGCCCTTTGCAATTCATTCAAAGGGATCTCTTGACAACCACGTCCCACATCCCAAGATGGGAAGGGCAAGCGTGGCATGGTGGGGTCGGTGCTGACAAGCTTGGCAGGTCAGGCAGAGGAGAAGAGAAACTGCCTGCACAGTCTCCAGAACTGTCCAGAATAGAGGAAGCCATGAGCAGAAAGGCTGTACTGGGTTCTCAGGACCAGCCATGCTCTTCCCAGAGCTGAAATAATGAGAAAAAGGAATTGCACATTGCAAAACTGCTGGAGCATGTGGGCAGAGCCCACCAAAGAGCAACCTGACCTTGGACAGGTCTTGCCCAAAGAGACCCCCCAGGTCAGGGGTGAAGGGCAGTGGAACCAAAACCTACAGATTCTCAGACCTCAGGCTTTTCACAACCCAAACACCATGGAAAATATACAATCTTTAATTCAAAGAAGCCTAAAGTTACCCCCACTCCAACACCCAAGGTTGGTTTGAAGCAGGACCTGCTGCAGCCCTACTATCTCCAGAGGTCACCAGCCACACCAGTCCTTCCTTCCAAGGCCACCCGCACCCTGTCCCTCTGTCCTTGCAGCCACTGCCTTCTCCTGTCCACCTGATCTCGCCCCAGGCACAACCCTCCCATCTCTGGGTCATAGAAACCATGCAAAATGTGGCCAATTCCCCCTGGTTTTCTCCTTATCTGTTCTCTGGGGGCACATGCGAAGCCTTGTCTTCCTCAACCATTGCTTGAAGAAAAAAGCAAAGCATGGCCATGGGGGCAAGGACCCAACAAGCCTGGGGCACTGCCTCCTTCCCTCCTCTGCCTGCTCTTCCTAATTACTGCTCCAAGGGCTTTCAGACACCTGGCTTGTTGATATCCGTGCTAATCAGCTGATGGATGAGCTTTGGGGCAAGATTTTGTGGTTGGACTTGATGATCTCAAAGGTCCCTTCCAACCACTAAGATTCTGTGATTTTCATGCTGGGCTGTTTCTGACAAAGCCCTGTTAAAATTGGCTGAAAGTATAAAAAATAATCAGGTCCCCGACACGATTACAAAAAACTAACAACTTGCATCTAACAGCCAAAGGCTTTCAGTCCCTTCTCCGGACCAGCTGCCATGGTCCAGAGCTGGAGGGGTTCAAGGAGAGGTTGGAAGGGCTTGGAGCAACCTGGGCTGGTGGGAGGTGTCCCTGCCCAGGGCAGGGGATTGGAACTGGATGATCTTTAAGATCACTTCCAACCCAAGCCATTCTATGATTCTAAATCTGTGGATCCTGGTCCCCACAGCCAACCAGGCATTTGTTAGCAGCCGGCGAAGCAGAACATTTTTCCACCACACCTCAGCTGTTAGAAACAAGGTCTCCTAAATAGGACTGGATCTACAAAGGGGGACCCTGATCCTCCCCACATGCCCAGGGCAACATCTCTCCCGAGCTGCAGGGAGTTGCTGCAGGTCCTCCATCAGCTGAGCTGTTGAGCACCAACTGCAGACCCGCTGAGGAGGCTTCTTCCAAGGCAGGTGGGGCTCAGCCAGTCACCACATGTTGCTGGGCCCTGCCCCAGCAAGCACCCTCCATGCCGGCACCCTGAATCCCACCCACTCTCATCCAGACACTCCCTGGCTCCTGGGGCCTGTGAAGCGATGGGAGCTCCTCTGTGGGAGGAGCTGAGGGCATCTTGGAGAGATTTTGGGCAGCCAGCATTTCAATGAGGGGTTTGGGACCGGCAGTCCCTGGCCACTATCAGCCACTGTGACTCAGAGGGAAAGGCAAATCCTGATTAAACCTCGCTATTCAACAGTGGATGTGATTAACCTTTGTAACTACCAAGGGGATGCCGAATTCTCCCTCCTGTGCAATCATCAAACCAAGGCTGGCAACCCTCCTTGGGAAGGTGTAGGCTCAGCCCAAATCCAGACTGGGAGGTATTTTGGAGAGGGAACAGTCCAGGATCCCCTCAGCCACTGAAAACCTGGCTGCACCAGCAGCAACTTACCCCCTGCAAAAGCACAGATCTCACTTCTTAACAAACAGTGGGGCTCACGGGGATTCAAGAGAAGACCACACCAGTTGATGGAGGAAGAGGCACTCGGAGCAGTGTTCAGAGCTGGGGAGAGACCAGAGAAGAAGCGCTATGGCCCCTGGTTGCCTGTGGAGAGGACCAACTTGGAAAGGAGTATGGGACAAGGTGAGACAGGCAGAAGGACCTGGACTAATCTTCTACGGTTCATGCCAAGATGAAGCATACAAATACCACAAGCTTGACCATGAAGTCCAGGACAAAGCATGTAAAAAAATCCAGACCAACCAATCATTGACTCGTGTGTTTCTAGCCACACTTCTCTCATCCCATCCTCGTCCCTCACTCCTGTCCCATGAGACCAGCAATCGCTCAGTTCCCCTTAGCAGCTCCCCAGGTGCAGATTTTATGTGTCACGGATAAAAATCACAGCACTTACCATCACCAGCATCATCCCAGCAGTGAGGCCAGGCCTGCAGAAGAAAGCAACATCTTTTATTAGCATTTCTAAACAAAGCATCACCTCTCCTCTCAAGCCTTGCCTTGCTAAAGACGTGCATGTAACTTCCCCTAAGTCTTCCCAGTTTAGTTTCTAGGGAGTTTCTGGCACGCTTGTGGTTAATTATATTGAGATATTAATGAAACTGTCTTCTGAATGGCCTAGGTCTCCAAAGCCTAGGCTGGGCAGCTAGAACATGTCCTATGTGCAGCATCATCCCCTGGCTACAGACTCACAGTGGGTGCCATACCAGTTTGGAAATGGGTCCTCTGAGGATGTCTGTTCTTCATCCTGCAGCATCTCCAGGACTTGCCCTGCTGGGCTATCCCACCTCATGTACCCACAACGAGAGCATGCCAGGAACCATCACCCCACCGCCTGTTTGTGGGCAGGGAACGAGAGGCACAAACCCAGCAGCCTCAGCAGAGCATTTTAAAAATATTCCAGACAAACATCAGCTAGAAAATACTGGTTTTGCACTGACGGCTGGGCTGCCAGATGATGCACAGGGGTTGGGCAAGAAGATACTGGGATACACAAGAGGATGCTGTGGGGTCCTACTGTCTTTCTCAGGGCTCACAGGTTGTTTTTCTTAATGTCTTCCTGTTTTAAGAAAAGAGATCAAAGGAGGGGTTTTTTTGTTGTGATCAAATGTAGGTTTTATGCCTACAAAGACATAGCTTGAGTTATACAGCTGGAACATACCCTCCAGACCAGAATTTCAAGCAAGAGAAATTCCCTGCATATTTCTGGATGCCTCATGTGTTGGGGCAGGGCTGAATCACAGTATTTGACTAATCACACCAAGGAATCCAGCTTTATCCAGAAAAAGTCACCGTGGCACAGCCTCTGTTATTTCCCCTTCTCCAGACCAAGAAATAGTCAATATATTTCCCCGGTGATCTGAAAACGCAAATGCTGTGCTAAAAGCCCTGCCTGGTGGATACCACCCAAATTTCAGCTCCCAAGGCCTCAAAATTCTGGGGCCAGGAAGGAGCAATGCCAATGGTGCCAACGCAACAAAAAGGCAACCTAAGTCAAGACTAAGTTTCCTCCGGTGGCTACTTACGCACTCTTGCACTATTTGGGGGTGGGGGGCAAAAGGAAAGAAAACAACTTAAGTCTGAGAAGTCAAAGCAGCAGATTTAGAGACTCCTTCAACCCTCCTGACCGTGGGCTTTCAGCTCTATGTACAGACCTGGAACGGCGTGCAGGGCATCCACTTCCCAGGTATGACCCATATTGAGTTTCAGGTTGGTTTCTAACAAGTTGCTTTCTAAGCCAGGAAAGGAAAAATTTAAAATTTTTCTGGTAACTCCTGCCTTCCTCTGCTTTTGTCTCCTCACTCCCCACTTTGCTGCTTTTTTTTTTTTTTTTTTTTAATGGAAAAACATTTAAGGACATTAAAACTAGTCCTGCTGAGCAGCCAAGCCCAGGGAGCGGAGCAGCTCGTGCCAGAGGTGGCAACAAGGCCAGAGTCACTTCCCTTGCGGGAAGGGTTGACTGCAGTGACCCAAGACCTCGAGCTGCTGGGGAGCAGGAGTCCCGCAGCAGAACGGACAGGATTTCCAGCTCGGAGAACAATCGCCACCAGGATGTGTTGATAAGGTCATGAGTGGAAGCAGAAGCGCTGGCAGCTCAGCCTGCGAGCTGCAGTCTCCTTGCCAAGGCTCCCCAGAGAGCCCTTCCCAGGCTCCAAAGCCAAGGGAGGTTTTGTGAGACAGACACGGAGGAGCTGGACCCTGACCATTCCTTGCAACCAGCAGCAGCAGAAACGATGATCACCAGCTTTCCCTGGAGCAGCGAGCGCATCTGCTGATGGATGGAGGAGGGAGCAGTCCACAGGAGACCTCAGGTGCTGCTCCCATAACTAATTCTCTGGGAGAAGAGCAGCAGAGCTGAGACTAAGCTGGCAAATGCCAGAAGTGACCTGGGCACGGCTTCCAGGGAGCATCCTGAAATGGTCCCACAGGTCAGGACAGCGATGCCCAGAGCTGCCGCAAGCCGGACAGGGCTGAACAGCTTCTTTAATGACATATAATAAAGGAAGGGACAAAACCACACCTTGAATGAGAGGAGAGCAGCAGTCACCCAGCAGTAGGGACAACAGCCAGCTGCCCAGGCTGGTGGTCTCAGCTGGCTGGAAGGATCGGAGAAGGACCCAAAAGGCAGACGAGATGCTCAGGGAGCACATATGGACCCTTGGCATGGGCGGGAGGAGTGGGGGGAAGCTGAATTTCCCAGCCCTTCCCATCAAGCTGGACACATAAGGTAGCATTTTTCCCCCCTGACCAGGGATGCTGCCTGACCTGGGCCATGCCCTGAAGGAGCGGCGTCCCCCGGGGCTGTGCCCCCCTCTTCCTTTCTTTCTCTTCTTCTCCTCTTCTCCCTCTGTGGTTTGAGCACGGTGTTTTTCTGCTAAGCCTGCAAGCGCACGTGTGCAGAGACTTGCCCATTCCTCCCCGAAAAGCCCCCTGAGCCATGGGATTGACGTCAGCAGAGCGCCAGCTGTCAAACAATGGAGATTAAGGCTTGGCAGGCAGCGCCGAGCCACGCAAGGGCCCGTGCCTCCCCGGGCAGGTGAGCAACATTCCCCGCCGAGCAGGAACAGGCACATTGCATCAACCCGGCCGCCTGCACCTGGACACAAGACCCAACCTGAGCCCCCAGGCTGGGGCCAAGTCATGCCCAGGCAGCCGATGGGGCTCCAGTTGTCCCCCAGCTCTGCTTGCCCCCTCCCGGGGGGGAGGAGGACACAGAGATGGGAGGAGGTAGCCCTGGCGCTGGCTGCTGGTGGCTCCAGCCCACGTAGAAGGTTACGTGTGTGCCAAGAGATGTACGGTGCCGGGAACAGGCCCGGGGCACCATCCCTCCCTGTTCTGCCCAGCACAGGGACAGAGGAGATGACATGCAGAGGAGCAGCTCAGCCCAGGCCAAGTCCTCTCTCCATCCAGGCCTCAAGAGGTTCAGTCCTGGGGCTTCTCCTGGAGGCCTGCAGGACCTGCAATCCTGACCCGCAAGCAAGAGCCTGGCCACCAAGGATGGCACGGGACACGGCCGGGTGGCACGGGCTTTGGGGAGCAGCTGGAACCTTGAAAAATGGGATCGGAGCTGCTCCTAGACGTTGTGCTTGGCCGTCCAGTGGTCCTGGCTGTGCAGGCTAACCCTCCCGTTCCCACCATGGGACAGGGCTACCAGGATCCGTCTTTTGGCACAACAAAGGCAGGAGAACTGCAAACACAGAGGTCACCCAGCCCTGCCTGTGGTAACTCATTTCCTCACCACTCCGCTCCCAGGCTGGGCTCGACCTGGACCTAGCTGGGGCTGTGAGTCCTCAGAGCCTGGGACAGAGGACATGCAGAAACACCCTCCCAACCAAAGCTGAACCAAAACCAAAGAGCAGAGAACCAGCCCTCCTCCTGACCTTAACTCCAGACCAAATAAGCCAACCCAGGAGGGCACCTGAGGTTAAAGAAATACAGAATGACAGAATGCTATGGGGTTGGAAGGGACCTCTGGAGATCATCTAGTCCAACCCCCTGCCAGAGCAGGTCCATCCAGAGCACGTTGCCCAGGAACCTGTCCAGAAGGGTTTTGAATGTCTCCAGAGAAGCCAGAAGGCAGTTCATGGTGGGACTTCATGGTCATCAATGGTGGTGCTGATGAGTTGCTATTCTTCCACCCCATGGAGTGCACTGAACTCCGGTTGATGCCTGGGGACAAGCACCACCTGCCCAATGGACACAGACAGCCAGTGTCCTGTCCCCTCCCAATGCTCCAGGCTCTGAACCCCCAGACCAGACCCCTGGGGCAGCAGCAGGAGAGCCTGTCTGCTGTGTCCTCACTGGCATCGGGCAGGGCTCCTGTAACTCACACTACCCACAGAAACACCCTTTGATGATGTCCTGCCACTAATGGTGGTGACATCGCCGAGTGACGCAGGCTGGCCCACACTTCCCCAAGGAGGAGGAGGAGAGGAGGAGGGAAGGGCAGTGAGGTAGAGCCCAGAGCAGCTCTCAGCTGGACTAAACCCAGAGCATCCGGCCCCAATGACCCCAAGCTCTTAGGAAAAAGGACATGGCCTTCAAGAAGCAACTCTGAATGCCACAGTGCCCTCACACCTCAGGCCATCAGCTGGTGGCCTGCTACTCTCCACGATGGTGCTCAGGTGATCTATGGGTCTCAGGGAATGCACCCCTCTCTGAGGCTTGCCTTCCCAAGTTCCAGGGACCAGGACTGGTATGAAGAGGTCAGGCCCAATCCCAACTGCCCACGTTTGCTGGAGTCCCTGCCCTACAGCCCAGTCCAGCTGGGGTGGGTTTCAGGAGCTCCACCAAGAGCAGAAGGCAGAGGTGCTCGGGGCAGGAGCTGCTCCAGGGGCAGCAGGCTAGGAGGGACAGCAGTTCCTCAGGGGCTACATTGGCTTCAGCTCCCCAGGACCAGTCCCTGGTCTGGTGGGATGCAAGAGGCCCCTGCCACCCTGCACATTGCACCTTCTCACGCCCTTCAAGCCAAACCTCCTGACACGCTTTGCCTTTCACCCAACCTTATCACAAGGCCTGGCCCAGCATAGGCGGATGGGAGGGGAGCAGATGGCCTGTTCAAGTCCTTCCCATTTCTTCTCCCTCAAGACACTCTCAAAGGAAAACCCTTGAGGTCATTGTTCTATTTTCATCAAGCAAGGGCATCCAGCACAACCCACGTCAGGAGGGGCTGCGCTGAAGGCAGCCACTTAAGGAGAAAGGTCTGACCAGAGAGGTTCAGATAGAACAAGCGACCCAAAGTCCAGACAACCACAACCGCTTCTCGCCCACCCATCTGGACTATCCCATGGACCAGCCCATGGACAACAAGACACCTTTAATGCTTCATGTTACCCCCATCAAGAAGGAAAAAAAAAACCCAAACAAATCACAAACCAACCCATTTCCACCCAGGATGGCAACAGGAATGGACAACATCGTGTGCCAACAGTCAGGCCCTCCTCTCTGCAGGACTGGCACCAGAGCTGCCAGCCACCACCAAAGCCTAGGGGGTGGAAAGAGCAGAGGAGCAGAGCTGCTAACACAGCTGTAGCTGCCACCTCTTCCTTCATCCACAGAGGTAGCGCACAGGAGCACTGAGCATCTTCTGGGGTAGCAGATGACCACTGATGAGGTGCACAATAAAGGCACCACCAGCAGGGCAAGATGTGCCTCTGCTAGCATTGGTCACAAGTGAGAAAACTCAACAGGGCCATAAGTAGGGGGTCCAGAAACAGCAAAAAAGAGATGTGGGACCAGCAGGCGTGCAGACCATGACACCTCTAGTACAGGGAAGAGCAGTAGCTGCCACCAAAAGCCTGGAGTGAGATTTTTTGAAGAAAAGCACAGTGAATACGCCAACCCATCACCAAGGCAGAGCTGCAAGTAAGACCCACTGTGCCCACAGAGCCACCATGCAAAGCCCAGCTCTGCCCTCCTGGCTGGGCTTTAGGACAAACTGCAAGGTTCTCAGCATCCCAGGAGACCATCATCCACCACCACCACCGCAGCTGAGAGGATTTTCCGTGCCCACACAGCTCCCTAGATGGAGATCCTCCATGTATAGAGACAGTGCATGGAGGGATGAGATGACCCAGCCTGAGACAGCACTTGAGCAAACACCAGGCTCCATGCTGGGGTGCGGTGGCAGAGGTGACAGGTGGCAGAGGTGACAGACAGACACCAAAACACTGGTGCCGTCTCACACAGGTCAGAGCCTTGGCAGTCCCCAGCCCTTCCTGCAGGACCTCAGTGCTGTCTGAACTTCTCCCAGGTCCAACTCTGTGCCTGTCCAACTCCTGTGTTTCCCACTAGGTTCGCTACCTTTTAAAAAAATAAAAATACATCTACAAGCATTTTGCTCTCACACAAGTTTTTCCTTCATCTTCGTGGCTGAAGTTTTCCTGCAGGCCCCAGGAGATGGACCTATTTCAGCTCTGGTCAGTACATGCCATTGCTGCCTTCTCTGAAGCACTTTCCCCAAGCCTTCACCAGGCATTCCTCCTCTTCTAAAGGCACAGATTTCCAGGAAAAAGCTTAACCAAAAGTCTGTGGTAACACTGACTGCAGCACAAAAAAAATATATAAAAATAAATACATATATATATATATATGAAAAATTAATCAGCGTTTCCACTAAATGACACAAACAGGGATGAAGGAAAGAGGAAGGAGTAGAGTTTGTTTTCATTCAGCCAGGATTTGCGCAACAGGCTGATGTCCTCCGTGCAGCTGGAGAAACCCCACGTGCACAGCAATGTCTGCGTTGGGGCAGGTGAGACCCATCTTCGTCAGCAAATAAGAGAAACCAAACCATTTAGCTCTCCCTTATCCTTGAGCACAGAGTGAAACCACCCTGCTCACGTGGAGCCCCATCTCCCTCCCACAGGGGTGCCAGGGGAGCATGGCATCTTGTGGACTCCACAGGACCACGCTGCTGTGAGCCAGCGGGAGGTCCCCCTAGGCCTGGACGGGTGATGGAGTTGCCATCTGCCAGCTCTTGCTAGCCCAAATCTGACTGTCCTTGGTGTTGCTGGGTGGAAGCATCCCTCTGCCTGAGGGGAAGCTGATGTCCCCTCTGCATGGTGGGAGGTCCCACCGCCACCTCCTCTCCTACAGAGGTTTCCCAGATTGTGGAGACAGTCAGGAGATGTACAAGGTGGTCTAGGATGTGACATGCAGAAGGTGATGCTACATCCTTACTGCTCGGGTCCCCACGGTCCTGGAGGCAGGAGCAGGGACCAGTGTTGTGCTGGAAGCCTGGGGGACATTAAGGAAGCAGAGCCAGGTCACCTCTGGGGGTAAACAAAGGGTTTGGCAAGCTTTGCTCCAGGGTGTGACAGTCCTGGGAGCACAGACATGAGGTGCCTTCAGCCTGGAAGCCCTCTTGTCCCCAGATCACCCTCCTGCTGGCTGTTATCTCAGATGCTGCCACGTAGGTGGTGCTTTGTTTGGCCAGGGCACGTGGCACCATCCTCAGGGTGAGATGGACCTGCCCCGTGGGTCGATGGAGCTGCACCAGCTCCTCCAACCTCCCTCTGGGACCTACCCACACTTCAGACGGGTGAGCAAGCCCTTTGGTTTCTGGAGGCCCTTACCATAAAGGACCATGACAGGTCCCATCCCTTTATTTTCTTTAGGCTGACCTCTGAGCAATGCTAGTGCTTCCTTCACCAGCCACATTAGCCACCTGCCTTTGTTTAAACAAGAGAGGCAACAAAGGTTTGGCAGGGCTGGAGCCTGCTGGGCTGGCACATGCCACCCCAAGGGACGGCTCCTTGGCAGAAACTGCCAAGGGGAAGCAAGGTTTGAAGATGCCAAGCAAGTTCACCTGCCTTTGGTGGCACTAAACCCTCTGCAGCAGGACCAGGATGCAGCCCAGCAGGGCTCCCCCGGCTCCTGCCCATCACTCTCCCCAAAGGGCAGCAAAAGGGCTTGGAAAATTTTGGATCTCTTTGGGGAGGGGGAACCAAAGGCTCACAGAAGCGAAAAGTGTGAGGGCTTTGCACGCCTCAGTTACAGAATGATTTACCCTAAAGATGCCTGATGAAGTAAATCCTGGGGTGGGGCAGGATGCCCACAGCGAAATCTCGCAGAGGTCTCTGGGGGCCAGGGAGAAGAGACGTGGTTTCAGCCCAGTGGGATTCACACAGGGGGCTCCTGGCTGTGCCCTGGGTAACACGCTTTCATGGCAGGAGGGGAGAAAGAAGAACCTTGTCCAGCCTTTTCTCCCACCTCGTTTACCTTCAGGGACCATCTAGAGCATCACCCAGGGGAACAAGGGCTTTGCTTTCCAGGGCAGAGTGGTGGTGGGTGGGCTGCTGCCAGACACCCCTTTCCCAGGGCACATGCTCAGCTTGGCCACTGGCATCCTGGAGCAATTGCCCAAGGGAGCAGGTCATAAAGTATCTCCGAGCCTGTCCCGAGAGGAGAAGCATCCTCTGCTGCAGGCAAGGAGACACAGGGACACACCCACCCCCTGGGGGTCCCCGGGGGGTGCCGTGACAGAGGGACACAGCAGCTGAACAGAGAGCCGGGGACTGAGCAAGTGGCTTGTTCGGGGAAAGAATGAAAACTCAAGATTGGGAAACCAAAATGCTCAAGACCAAAAAAAAAAAAAAAAAAAAAAAAATTTGAGGAATTAATTAACACTTAAACCCACTTCCTCCACCAAAACAGTATCAAAAGATTACAGTATTTTTGCAGTCAAACACTGAATTTTCTGATTTCCTGCCCTAGGGCTGTCCAAGCCAGCAGGGCCATGGTGCAGGATTGACACGTTACTGGTGCCTACTCCACAAGTGACTGAAAACACTTTTCCTCTAAAAACCCCAAACCAACCCACTAATTAAAGGGTGAAATTAAAATGCCTCCCCTATTAGAGCCCATTTGCTTTCCAGTTTTCGGCTCTTTGGGGCTAGAATCTTGTGGTAGTACCATGATGAGATGTTCACATCTCCAGGACTCCAGACCTGGGGATGTTTCAGACAGCAGATGTGAAGAAATGCTCAGAAAGCATCACTTGGCAGAGTTAAAATGCACAGTTTTCCTTCTGCTCTTGGCAGAACTCACATGAAAGCTGTGGTGGTCCATCACCACATCAAGTTGAATAAGTCTGGGCTCTGTCCCTAGCATGACCTGACTCCACAGGGTCAAGAGAGCCTGGAAACCCTCAGGAGCCACAGTGACCTACCAGGCACCAACATCAGATGAAATTGGCCCAAATTGACTTTTTGAGTGGTAAAAGGAGATGCTGCTCCTGGCTGAGGATCAAGCAGTAGGTTTCTGCCTGGGCCAGGATGAACATGGATGTGGTGATTTACATGTAAGTGGTCAAATATCAGTTTGGGGCATGGTCAAGCCATGGGCTTTTGACCCACGCAACCGGGGAGCCTGGGGCCAAGCCCTACAGCTGCTCTACACCAAGGCGAAGCTATGGGGCACCAACCACCAAGGCTGGAGACATGTCTTTGCTGCAGAGCAAGGGGGGGAACAGTCTCTGCTCCAGAGAGCTAGAGGAAAACACAAACCCGACGCCAATTAATGTCAGATGAACTTTGGCAGGATAGAGGAACAAGATTTAAAAAAAAAATAAAATGAAATGACAGCACTCAAGCTTCCTGCAGCTACACAGCATCTCATCAACGACCAGCGAAGAGGAAACATATTGGTGGGAGGGATGCCTCCTTAATGCACCTCCCCACCTCTCCTTCCAGGGCTCCAAACTTCCCCCCTGGGATTCAGCCTCTATTGAGCAGACAACGCTGAGAAAAAGGATATTAATCCACCAAAAGCTAAACACCAGAGTTTTCAAAACCCATCCAAAGCAAGCCAGGATTTAAGGAGGGGATAATGGTAAAAGATCTCTGCTTTTGTTTTTAATGTAGTGACAGAAATTGGGGATTCTGTAGCCAGCCACGTAATCTGGTACCACGCTCAGAAGCGACGCATAAAAATACATGTAAAAATTGTTTTAATTAAACTTTTTTTTCCCCCCTTAAATCTCACAGATTTCAAGATTAGAGAAACACACCCAGAATGGCTCTTACTATCCAAAGGAACAAAGGAGCTTTGAAAGAGTTATGTGTTTCTGTAGACTCAGAGACAGTACCTGCAAGTCTCCTCTTGCAGAAAAACTTAGAGCTCTGCATGTACAGCCAAGGCCATTAAACGTTTTGTTATTATTATTTTTAAAAGGGCTTGTATTATGTTTTTTTTACAGTTGTTTGGGAGTCATACGTAAGCTTTCCAGTATAGGTAATTGCTCACAATGAAGTGTTCTCCTTATTGCACGAGCGTTACACAAGGGAAAAGGGGACAGTGCTAATGAAGCTCTGTTAGAAATGGTGTTTTAATTTATGTCTGCAGATGTGTGCACTCCCAGCGCTCCACGGAAAGATTGAGGTGTTGTATAGAAAGGATTGGGGGGAAGATGGCAAATTTCATCACACTGCCAGGTAAATCCACAGGTCCACAGGGTGGTCCTCAATGGCTTGAAGCCCAGCTGGAGAGCAGTGACAAGGGGTGTCCCTCAAGGGTCTGTGCTGGGACCAGGGCTGTTTAACATTTTTATCAACGACATAGACAGAGGGATTGAGAGCAACATCAGCAAGTTTGCAGATGACACCAAGCTGTGTGGTGTTGTCCATACACCTGAGGGATGGGATGTCATCCAGAGGGACCTGGACAGGCTGGAGAGGTGCGCTCAAGGAAACCTCATGAGGTTCAACAAAAGCAAGTGTAAGGATCTGCACCTGGGCCGGAACAATCCTCGGTATCGATACAGACTGGGGGATGAGGTGTTAGAAAGCAGCCCTGAGGAAAGGGACTTGGGGGTGCTGATGGATGAGAAGCTGGCCATGAGCAGGCAGTGGGCGCTTGCAGCCCAGAAGGG
>BJBW01003428.1:0-11729 GCA_004320125.1 Scolopax mira
ATGATTCTACGATTCTATCTGCCTGTTTCACATACCATGAGGTGGGAACCTCTGCTCTAACTAATGGCATTTCTCCTGATACTGGGTATGTTTTACCTTTGTGACCGGCTCGATTAACTCCATGAGAAGAGCAAACCCAGAAGTTCCACACAACTCAGGCTTCTTTTCTCTCTCTCCTCCTTCTCCGCCTCCTCCTCTTCCTCTCCTAGAAGGGATTTTGCACCTCAGTGGCATGCAGACAGGGGAGCCAGCTGGAGGAAAGAGCCATTTTAAAGTACAAAGTGAAGCGTAAAAGTTGAAGTTGGTAACTGTGCTGGCGCCTTCTGAGCACACTCCCTTGAGGCACTTGTGCCAAGATCTATTTTTTTTTTTTTTTTCAGATTTTTTTTAAGCAAGAGAGAGGAGGAAAGAAAAAAGTGAGAATAATATATGGCAGAAAACAGCTTTAAAATATGTTTGCTTGAGAGCAGGATTTTTTTGCTGCGGCTTTATTTGTTTTCATATTGCACTTTGTTCTCAAAAAGCGCAGAGACGTCTAAAAGGAATTGTGCTGGGAAGAGAAATGGATCTCAGCAGCCTACTTACCACCTATTGCTCCATCCCATATACTTCATCTGCCTCTTTAAATCTGACATCTCTGCAACTTTCTGAACATAAGGGCAAGCTGTGAAGTGCAAGAGAAATTAATATATTTATCCCGCACAGAGTTTAATAGACTCAAAATACAGAGTTCTTGATCTCCAAATACTTTTCTTCCTATCTCCTTCATTGTCCTTTCCATTCAACTTGTGTTTCACTCTGGCTTACATCGCCTTTCCTGCAACACTTTAATTTAGCAGGCAGAAAGATGTCTCTGTCTCTTTTTTGGAATTATTAAGTTTCAGGAAAAGAGACGGAATGCTACCAGTGAGGCTTCTCCGTTCATCAGCTCCACATTGCATCAGTTTAAAGATCCTTCAGGCTCTCAGGTGACAATAATGCATAATTCCTAATGTACCACAAGTCGCTCTTCCCCACCACCCTCCAGCTGATACCAGATCATAAAGCAGCCCAGCAGTTGGATTACAAAAACACAAGGCCCTTTATTGGCCAATAAAATACCCGCAAGAGCGGCCATGTGAATGAAGACCCTGTTTTGTGGGGTGATAAATTTTGCACTAGCACCCAAAAGGCAGCGCTATTATAGGAACGGTACAAATCACCATCCGTGGTCCATGACAAAACATCTTCTGCTGTGGCCAGAAGGACGAGCGCTTCCAGAGGGAGAGTAACCATTAAAACGCACCGCTGGTGGTCCAAAAAATTAAACCTCAAAGCGATACTTGGGGCACAAACAGAAGGATAAACAAAGCAAAATAAAAGACCTGAGGAAGCTCGTGATAAATCCCCAGGCTCTGAGGTGTGTTTCAGGGAAGGCAAGACTATATTTTTCTGCTGGCAGAAGGCAACAGACCGAGCAGATCATGAACTCCAACACAAGAACTCTCTGCTTACAGGGAGGGGATGGGGGGAATATCCAATTGTTCCGATCCCTTCCAATGTGGAAACTGTAAATCCCTTTATCAGAAACCTGCTGCTGCTGATAGCAAATTTGTTCTCTGGATTCAGCTTAAGACCTGCTGTTAAGAGTCCAGTGCGGGTACTTGAAAGAAGAAAATTACCTGATGAAAGATCAATAATATTTCTCCTCTCCCCAAATTGAGGTTTCTGTGTGGAATAAAATAGCGCAGGGGCTGATTCCCTCTTACCTTGCTTCAACGCAAGCTCTTGTCAATGTCACTAAGGTAGGAAATCATAGATTTACAATCACGTTGTGAAAAATCACATTGTATTTGTGCAGGTAGGGACGCAAAAAAAAAAGACAAAAAAAAAAATAAAAGGAAACTGAGAAAGTCACACTCAGTGCATCGTAAAAGCAGCCAAATCAGCCCAAACACATTTCCTCACAGTCTTGGTGCTTAAAAACCAGACTTTCAGACAAAATGGTACTTATATTAGGTTTATGCCATAGATGCCAAGAGGTTCTGCACGTGGATCCAGGATAATCTATTATATTAGGAAGCAGACTATCAAAAAGAAACATGTCTCCTGTCCTTGTACCTTTCTTTAATCCTGGACTGACTATCAGATGGTACTACCATTAATTCCCCCTGGCTTTTGGAGGACTGAGAACCTCTGAAATACTGGATTCTAGATAATTTTGGTGTCTGCCCAAATGGGACTCATTACCATCCAGTGTAAATTCTTTCACTGACACCCAATCAGCCAGATATCCTGAACCAGTTCTTTGGTCTATTTTCAGGACTCTGTCCAACTGTCCAATACACAAATGCTAGATGAGATCCAGATTCATAACTACTAATATATATGACATCCTAATCACCTGTCATCCAGGAGTGCATCAAGCTGTAGGTACCCTATGGCTCCCTATTTACCTAAAGCTCTGTAGGAACTTACTGTCTGTTCCTTTAGAAACATTTGCATTTAGATGAAAGATCAATAATATTTCTGTTCCTTTAGAAATACTTGCTCAATGGAGACAGGCAGATCTCCTGCTCTTAAAGCTGTCTTTCTATCCAGGCTCATGGTTCCTGCACATAGACCCCACAAAACAAGTTCTGCTGCTTCCAGCCCATAAGTTCTACCGTATCTTCTGGCTGGAGCATTAGCCTGGATCAAAGCCCCATCACAAAGTTATTGAGAAGATCTGAAGATACGCCAGCTGAAGGCATGAAATCAGCATGGGCAACAGAAGACATTCATGAAGTCCACTGTTTTCCTGAGTTCTATGTCACACAACAAGGCCCCCAGAAGCCTGCTCAGAGTTCGTCTCGCTCTTGTGAACAGGGGTTTGGACCACAGAACATCCAGAAGACCATTCCAATGAACGCCTATCTTACAACTTGATGAGCTCTGCTTAGTTTAGTGCATTGAGGCTTTTCCCCAAAGTTTTCACCCTTTTCCCAAACACTTCAGTCCAAGGGGAATTTCCAGTCTCTGAGGGCTGTCTCTGGTCAATCAAAACAGTTAAGATTTTTTGAAAGTTCTGCTGCAATCATGAAATTAAATAATAATAATAATAATAATAATAATAATAATAATAATAATAAAGCAACACTGTTTCCTGATTGCCTACTTTCCCATATTAATGACCAAGAAGAAAAATAAATTAAGTCATGGCTACGGAACAGCTAAGAGAACTGATGATATTTTTAGATGCACTTGCCAAACAGAAGTGTTCTGCCCAAACATTCCATCCCATGAGTCTAACATTAGCTGGATATTTTATGGTTGTAGGCTCCTCTAAGCAACTGCATGATTCCATGGGCTTATGCCTTGCCAGGCCTGGGGCTTTATGCCCACCTCCCGGTCCTGCACTAAAGGTAGCCCATGGTGGTCCTGAACACAGCCACAGCCATCCTCAACCCAGCACGTTACTGGGACTTTGATGCCACAGGCAATATCCATTTCAGTTCAGCAAGATTTTGGCAAATTTTACACCCTTAATGAGACATAATTTTCTGCCGCAGAGGTGCCTCATGATCTGTGCTTCTACTTGTCACCCAGATGGGTCCTTATCACCTGCTTCCCATCCATCTGCAGTCATGGTGCAGCGTGATGCCATATCTTCCTCTTCTCTCCGGCACCGAGGACACTTTTTCTTTGGTGGCTGTTGGAGACAGCACTTGGCCAACAGCTCAAAGGAGCCTCACGCAACCAGTGTCATCTCGCTCGCAGTGTGATGGCTGGATGTGTCTCTCTGACACAACATCTCCTCTGTCGCACAGGCAGGATCTCATTTTTAGTTCCAAACCACATTTCCTACCACTCAGACTTCAAGAAAGGGACCCTGTTGTGCAGTGAGAGAAAATCAACTTGTCTGGATGTGTAGCAGGGAATCTGACGGGGAAGGAGATTTCAATCTCAACTTCTCAACCAGTCATTATGTCATTTTAGACACTTTTTTCTTAATGGAGAGAAAAACATTGCAGAAATATTCCTTTTCCTCTCTGTCTCCCTTCTCCAGATAGCTTCCTTTTTAACACTCTCAGTGATGGTGGTGTAGCTCTCTAAATGCAAAGTGTTCAAAAAACAGCAAGTGAAATTACTTGAAAAGAAAAAGATCAATTAATCTACCTGCTCTCTCTCTCATAGACCAAAACAAAACCAATCTTTA
The DNA here is from genome assembly GCA_004320125.1 of Scolopax mira. Taxonomy (NCBI): domain Eukaryota; kingdom Metazoa; phylum Chordata; class Aves; order Charadriiformes; family Scolopacidae; genus Scolopax; species Scolopax mira. The sequence continues at coordinate 4,178 of BJBW01003428.1, forward strand.
AAGCAGACAATCCAGTAATTTATCAACTCCCCTTTTAATATCAAAGGCAGGATGTCTTCAGCTCCCCTTGGCTCATGATTCCAGCTCCATCACCTGGCACCGCAATCCCAAACTTGCCCAAATTTTCACCTGTTCAGCTACACCTACTATTCCTCACCGTTGGGCTTTAGTCCAAGCTCTAAGAGCTGCCACCTCTACGTAGTGGGGAATTAGCCATCAGGAAACAGTCACACAGTGCTAAGGCAAGGCCATAATTTTATTATTAAATCAGACTGAAATATCACATTATGCTTCCTGTGTCTTGTAAGAGTCCTAATTGCCTTTTAAGTCCAAACAACTCTTTTATGACTCCTTTGCTGTTCCCCAACCAGCCTGGTACTGTCCAGGACAGCAAGTTGGAGAGTATAAGAATTTTACTAGAATTTAGGCATCACTCTCTGTTATGGAGAGTAACAGCTGTCATCGGCTCTTGAAAAAAATCTGTTGGAAGATGGGATATTTAGAGGAAAATTCTAGGTATTTCAGTTCATTCTTAAAAACCCAGAGTATCTTAGTGTCTCTCTGAAACCACACAGATGTTAAGAATAATAATAAAAAAAGGAATAAAACTGTGGGTTCAGGAGAAAGCACTGACCATAACAAAACCCCTTTCAGAGACGTTGGCTTTTTCCATGTTCCCTACTCAGCAAAATCAATTTCTTGTGTTAAAGAAAACAACTATTCCTTACCTGCAGGTAAAGATTAAATTTAATACTGTGATGTACGAGCTGGTATAAGTATTATTTCAGATGCTGATTGGAGCAACAAAAATATTTTTTAAAAGCATGAGGAAATAACCTTAAAAAGGAGATGTTTCTGTATTGTACATTTCCTGTTGGTCTCCTCTTTCTACAAAGATCAAAAACCTCAAGTCACCAAAATCTGCTGCCTTCCAGCCACGCATCCAACTGTTTTGTATCAGATGTCCCTTTCTACACTCTTTTATTTTGTTTGCTTTCTATTTCGTAATTGACTCCAAGGACAAGCTTTCCTCCACAATGATATCTCTGGCCAGGTGCACACTGCTCCAACAGAGAGCAATATGTATTCCCTTTTAAAATACTATTTTAAAAAATGCATTAATGAGCCAGGTTGCCTCTGAACTATCATTTTGGCTTCCTCCTTGCCTCAGTTCCCCATTCTCTTATACACAGAACAAACTTCTGCTTCTTTTCTCTTATTTTGTGCACCTTGTCTATGGGGACTGGAGGTTCTTGGAAGCATCCAGTAGAGCAAAGTGATGCTCTCATTTGGGCTCCCACTGCAATACAAATACCAGCAAACAATATCGAAATCTCATTTCAGGACCGAGATGTAATTGGGTCTGAACTTACCTCCGGTCTTACACTGACATAATTCCATTAGCTTTAATGGAATTACTCTTGATTTGCACTGGTGTCTTGAATTGAGCTTCTGCTTTTCAGGATTTATATATTTTGTTTTCCTACCATTAAAACAAGAAGCCAGCCAAAGTCATTTCCAAGTCATTTTTTTCCCCAATAAATTCAAGCATTATTTTAGTTTATCTGTGTGACCTCCACTTGCTCTTGTACATCAGCCATCTAATTATTCACGGTTCCTGCAGGATGCTGCATGCCATTATCTTCTATTTATAATCCAAGATGTCCAAGAACAAAAGGGGACAGGGTTCTCCACTATATGTCTTTCTGGCCTTGTTACCATTTTTCTTACTGGTTTTCAGGTGCTCTCTGCATACAGCCTCTCCTTTAACCTCCTGAAATTTGTGTTCCCTCTTTTAATTATAGCTTCCAATGACCCACCTCATGGCTATTAAAAGGAAGATTCTAAGAGGTACCACAGAAAATTTGTGGTTTATGAGAAACATAAAGAGCCCTTTTACATCATCCAGTTTAGTTCAGTCCAGGTGGGAAAATGTAACCGATGATCTGGTGAGTCATCAGAAAGCAAGAGATGGGAGATGAGCTCCCAGTTCAGCCCAGTAGTGCAAACCATTCTCTAAGACACACTCTAAATAATACTAAATTATTTATTTTCCGGCAACATAGCGGTGGATTAATTTTGTGAAATAAAAAGAAAGGGGAAGGATAAAAATAAAGGCCTAAACGTGCCTGGAGACAGTCGCCAAATGGGAATAATCCACTCAAGAATGTCATAGAAGTGTCTGTTTTTCTCGGTTGACTAAAGACTGTTTATGCGTGACCAGCTCAGTGAAAACACCTCTCCTGAAAGGTGTGATTCCCTCCCGGTGGGAAGGGAGACCTACTCACCTCCAGCATCTGCCCATTTTCTGTCCTGGGAACATTTCCTTGGGAAAATCCATTCAAAAGCGGTTCAGATACCGGCTCAACCTCTCCTTCATTTCACAAGTGGAGTCAAATGCAGCACCCAAAGCCCTGGGGGGTAGTTTCCCTGGTTAAGCACACTCAAGACTATTTTTTTAATTGCATTTTTTCTTCTAATTTTTCTGGTGTTGACTTCTTACCGTCTCTTCTTAACACCCCTCTTCCTACTAGATTTAAGAGCTCTTTAGATGCCACTACTTTTCCCCCTTGAAGATGCTTGTACTCTGTAATCAAGTCACTTCTCAGTCTCATTCCTGATAAACTAAACAGAGCGTGCTACAAGGATCACTGAGAAACATGTTGGTTTTTTTTTTTCCTAGATATCAATTATTTGCTGTGTTTCCTTTGGCTCCCTTCTTTTATTGTTTAAAATTACAATTTTACTTGCAAACAAGTACCATGAAATTCAGTTAATAGATAATTCTCCCAGAGCGTGAGAGGATTCAGAGAAGGGCAACAGAGCTGGTGAGGGATGTGGAGAACAAGTCTTATGAGAAGCAGCTGAGGAACTGGGGGTTTTCAGCTTGGAGAAAAGGAGGTCGAGGGGAGACCTTCTCACTCTCTACAGCTCCCTCAAAGGAAGGTGTAGCCGGGGGGGTTGGTCTCTTCTCCCAAGTAACAGGAGACAGGACAAGAGTAAATGGCTCAAGCTGTGCCAGGGGAGGTTTAGATTGGCCATGAGGAAAAATTTCTTCACTGAAAGAATTGTCAAAAATTGGAACAGGCAGCCCAAGGAAGTGGTTGAGTCACCCTCCACCCCTGGAGGTATTTAAACGATGGGTAGACGTGATGCTGAGGGACATGGCTTAACAGTAACTTGGCAGTGCTGGGTTAACAGTTGGACCTGATGATCTTAAAAGTCTCTTCCAACCTAAACAATCCTATAATTCTATGAATACACTACACTTTCTCTACAAGCCACATGGGACTGCTCATGTATGTTCACACAGAGCTTGCATCACGAGGGCAAAATACCCTCACAGCCCCTAAATGGCTCTTCCCAGGTGTGTGAGAGGCTGAACATCTTCCACGAGTGCTCAGCTTCACGGAAGTCATCTCCTGGCTCCAACAGTGTCAAGGATCTGACACCTGCAGCACGCAGAGAGGAACATATGGGCACTTCGTCTCCTCCACACACGGGTGTCATTCCTGATACTAATAAGATAAGTGGAAGCATCTGCTGGTGGCAACAGTAGGACATCAGAAAACAACACAACTCATTGTGCACGACACACTGTTAAAAAGCACTATTGTTATGGACCACCAGCCCAGCCCACAGACATAGCTTAATTAAAAGAATTTAAGAGTCTTAATTAACACCACTCAAAACCTCAGGTATTAAAATCCATTTGCAGAACCACAAGGGGTGAAAATTCTTTCTTTATTCCATCTTTCTTGCTAAATGTTTCAGCTTCCTCTTAGCTGAGAGCATCCATCCTTGCCAACTTTGCTATGCTCCTCCACCAGCCTCAGCCTAAATTGGAATGACCTGACAAAAATCCCACCACTTTTCAATGTGTGTGTTTCCCTGGGTTTTGCAGGGACAGGGAGAGGTTTTCCTCCTTCTGCCTACTGAAGACAAATTGCTTTAAGAGCTGCTATGCTACTGATGCAATCCCCTTTCTTTAGAAAGAACAAAGATCCTGTTCCTCAAGTGCAAGAAAATGAGGAGAAAAAAAAAAACCACCCCAAAACCACTTAATCAGCCATCGGTTTCTTTTCAAGACTCTTCTCTGTCCTTCTGTCCGTCTGAGGGCTGCCACAGCCACCCCTCCAGCCACTTCTTCTTCTCCATGCTGAGGAGTGAGAGCTTTTATCATCTCCAGCTTAACTGTTCCTTCTGGTTAGGCTGGAGAAAAGGCAGCCTGCACACCTTTAAGCTTTGGGAAAGGGACGTTATCACCAGCAGGAGCCAGCCAGCAGATTCCTAAATACTCTGCAAAATAATGAGTATTACCCCAAAAACCTTTGCTGGCTCTTTGCTGCTGAAATTACTGCAGGAAACAAAGGTGTTGCTAATGCTGGGGTAAAGTGTGATCCCACTTCTTATTGACTTCACATTTCTTTTGTTGCCTTTTTTTTTTTTTTTCCCTGTTCTCCCTTATGCAAGACCCTGAGTATTTATTTTGACAGCTTACATTATTCAGCAAGCAATTAAACTTTCAAATGTATTGTGTTCTCATCGCTTAAAATAGCTTTGGCAACATCAGTAGGGTTTCTCAATCCCCCACGGAATGAAGATAAAGAACAGCTCTCCTGGACTTTTTTTTTTTTATTTCCAGGTTGCTTTTTTTTAAGCAAATAGAGTATTTTAGAGAGTCTTTATGTTTTGACGTCCTTACATAAACCAAGCAAATATTACTCGTGGAATTTCCCAAAGAGTTAAAATGGCAGCAGGTAAACAGAATATGAAATAGGATAACGGAAGGAAACAGGAGGAGCCTGATGAACAAACTCAACTGGCCAACTCCACAAGTTCATCTTGCTTCTGGCCCTACCTGTCCCCATTATACCCCAGTATACCCCAACCCCTACCCTGCGGAAGGTTGCCAGTGCTGGGAGAGAGAAAAATATCTCCAGGGTTCAGTTAAAAGACAGAATTAAACTAATTGTGTTCATGCTCTAAAGCCGTGGGATGATACCACCACAGCTGGTTGGAAGCAAATGCAGAACAGAGCCCTGAACCTCTTCTGAATTGTCCCCATCAACTCCAAAAGCTTTGTCTGAAGAGGACAAGGAAACATAAGGTACCAAAACCAAACGCTTGCAGTTCCTCCACGTTTCCAAATACAACTCCAATGCTGTTTGTTGCCTTTTACCCCCTCCCTAAACCTCCAAGTTTTGCCAGCTGCAAAAACGAGATCTCGTGTCATCTACTCTTCCTTTTATCCTATTTATGCCACCTATTTATGGTGGGAAGGGAAGGGAAGGGAAGGGAAGGGAAGGGGCAGTTGAAAGCACTGCATGAGATTCACATGATGACGTCCTACAGTTACCATTATTTCTTCTACTGTTTAATATCCCAGTGACGTCAGACTGAGGGACTCATACCTGGGAGTGAGCTGTAACTGGTTATTATACTTGTCACCACTCCCTGTAAACACATCTTAGCTGTCTCTGCTCAATAGAGAAAGGATTAGCTGTTATTTTTTCCCCCTGTCATTTAACATGAGACAATCTCCTGTCCTCCTTCAGGTAATCTATGTCCCCCTGTAATTTATTGTCCTACTTCTCCTCAAGGCTTCACCCACCCCATCCCAGGGAAGAGAGGCACGCAATGCTTCAGCTAACAGCGTTAAAATTTCCCTCAGATTTTCCATCCTATAAGTTACATTTCTTAAGAAGGATGTATTTGCAGAGCACTTTGCAAGCAGAGGTTTCCCAAAAGGATCTTCTGCAGCCCCAGCAGCACTGCAATACGCTCCCACCCAGGAAAAACAACAGCCCCAACCACTCGCAGAAAAAGGAGGTTTTTCTCCTAGAATACCCTGGACAATCTCCCTTCTTTCCCAAGGTAAAAAGTAGTAATTTGCTGTAGTTGTAATGGTCTGAGAACACGTGTAAGACAACATTTGGAGCCAGAGGTAATATTTTTTATCAAAATGAGTAGTGGATCTGGAAGAAGCTTCAGGCCTACAAGACAGGTCTTGTACCTCTGAAGAAAACTCATCTATTTTTCCAACTCTAACACTTGTTCTAATAAAAGATGCTAACTCTATCTACAAGCCCAATGAAAGCAAAACAAGCTCTTTAATATCCAGTCTGAGCTAGACCAGTTCCCAGTGAACAGCAGAGTGCCTGCCTTTACAGGCAAAGCCTAAGCTTGGTCTGCTACCACCATCCTCCTCCTCCTCATTTCATACCCACACACGCTCCGCACGAAGTACCTTGCAAATCCAGCACTAAGGCTGCTGATAAACACAGCAACTATTACTCCTTTCCATTAAAACAAGAAAATGAACGTAAAAAGAAAAGCTGCCTCTAATTTGAGATGCTGCAGAGGAAGCTCTTTTGCAAAACTGGCAGGTCCCCATCACTGCCTTCTCCCTTCTTCAACTTGAGCAGGAAGTGGGAAGGTGAGGAGCATGGACTTCAACAACACTCAGCCATTCATGAAGGGGAGAGAAGGGGGACAGCATGCTGAAGACCTCAAATTTGGTCTCTGAAAGGCAGCCGAGGTCTTAAAACCTTGGCATTTCAGATGAGCCATAAAATTTATGGCCTCCTGTCCACCCATGACATCTCATAACTTTCGAGGAAGTGGAAGATGGTGAGAGATGGTGAGTAAAGGAGCATGGAACTGTCTCGTCGCTCAGACAGGCATGGTTGGTTGCCATATCCCATAGATTTTTCTTTCTGTATCCACCATTCTGAACACATTAAATCCTCAGATGCTGGATTCTCATCACTCCCTCTCAAATCAAACAAGCTTTACTCCATGAAGAGCTGATGTCAGCCTACAGGGCTTATTTCAGGAGCAACTCAACATTCGCATGGCTCGAGCTGGCTTTTATCAACCTGTGGTTTCAATTAGAGAAATTTTTTCATAGAGAAAGCCACAATGACTAATTGGGTTGCAGCTGTCCCTCTTCCCTCCTCTTCAGCCATCAGCGCCATCCTATTTGTCTTTTGTGAATACACACCAGGGCTCTCAGTCCGGCGTCGCATCGGCTCACACTTGGCTTTCAAGTCGCCCCTGGAGAGGAAGAGCCTTCTCCTCCCATATCCCTCAAAGATTGGATTATGGAGGTCAGTCATCACAAACCTGTTTGCATCCCAAAGTGACTGATCACCACCTGGAATGTCCTCAGACGAGTAATGAGCTGCAACCATTAGTCTAATGTGCGTGACAGAGAAAGTCTAATTAACAAATTATATTTTTATATGAAATTCAAGATTCAGTGCGTGCAGATGATTCTACAGAGTTTGAGTACCACCCTGACTGGCAGAGAAAGACAAATTGTTTTAACTCCCATTAGTTTTATAATGTCCTAATAGTTTAGTTCAGTGCCAGGGCAATCAAAAGTCCCAGGGGAAGACATTTAAAGATCATTTGGAGTAAATCAAGGACCATGGTAGGAACTGGAAGAAGTATCAGAAAATGAAGGGAACTCCCAGAAGAAAAAAAAAAAAAAACCAAGCAACTCAAACCCTCTCCAAACAAGCATTAGCAGATACCACACCATGCC
>BJBW01003428.1:14461-37142 GCA_004320125.1 Scolopax mira
TAGAATAGAATAGAATAGAATAGAATAGAATAGAATGTTTTCAGTTGGAAGGGATCTCCAATGATCATCTAGTCCAACTGCCCAACTGTCTAAGGGCTGACCAAAAGTTAAGCATCTCATTAAGGGTATTGTTGACATGCCTCTTAAACACTGAGAGGTTTGGGGCATTGACCACCTCTCTAGGAAGCTTCTTCCAGTGTTTCACCATCCTCTCAGCAAATGAAGGCTTCCTAATGTCCAGTCTGAGCCTCTTCTGGTGCAGCTTTAAATCTTTCTCACACACATCATCACTGGATCTTTTTTTTGAACACTTGTGCTGTGTTTGATGCCCCCAAGGATGTGGTTTGCTCTCTTTGCTGCCAGGTTGACTCCTGTGGAGCTTGCTGTCACCATGCCCTCCTTTACCCATGTATTCCTGCTTTCCTGTTACAAAGGTGCCTGGAGAGTGAATGGCAAAAATAAGGGGGACTATTGTACCTACACCCTGTACCTACACCTTTAAAAAAGGGAGATTTCAAAATCATCCCAAAGCTTAAAGCCTGAATCAGTGTCATTGTCACGTGCTTCATTAAGGGCAGGGGGGTGGTCGAGGATCCTCTCTTTCCCTAAAATCACAAGAGCAAGCAGGAAGGTGGTAAGACACCCAATTAGTCATTTTGCCCTGCAGCACTTTTGAAGACACTGTTACAAATTGTTCAGAAGGAAATAATTTGGGGATACACACAGAGATGCACTAAAGTATCAGGTTAAAGACATTTCAGAGAGGATTTGCTTCAAGTACCAGAGAGGTACAGAAGGTTGGGTTTTTTTTTTTCCTCCCCTGAATAAAACAAGGATTGGGATGGCCTTGAGGCCAGTCTGCAGGTTTTGGAGGTAAACAGAAAGGATCATGTATTTTTGTGTGTTTCTCTTGGTTCTCACCAAGCCAGGTTTCAAAAGTCAGAGTGAAATGTTCCACGACAGGCACAGCTCCGACTCCGCAGCCCTGTGTTAACGGCACAAGAAGGGAAAATGATTAAAAAAAAGGATTAAAAATAATCTGCTCGTTGTTTCCTGCATTGAGTAATCACAGCTGCGACAAGTAAATTGGATTAAAAATTACTCCAGTCCTCAAAAAAAAAAAAAAAACCCAGCAAACAAACCCACAAAAATGCCCTAAGCCACAACTGAAGAAAAATAGTGTACAATGTTCCCAAGCCCTCTAACATTTATATACTGAACAGAATCCCTTTAATCTATACAAAAGGCCGTATACAAACCCCAGGTGAGCAGATATCTACCTATATGCCTTGATCAGCAGCATATATGTCTATATGCTTTGATCAAAACTTAAAGCTTTAGTTAAGTGAACCAAACGAGTCATTGGTGGTAACAGGGAACTAACATACTTAGGAAAGCAGCACTTAATTAAGAAAGCTGTGAGACCTGACTATATCTTTGGGTTAGAAAACCATCAGAAAGGGTACACAAGAAAATAAATTCACAACTGTAATGATTAACGACGTGCAGGATACAAATGATGAAGCAGGTAGGGCAGAGCACAGACGTGCTGCTGCTTCCACCACGGTGGAAAGTGTTTGGGCTCTAAAAGCCACAAAATCATATTTGCATAAAGCAAGAAAGTTCACGGAGAAAGGGAGCAATTTTCGTTAAGCCAACTGATGAGGGAGGGAAGAAGGGCATGAAAAAAGGAACCACCAACACTTATGGGGACTTATGAAAGGATGGAGTCAGCTTTCCTTATTTTTATCCAACTTTATTATGTATAGCACTTTTTCAAAGTCGGTCCTGTTCTTCATTTCACCCAGGAATTATTCAGAGTTTGTGTTTTCTAGGCATCTTTGCAATCATCTTACACTGTGCCAAGGGTAGTTTAAAATGTAATATGAGGTTCTTTACTTAAGTTATTTATTTTTCCTGGTTTCTCTGAACACTGTTTTGTTCTTGCTTAGGAAAACTTTGATTTCAGCTAGAAACTCTATTCCTCCATGAAAACAGGAGGCGATGGGGAAAACAGTGAGCCGTTCACACGCTCGTCATAAATCTCTCCTCTCTCACAATAAACAGTCCATCATGTTCCAGCTCCCCCTCACGCTGATGATTTTCCCACTCTACAAATGCCAGATTTAATGCCTCCTTCAGCTCCTACTCCCCTCTTTCTGCTTCCATTCGCACCATCATTTATGAATAAAATGCTGCCTGTATCATCATTTATTAAGCTACCACGTTTTCTTGATAGGTCCAACAGCTCACACTAATGGTAATAAGACACTGTCTGTACAGAGAAACCTCAGAGAGGAACATCATATCAGAAACTGTAGAGCTTCTCCTGGGAGACTCAAGTGGAGTCTATTTTTTAGGGTGATATTCACATATAAACCACCACGAAGCTGGCAAACCCCCCCCCTCACAAATCAAGGACACCCAGAGCAGGCTGGACATGAAGGCATCCAGGTGGGTTTAGAATGTCTCCAGAGAAGGAGACATACAACAGAGAAAGCAGCTCTTCGGGCCACGTCTTCATTCTTATTGCTTGTTTCTTTAACCCTAATCAGCACTGAATAATTTCTTAATGCTTTAGAAAAAGTTAGGGCTGAGCCAACAAAGTCTTATGTCTTGAACTTGACCATTCTAAGGGCTAAAAAGATGATGAGGGGCCTAGAACATCTCCCTTACAAGGAAAAGCTGAGGGACTTGGGTCTTTTTAGTCTGGAGAAGAGAAGACAAAGGGGGGATCTGATCAATGCTTACAAATACTTAAAGGGTGGGTGTCAGGAGGATGGGGCTGGTCTTTTTTCAGCAGCACCCAGTGACAGGACAAGAAGAAATGAGCACAAATTGGAACATAAGAAGTTCCATCTAACCATGAAGAGGAACTTCATCACTTTGAAGGTGGCAGAGCCCAGGAACAGGCTGCCCAGAGAGGCAGTGGAGTCTCCTTCTCTGGAGACATTCCAAACCCACCTGGACATGTTCCTGTGCAACCTGCTCTGGGTAGACCTGCTTTGTCAGGGGGTTGGACTAGATGATCTCCAGAGGTCCCTTCCAACCCCATATCACTCTGTGATTCTGTGACTCTCCGATTTCCCCACCTAAAATCTAGGGAAAAAAAATCAATTTGAGCACTGGCAAAATTCCCTGTGAGCAGCAAACCTCTAAACAAGAGGAGGACACTCCCCACTCCACCCAATTACACAGCAATAAATGAACCTTGCTCGGAGGTACTTGTCATTCACCTCGAGTCCCAGAGAATACCAAGGGAGGAGGAAAGAGAGAGGCAGGGCACCCGCGGGCAATTTTCAGCCACGTTCCCCATCTGCACAGGACTAATCTGCTTTTGCTGAGCAGGGACAGCAGCTCATGCATAAAACAGGTCTTCCTAGTGCTTTCTATATCACAGCCCCCGCCGAATGCAGGGAGGGAAGCAGGTGCCTATAGACAGGTTTACGTATATTATTTGGATGAGGAGACTGGCAAAAACTGCTCAGACCAGTCTAGAAAAAATGTACTCTCTCTGAAAAGGAAATCTGGGCAACTGCAAAAAGGGATGCTCTGGCTTTCTAACAGCTGCACAATCACTCATCGAGCAGCTGGATTCAGGAGCATCTTCACAAGCAAATATATGCATTTTGCTTTTAGCAGGGTATAAGCATCACTGACAAGCACGAGCATCTCTTCTCTCCTCTCTATCCATCATCTCACCAGCTGACAAGTGTAAGAAGAGCCCTGTACATACTCATTTCATGTCTAAAAAACAAAGGAAAAAAAAATAGGGTCAGCAGTCGTAAATGAGAGAAGATCCCAATACTAAAATATTCCATATTTAATGAATTCTACACATTTGAAAGGGAAGAGGAGGTGTATAGCCTTATCACTATATATCCTCGTTATCCACATATATAAAGTGATCCCTGTTCCAGTTAGTATATATGTTATCTGTACATTGCAAGGAGGAAAAGCAGAAGGACACCTTCCCCGTGGCAGCAGAAACTCTCACAGCCTCAAACTGTGCTCCTTAAACCCCAGCTGCTTAACGGGGTTTTAGATGAATGTAAACCCCAAATCCAAATAATTTTTGTTTCATTTCACCTCCTTCACGTGTCTGTCTGGCCACTCCTCACCCTGACACACAAGACATGCAACACAAAATAATTATTATATATAGCTAATAAAGTGATTTACATATCTCTCTAAGGGTGTCTGCAGAGTGTACACAGACAAATACAGACACTCTCATATGCAATTTATCTACAGATACGTATTTTGCAAAAAAAAAAGTTTGCTTAATACTAAAATAATACTTGGAAAAAGAAACCGAGCCCCAGTGGCTACATAAAAATTAGGGTGACACAGAGCTGACATTTCCTTGGCTGTGACTAATAAGCACTGAGCAGCAGATACGACACGTGCTTGGAGCACTTCTCTCTAAGGCGATGGCCACAGCTTTATGGGTGGGACTGGGATTAGTGGGTGACAATATTATACCCCATCTCCCAGATTCTCCTGGCTCAGTGTACAAGTGAGCTTAGATTTGAGGAGAGATGTGATCCCAAACCCCATAGTTGTCTGTAGAGAGGAAGCCACCACGGGAAGAGATGTGTTATAGAAAATAGGTGAATTTGGCCATGGGTTTTGCTTTGTGTCAGCTGTCAAAGCCAAGATGGGATCCTGGGATTAAGCTGCCTCGTGTGCCATCCCCCCAGCAGATCAGCCTGGATAGAATCATAGACTTGCCAAGGTTGGAAGGGGCCTTTAAGACCATCTAGTCCAACCATCAACCTAACCCTGATAAAAAACCGTCACTAAACCATGTCACTAAACACCATGTCAACCCATCTTTTAAATACCTCCAGGGATGGTGCCTCAACCACCTCCCTGGGCAGCACATTCCAAGGCTTAATAACCCTTTCAGTGTAAAAATTTTTCCCAATATCCAATCTGAACCTCCCCTGGTGCAACTTAAGGCTGTTTCTTCTTGTCCTATCGCCTGTGACTTGGGAGTAGAGACTGACCCCTATCACTCTACACCCTCCTTTCAGGGAATTGTAGAGAACAAGAAGGCCTCCCCTCAGCCTCCTTTTTTCTAGGCTGAACAAGTCCAGTTCCCTCAGCTTCTCCTCACAAGAATTGTTTTCCAGACCCCACACCAGCATGAAAACATGAAAACACGTGGAAAATATTGCCCTACATCTCTTGGCTTCTCTCCTCTCCTGCAGCAATGAGCCAAGTGACATTTCCTACAAGGCAGGATAGGGAAAGGCCACAGCACTGAAGTTCATCACCTCCACCCAAAGCATCCACCCCTTGTTTTGCCAGATGTAGAATGGGCAGAAGCATCCTGACTCTTCTCAGAGGCCATGTACCTGTTGTGGGTGACACCTGCCCAATTTGATGCCCAAAAGCATTTCCAACGCCACAATCCACCCACTCATCCCAAGAGCATCATCAGCAGACACTTATCTTCTCATCAATCCTGTTGTCAATCCAGTTGTCAAACTCTTCACTGTTTAAGCACAGCAAGACAGCTCAGGAGGCACACACACAGCCAAAAGCTTTTAGAAGAGCATCTTCCAAGTTTTCTTTTTTGTGTTATTTTTTATCGGTTCCTTATAAACCCATAAACTCCCTCATCTTCCTCCCACTAAGTAGAAAAGCACTATGGCAAGTAAAATGCCAGCAGCAGCAGTGCTCTCGCCGTAAAAGCAGATGCTTTTTTAATTGTCCATCTCTCAGGCATAATTGAATGAAGACACACATAAAACTGACTGCAGCACATGCGTCAAGGGAGGGAGCTTTCCTCGGCTGATGCGAGAGGAAAAGAAATCTCCATCTACCAGCCTGATGAAATGCAGTAATTCAGCTGGATCCACTCAAATTCACTTTTCAGTGCCATAATTAGCACGGTCTGGTCTTGTAATGTAGTAACCTTTAACCCGTGGCCAAGCTTTCTGGTTTTATGGCTCGTTAGCGGCGGCGTCACTCCGGCATAGCCAAGAAAAAGAGGAGACATACACAGAGGCTGCACCCCATGGTGAGGGAGCACCTCAGTAAAATGCCCGGGCATCTACTCACCTACTTAAGGTTAACATTTCTGGTCCTATTCCCATCATATCTGCACAGGAAGAAAAAGGTTATTCCTTTTTCTGGTTATTTCCTCCTTGCCAGAAGCCTTTTCTCTTGTCATCCCAGTCAGGTCTAGATTTAACCAGGACGCAAAGACCCCGCACTCCCAGCTCTGTGTGAAATCACATTCAATAAAGAAGGTTAACAACCAGAATACTGGTAAAAAAGGATAAGAAAAAAAAAATAGAGAAAAAAAAATTGTGGCTTCTTTTTAATTAAACTCGGTTTGTTATTTGACTGAACCTTTCATACAAGATTGCTTCCCAACTTTGCGATTAATTCACTGCAAAACCTTAAAAATTCACAAGGCTTATTTTGTCCATCTGCAAAATGGAGAAATAAAACCAGGACCTAGATTTTCAGCATTTCTACTAAGGCTTTTAAAATGCCTGTTGCTATAGTACTGTGAAATCTTGTTACAAATGAGTCTGAAATATTATCAGCATTCCAAGAGGTAATTACAAAAAAAAAAAAAAAGACTTCACTATTTTTTCCCCGTGTCCTTTAGAACCTTTAAACCTAGATTTGTAATTGAAGTGCAAACTGACCTTTATAAACTGTTCAGCATCACTAAAACGCATTATTCTACAGGACTTGAGGGAATTTGACATGCTCAGCAATTCAATAATCTCACTTTCTTTCATTTACATTCTTCGGACAATGTGACGCAGCTGGATTTTCCCTCTACTCCAGGTGCAAATCAAGCAGGAGAGGCTGAGGAGCTTTATCAACATTATAATCTGTATCTCCTGTCAACCTGCTCCTGTAACCTGCTTTTTGGCAAATAACTCAGCTCTTTTGCCCACCTTCTCAAACATTTCAGGAGCTACTACTAACCCATATTCAATCCCATTTGCAATCTGCTTGGCTCAGATGGTTAAATGGCCCATGTACAGAAATGATACATCATCACCAGTTCAACCATCTGAGATGGTTTTATCTCTAACCTTGCCATATAATTACAGAATCACAGAATCGTTAAGGTTGGAAAAGACCTTCAAGGTCATCAAGTCCAACCATTAACCCAGCACTGCCAAGTTATCACTAAACCATGTCCCTCAGCACCACATTTACATGTCTTCTAAATACTTCCAGGGATGGTGACTCCACCACTTCCCTGGGCAGCCTGTTCCAATGCTTGATAACACTTTATGTGAAGAATTCTTTCCTAATATCCAATCTAGACCTCTCCTGGAGCAACTTGAGGCCATCTCCTCTTGTCCTATCGTGTGTTACTTGGGAGAATAGAGCGACTCCCCTCTCACTACACCCTCCTTTCAGGGAGGTGTAGAGAGTGAGGAGTCTCCCTTCAGCCTCCTTTTCTCCAGGCTGAACACCCCCAGCTCCCTCAGCTGCTCCTCATAAGACTTGTTCTCCAGACCCTTCACCAGCTCCGTTGCCTTCTCTGGAGCCGCTCCAGCCCCTCAGTGTCTTTCCCTGTAGTGAGGGGCCCAAAACTGAACGCAGTATTTGAGGTGCAGAATCTGCATCTGCAATGCAAAGCTGTGTGTCTGCTCTCATCTCCTTCTTTCCACCAGAGACGGGTTCACCCGAATGGGTGACACTGATTTACCTCTCCCCATCCCACAGGCAGCACTGCTCGTGTGGATCAGCCTGACAGCAACCTGCACCCCTTTCCTTTTATAGCGTTGTTTAATCATCCCAATGTCTGAAGTCCTGAATAAAGCCACGCTCAAAAAGGCATCCAGAAACAGCAAGCTTACTACCACGGATCAGCTCCGTATTATTTTTGGCCATACCCAGGATTTTTTAGTTTGCACCTCTTGGGAGCCAGCACCAGAAACAAAAGCTGCTGCTCCTTCTTCTCCTGCTATGTTTGCATTTCTCCTCCACCCCAGGTTTTGCCTCCAAGAAGCAAGACTGGACTCCAGCCACAATCACCTCCTCTCACGACAAGCGATTTCTCCAGTTTTCACCCAAAAGGGAGGATATTATCATTTCAACACCACCCAAAAGGGTGTTAGACAAGACTCTGGCGCACAGGATTACCGTTTCCTGCAGCGTAAGAGAGAGGAAAAAAGAAATTTAGTTGAAACAAAACACTCATTCAAAGCTGGGGCCATTGGATGCTTTAACAAGTTTCTTTCTTTGTCTACCCCTTTCGTAAGGTGGATGTTGCCATGGGACCAAGCACACAGCTCTTATGGTACTCAAACATTGAAACTTTATCGAACTGTTGAAGTGCAGGGGTTCTGTGTAATGGTCCTAACCTTCCCGAATTATAAAGTAACTTTTAAGGGAGGGTGAAAATTCCTCCTCAGCTAGTTTAACTCCTAAGGACGCGCACTGGAAAACTAAGACTAGGTCTTTTTTCCTCATTACCTTAAATCTATAAAGAAAATTCCCATCCTGTGCCGCTGCAATCTAGGGAAGAGGCATGACATTACTTGTTCGTTATTCTACAAGACTGGATGCATGAAGATCACAGGATGTGAACAGGCAAGCTCTGCATCTACAAGATTGCATTTGTGTTTTGTGAGCACTGGGAGAGAGAATATAAGGAGGCAGCAAAATAAAATGTCTTGGTAAACTCACGTAATCCCCTTGAGGTTTGATTTTCTTCAAAATAAAAGACAGATGTTTGTCGCACGCTTGACCTTCAGCTTGGTTACTCAAGAAGAGGTCCTGGACCCATGGCTGATCACAAGCGTTTTCTGGAATAAATCTGCTAAGCCACAGACTAAATTCCAAAAGCTGAGACATTACTAACAAACAGTAAATCCTATATTAAAATTATCATGTCTTTAAAGAAGCCATGGCTTCTATTTTCTTTTCTTTTCTCTTCTTTGTAGTTTTTATCTAGCATTATTCACTTCTCTTCCTCCAAGACATTTTCCCAAAGTGTATCCTCATGTGACTTCTCTAGTTCCACTTCAAACAAGGTGGAGAAAGGGGTGTGAACCTTGGAGA
The DNA here is from genome assembly GCA_004320125.1 of Scolopax mira. Taxonomy (NCBI): domain Eukaryota; kingdom Metazoa; phylum Chordata; class Aves; order Charadriiformes; family Scolopacidae; genus Scolopax; species Scolopax mira. The sequence continues at coordinate 23,516 of BJBW01003428.1, forward strand.
TTTCAGAGAAGGACAACGAAGCTGGTGAGGGGTCTGGAGAACAAGTCGTATGAGGAATGGCTGGAGAACAGGAGGCTGAGGGGAGACCTTCTCACTCTCTACAACTGCCTGAGAGGAGGGTGTAGAGATTTGGGGTCAGTCTCTTTCCCCAAGTAACAAGTTATGGGACAAGAGGAAACGACCTCAAGTTGCACCAGGGGAAGTTTAGATTGGATATTAGGAAAAAAATGTTCACTGAAACGGTTGTCAAGCATTGGAACAGGTTGCTCAGGGAAGTGGTTGAGTCACCATCCCTGGAGGGATGACATGTAGATGTGGTGCTGAAGGACATGGCTTAGTGGTAACTTGGCAGTGCTGGGTTAACAGTTGGCCTTGATGATCTTGAGGGTCTCTTCCAATCAAAATGATTCTACGATGCTATTATTACCCTCCGATCTTCAATTACTTCTTTCTGGAAGTGTTACTTGACAAAAGCCATCCCCTTACTCAGTTAAAAAAATCTGGTGTCCACACAAATTGCCTAAAGATCTGATTAACTCTTGGTGGTGCCTCCTGCAGTGTGAAGACGAGTGTCTCTGCACAGAACGTTTATGATGGCCCTCGCAGCCCATGAGGTGAAAGGACTCATCCATTAGAGCACTGCAGCAAAAAAACGTGGCAACATGAGCAAGCCAGGGTGACTTCTCCACCAAGCAACAGCTCAGTAGATCTCATAGTCCTCTCTGAGATTGGACTCTACTTTTTTTCTTTCTTTGTTTTTTCCCCCCTCCAACACAACAAACCAAATACTAATTGCATCCACACATCGCCCGCAGAAACGTGACTGAATAGATCAGCCAAAGACACGGATCATAACAAATGTCATTCCCGTTGATGGGACTGCTGCTCCTGCTTCTATGGCCAGCATAAGACTCGGGGAATAAATAAGACCTTACCCAAAGCCCAGAGAAGCATTCCAATGAACAGCAGCGTGTTTGGATCAGCGTGTCAGACCCCTGAAGGACTCCAGGGCAGAACGGATGCTCAGCCCTGACAACCGCGCTCTCCTCGCCTGCACACATGAATTATTAAACAAACTTCATCCCACAGGTCCCTCCAGTCAATCAGTATCAACGGCGTCGCTGAATGTGTAACTACGGGCACAAAAACTTACTGTAAACACGCAGCCATCCTGCCCACCCCCCCGCTCCAGGAATTGGGGTTTGGGGTTTTTTTTTGGTCTCAGAGAGTTTACAAAACTTGTGCTTCTCCATCCAGAGGCAAGTCGCTCCAAATAGCATCTCAATTCGTCAGATAATCTTCCTGCCCATGGATATTTCAACACAAATTAAAAAAAAAAAAAACAAAAAAACCACAGTCTTTGCCCTCTGCAAACTATTCTAACAGAATGTGAACTCATTCACTATCTCTAACTCCGCAGGAGGAAAGAGGCAAAATAGTTGAAGTTGGCTTGGTTTTTCTGGAGGGGAGGTCAGATAACTTTTGTTCTGTTGACTCAAAATGCCAATCTTTAATCTATTCAAATACCACATTTCATTCCCAATACATGGGAATGGCAAGAGAAGTAAAACCATAACTGAAAAGCTAATATTTTGGCTAATACCAGGAGGGGAGATCTGCATGATTTTCATTGATTAAGCTCAGGAAGGTTTCTGAAAAATTAGTATTGCTGTTATCATGGCGGTCCAAGAGCTGAAAAAGGAGGGAGTGGTTTATTCTATTTATTTATTCCTCCTGCTGTCACCCACAAAACAAAAAAAAAGTAGTGTGAGTTCAGCAATTCCCAGATAAACATCTTAGAATATATTTATTAAAAGACCAAGCATGACAGTATTTTTACACATGACAATACCCAGCTACCCTTCTGCTAGCATAAAATTTTCTTGCTAGAAATAGAGCACTTGTTGGAGGATGCAGTTTCCTTCCAAAATGGGAGCATCCATTTGTCACCTGAGCCACCAAATTAAAAGGAGTGCATGGTGTGGGGAGAAGGTTTATTTTCCACAAAGTCCAGGCACTGGCAGATGACAACAGTCACATCTCTGTTGCTCTGTGCTCTGAATGGCATAAAGACCATGGGATGTTACTGCAGACCCCATTTCACAGAATCACAGAATGACATGGTGTTGGAAGGGACCCCTGGAGATCATCTAGTCCAACCCCTTGCCAAAGCAGGGTCACCCAGAGCAGGTTGGACAGGAATGCTGTTTAACAAGCTGGACATAAAGCTGATGGGCAAACGTGCAGACTGGAGATGGGAAAGCTGGGGCTGTAAACATACATCCCAGTTTACACCTGCAGAGACACCAACAATGAGTGAGATCCCATGGTCTTATTTCCTTGACTCACCATGTCACCAAGAAGAGATCAGAAGTTGTAAGCTCACACGTGAAAGCATGAAAAAAGAATGACATAAGAAGCAGCACAGTAAGAGACTTTCAAGAGAAGATAGTTGGTTTTCCCCCAGTTGCCATCTTCTCTTGTCCCTGTGTTTGCATCTTCTGGAGTATCCTTCATTTGTCACAAGTAACTAATCATTGCTCCATCACCTCATGGCCTAAAATTCACAGCCTATTTCCAAAGGCTGATAACTTGACGTGTGAAGACACTATTTTTTTTGGCCAAGGTTTCTGGCCATCTCAGACCTTTGGCAAGGGCAATTTGGGAGTAAAACACTGAAAAGAAAAACTTCTCTGACAGATTGATTTGTAATGACCATTAGAAACTGTTCAGGCATGTGAAGGGATCCTCCAAGGACCTCTCTAAGCAGGGAAGGTGGTCAAAAGCAGATGAATTTATCATCATTGGAGAGTTCTGCAGTTCATCACCAGCTTTTGTAATTTATCAGAGAGATGTCATGTATCTGCAGCTCTGGGATTCTTAAGGGTGAGATCTGTCACATAAATACAGTCATTAATGCGGCAAGTGTATTATACAGTTAAATGCAAATGTTGCAATCTGGCAACCCATTTTCACTGCCAAACCTGGAAGGTTTTTCATGTCAGAAATAGATGCCAGCAGCGATAAATGGAGGGTAGATAAAGTTAATCCGACCGCTTTGAGTTGAACAGGGAAGGTATTACTTTGAAGGGTTTAACATATTAATGGAATCAAAACGACATTTCAAAATATTTATGGAAATCTTTTTTTTTTTTTCCCCAAAGCTTATACAAGCAGTATAACAAAACCATATAAAATATTATTAAATCCTACCCTTAATTAAACATGCTGGCACTTAAAAGCTTCTGTCTGGTTTACTTTAAAAAAATCTCTGTTCAGTAAATTACAACTTTAAAATGTCTTTCTCCTCTAAATGAATCTGCATTCCAGAGGAATTTAAACCTTTTTAACAGATGCCTTTTTATAAAAAAAAAAAATAGTTTTTTTAAACTATAGCTCCAACTTATCAAACATCAGGGTAAGATAGGAAAGGAAAAAAGGAAACAATATGCATAAATAATAAAGTGAACTGAGAAAAAAAGCCCTTATTGTTTTATGTCAATTCAGAAAAGCTGAAGGGCATGGATTCATCTGCCTCCCCAGCAGATTGGTAAGGCTCCTAGCCATGAGGACAACTGCTCAGCACCTGCAGAGGAAGCTGGGCATGACCAAAGGTCATTTCAGTCCAGCTAAAGTACAAATGGCCCCACAACCCATGAAAAACCCAAGGGTTAGTTATGCTTCTTACCATAATACCAGTATAGATGAGAAGAAACTCATCTCAAGAAACTCAATAGAGCTGTCTTGATCATTTGGCCTGAAGGTAAACCACCAGTGACAATCCTCCCCTTTGATTCAGTGACACTAGTGTCACTGGAGATGTCCTAGAGCCCCACCAAGCCTACAGCTCTTGTGTCAGGAGCCACACAGCAAGTCCTGCGCCAAAACTGCCAGCCCCACGTGCATCTCAGCCACATTGGGACATCCTGGTAGCTGCAAGAGATATCTCTCTTATCAGGATTAACTGGAGCTTGACAAATCCCATAGATGGAGCTCACGTAGATAACTACCTTTAGGTGTTATCCATAACAAAGGTGATATGAACAACCTGTATCAAGCATGCACCACGGCTGGATCCAATTCATTATAGACTTAATGACTATGTCCTGAAGGCCAAAATGTTTTAAAAGTGTCTCCAGAAACCCAGCAAACCACCTCAGATTGAGCCTGAGCAGACTGAAGTGCTCATTGCCATTCTTCAGTTGACTTTTGTTGTTCAGAGAGGCTTCAAGCTTGGACAGGGATGCTGATCCTCCAGAGAGCATCCTGAATAAGGCACCCTGCATATGTTGCATTGGAGGTGCTTCGTCGTAAGTATGACTTGATTTCAGGGTTGATGGCAAAATAAACTGAAGAAGGGATTTTACTCATCCCCCAAAAAATTTCTCTGGTGATGTGGCACATCGTCTGGGGAAAGGTGAGAAAGATGGAGCTCCCAGCCAAGAATATGGCAAACCATCTTTGTATTTTGGCACAATTTGCATGCCCAAGGAAAATGGGTGCCCTGTCAGGTTTGGTCAACCGGCAGGTACGAGTCAGAATCCAAAACCTGCACTTTTGGCCCCTTCCAGGACTGTTACCTTTGTCTCACCCCGAAGCAGCTCAGATCTCCAACTAAGCTTTCCATGTGGAAAATCCTTTGAGACTTCTTTGCAGCCCTGCAATGTCACCAGTTCTGCTGCATAGCCCTAATAAAATCATTAAAGTATTATATATCAAGAAACCTGCACTTCGTCAGTGTTTTGCAGACAGTGATATGTGTATCTCTCATATATATATTCACTAATGCTGCTCAGATGTGACAGTCAGGCTGTGGCCACAGGAATTTTCTGCTGTGGATCATCTTAAATAGGATTCAAAGACAGGAGAATCCGTGTCCTTCTGGGTTCTCTGGTAGTGATCTTCCAGATCTGGTCTAGTGGAAGATGTCCCTGCCCATGACAGGGGGGTTGGAACTAGATGAGCTTTAAGGTCCCTTCCAACACAAAACTATCCAATGATTCTATGATTTTTCCAAGGGAATGGAGGGGTGTTATAATTGAGAGCACTGACTATTGACATATCACTTCCATCAGAAAAGGAGATTTATTTTCACACACTGTACAGATGTAGAGCTGAGCCCTCCCTCAGCTGCAGGATAAAACCTCCCTGTGTATTTCTATAATGTGCACTTTTTTGTAAAAAATAATGTCGATGGGAGAAGGGTGGTGGAAACCAAAATTCGAGCTTTTCCTCAAATCAGGAGAAATCAAAGCATTTCACAGTATGGACACGCTTAAAAATCTCATCAGTTTTAAAAGCCCCAAAAATATCCTTCTCATAACTCCCTAAACAGACAAATTCTCCTGCTAGTGACTGGCAAAGGATTCAAAAATGCCACAGAATGAAGGGTCCTGGGCTACATCCCAGACACACTTCTAAAAGGGTACTAAAACATGACTGTGACTCAATGCAATGTTGTTCTTGACCTTGGACCTGCAATGAGCTAAGGCCACATGTCCCGTGAGGAGATGCACTCCTCAATGAGGTGAGCAATGGAGGAAGCCTGGAGAGCATGGATCGCTGCTACGGTCAACCGTAGTCTCCACAGAAAGGGCATCAAGGACCCTTCATGCCTCTAAGTGCTCAGTCTCATGACTCTGAGGTAGCTGCCAAATGCTACCTGCCACCTGACCAACCACTTTTCTTTTCTTGAGGTCACAGTAAGACTGGGTCAGGTTGTGAAACAATAAAAACTTTTTTTCTGCCCCCCCCTAAAAAAACCCGACTAGCTTTACATTTTTTCTTACTAAATTTTGTTCTCAGGAAGAAAAAAATAAATAAATCTGATGGTACACAGGGAACCTTTATCCTCATGGTACCATTAAAAGGGAATGCCTCTGGAGCCAAGACTGTGTGTTCAGCTGGGCAAAGGCATCCTTCACCTCTGATGTGCTGGGTCAGTACTCAACAAATATGGGCAAGACTGATATCAGGGGGATATCATACCTCTCAGGGCATTTCCAGCTCCTCTTTTCAGGATTTTGTGAGACAAACTAGACATACCCACTCACAACAATAGAGTCTGGTTTTTACAGTTTCTTAGAGACAGTGATTTATCTGGGCATTTAAGTTTATTTGCCTAAATTAAAAGCTAGTTATGTTCAGTGACTAAAGTCCGAGCAACCCCTCTTCCCAAATCCTCTGGCCAAGGAGGAAGATAAATTCCTTTGGAGTTTGGATTATTAAACCAAAGGTCGAGAAAAAAACCAAACAAGTCAATTTTTCTTGCAACATATTGGTATTTAACAAGCTGTAGCCCAGCATTGCTGGAGAAAGCTGTCAGCGTTGCCTACTGGCCATAGCTCCTCACTCCATCTCCATCCACCTTTTTTCCTTTTGATCCCATTCCCTTCCCAATTAATCCAGGGGCAGTTGCATTCAGCAAACTCCATCTAGAGCTTCTTATGGGTGTTTATGTTTCACTTCTCAGGACTTTCAGCTTATAGCACACAAGTATCTGTGCTGGCTCTGGGAAGATCTTTGACCAAGGTTCTACTCTGTTGGGTCTCATATATACCCTACTCACACACGCCCAGACAAGTCTATCTCCCAGACGAAAGCTGGCACTCCATTTGGGATGAACTCTCCCAAATTCACTTGCCACAGGTAGAGTCCTTATTCTGAACGCCGCCGCTTTTAAAGGGAGAGAAACCATTTCAGAAAAGGGAGTAGCCCAACTGTCAGTCAGGAGCCAGCCCTCATCCAAATCCCTTGTAAATCCTGGGCATAAGAGGCACGACTTTGAAAAGGAGTCAGGCAACTTGTTGTTTTGTGGGTTTTTTTCTGTTCTAGCAGGACCCTGCAGCAAGGAAAGGAAATACTTTTGCAGTATACAGACTCTGGTAGCTAAATGTCCTACGTAGCAGGGCTACCGTGCACCATCAACCCCTGTTCCCAAATATTCTGCCTCCCCTCGCCTGCCTAGCAGCCTCATTTTAGGCAGAGTGATAGTCCCCTTGTTAGTATGAAAGTAGAGAGTGGGGCAATTTTACTATTTAGGTATTGTTTAGATAGATACTATCTTTTTTCTTTCTAATAGCCAAGGTTATAAACCTACCAAATGTTCACTCGTTGCTCCCCAACCGCCCTCCAAGTTAGAGGATGCTCAAGGAGAAACATGCATCAACCTTTGAAGAGAAGGGGTCAAGTGGCAAAGGAGGAAGATGAAGCCCTGATTTGCAGCCGGGGGGAAGCAGAAAACACTGCCCCAAAGGTCTCACCCAAAGAGCTGACCCTCTGCTTGCTCCCAAATGCAGAGATAGATGAGGCACTGCCAGCTCCCGTGATTCACAGCATCCGCTTTTCGCTGGCGCAGCTCTCGTGAGAGATGGGCAGAGATGCTCATAAACATCCAAGGCTGTTCGCAGGCATCTGGCCATGAAATCAGGGGCAACACGAAGGACGTACCAGCGTTGCGCCAGGATGAAAGGATGGGAGCATTGAGGAGATGACAGCTGTTGGTCCTCCTCCGCCCGGCACCCTGCAGCCGTTGAGTCCAGGGATGCAACGAAGGAAATGGGAGAAATCAGGGGAGAACTTCTGCTAGAATGTGGGGAGAGGGGATGAACCAGGAGGGTGGAAGGAGACAGCCAGAGGAATTCTGACAGGGGCAGGGAAGCACGGTTAAAACAAAAATAAGCTGCATTTAGCTATCTGGACAATTAATGATAATTCCGAGATCAAAAATAATTATTGCAATTAGTGCATTATGGATCTATTTATGTAACGGCTCAGGAAAGAAGAAAATTATCTAGCCATGTTTTTGAAGTGCTCTGAAGAGTAAAGGAATTGATTCTTAAATTAAAAAAAAGACTAGTTTCGAAGTGCCCACAATAGCTGCTCTGCAGGACAGAAAGGCTTTCCCGGGTTAAGGATCTCCAGCAGCAACCAGGGTGGTTGATACCACAAACACATGAAACAACTTCTTTCCTGACACATTGATCTCCACAGGCTGACTTTTCACTCTTACATCCTCCCCAACCCCCTAAATTTAGCTCCCAATCTTCGTGCTCTTATTACTATTTTTAACCCCCAAGTTTGCAAAACAGAAACATGTGAATTAGGGTAGATCTGATGCCCTGATGAAAGCAACGGATCGGAGAGAGGAGGAGAGAGACTGCAAACCAGTCTGAGAGTTTATATCGCATTGGGAAGGTCACTCAAGTCCATCAAGGCAAATTACAGTGTATAAAGCCAATATAAAGAAATAGAAGAAGAAAAAAAAAGAAATAGAAACCAAATTCTCCCCTTTTTTGGCAGCCCAATCTCAGCAGGAGCTGCAGTCCTAGACGCAAAACTCAGAGCCACATCCCAAGAGCTTCGTCTTGGCATTAAGGGAAACAGCTTTAATAAATTGGGCTACATTTGGAGAAGCCATTTTCATTCCCTAATTAGCATGCAAACAATGAAAACTAACTGAGCGAGTTTGTGTGTACACATATCTAGAAGGGAAAGCTTAATGATCTGTAGCTACTGCAAGTGGAACCCAAGTTTCATTTTCTCACTGTCGTGCCACGTGTCGCAGATTTCAATACTACAACGCGCTTTTCCACCTATAAAATATCTTTCTGCTCCTTCTCTCTTTCTTTTCTCCTCTTGGATTCATAGTCTCTGGCAAAGGGGGATGGGTGGAGGGAGGTGGAAGGGGAGGGAAAAAAACTACAGAAGCACCATACTCTAACTTCACATTAAAACCACCCAAAAAATCCTCCAACCCAACAACAAAAAACAACCCACAACAAAAAATAACAACACACACCACCACAGAAAAACCTCTTTCACTGTGGGCCATCATTTTCTGTTATCTACCTACATTCTGTGCCACCTGAAATCAGCACCAGCAAAGCTCTATACGATCAATACATGTCCTACCATCGTTAATCGCCGACAGAAAGGGACAAAACGAAGTGAACCTGACACAAAAAGCATCCAGCTATGAAAAACAGAACAGAAGAAATGGTGAGGATACATCAGGAAAAAAAAAATAAAAAATGAAAAGGCTGGGACAAAGAGAGATCCACAGCAATTCAAAACCAACTCACAGTCCATCCTGCAGCTCTTGAGTGTCGTTTGAGGTCCCCAGAGATCGAAGGCTTCTTTCCAAAGAGGTCACTGTCAAGAGCAGAGGAAGACAAGATAAAGCAGCAGTACCCTTCTTTTTTTTTTTTTAAAAAAAAAAACCACTAGATTCATTTGTTTGTCTTTTAATTTAATTTTCAACAATATGATGAATTAGTGTTTGGACAAGTCAGTCATGAGACAAAGGGGACAACATCAAGCAATAGCCATCATCCCCAAATGGATAAACGGGGTCCCTTGGATTCATAAATGGTGAACCCACATCTCACATGCCATGACATGATGGGGTATGACTCCTTCTGACAGCAAGAAAACCTCCATCCCATGGAGCTTGCAGAGATCTCTGACTCCCCTAGCCCCAAATTTCTAATCCTTCATCTTTCAGCAACCACATGAAATTCCCAGGGCTGGAGGCAGCTCTGCCAGGAGATAGGGCCAGTTCTTTTGGGAGTGGGAAACCACTGCTTATCCTCCTCAAGAGGTCCGTGCCTTCAGGCACCACAGAACCACGCAGGGAGATCTCCAGCTGGAAACATGCCCTCAACAAAGAGGCAAGAAATTGAACAATTACTATTAATTGTTCTGAGTAACGATTAAGAAGCAGAACACTGTTGTCCATTCTGATATCTTCTATCTCATGGGTCAAGATTTTAGTACTCAAAATGTTTTGGCTCAGATAAAACAGGATACTTTGGTGTGATCATCTCCTGTGTCTGAGGGAGTTTCTTGGGCTTTTCCATCAGGAGAGAAGAATACTCTAAGATCAGCTTGAACACTGTCTGTTTCAGAAACAAACTTTTGCATCACCTAAAAACATATCTGGGCCCATCAACTCTTTGGGACACAGCAGAGCGTGGTCCTTGGAGAACAGACCACAAGTCAAAGTAGAGAAAGCCCTTCAGCACTCGTTGGATTTCTAAGAAGGTGCTAATGTCATGTGTGCAACTCCAGAAGGGAACTGGTAGAACTCCAGAAAATGGTAGGTACAGCATAGAATCATAGAACGGTTAGAGTTGGGAGGCACTTTAAAGATCATTTTGTTCCAACCCCCCTGCCATGGGCAGGGATATTTCCCACCAGATCAGGTTGCTCAAAGCCCCATCCAGCCTGGCCTTGAACCCCTCCAGGGATGGGACCTCCACAGCTTCTCTGGGCAACCTGGCCCAGTGTCTCTCTAAACAGAGCTACAAACTCAGGACAATTCGAAGTGAAAGCTGCTCTGTCAGCATCTTCCTACAAAGGAGGAGGAGCTCGATGGAAGACAGACCTGATACACAGGCAGTTCCCGGATTAAAAAAGCACAGACCTTTGCTGCTGCCTGTTTTGGAGAAGAACGGAGTAGGAAGCAGTTTTGCTGCTCCACAAAACTGTTCAAGACTTCACACACACACACACACCATTTCACACCGAGGCGGATCCAAGAGCTTTCACATTTGTTAAATATTTGGGAAAAACACCCATACACGCAGAAGAATCTGACACAGGAACGCAAAGGACTTGTCAGTCAGGTGAGAAAGCGACTCAGGTTTAAGTCCCCATCCTAAATTTTTAACTAATATTTTAATTCAAGCAAAATATTTACACACTTACATAAAGGTCAGTTACCAAAAGGACAAGAGACATATTCTGGAACAGCCAAAAGTTGGCATTTGATATGGCTGTTGCCTGGGAAATAGCAGAATGGAAACTCAGACTTGAGTCTCCTGGATCTCAGTGGGGGGACTGAGCTATTTTGGGATAGATGTAATGTGATTTGGCCAAGAACTGCTCTATCAAAACCTGTGCTGGAAAATCCCTCTCAATTTACCAGTCTTTACCATGCGAGCAGTAACTCTACCAAAGGAGCTGCACGTCAAGCTGTGCTGAAGAGATACCATGAAGCCAGTGTTAAAACAGACATCTTACTTTAAAAGCCTTGTACACTTAATTTTTAAAAGATATACGCTTAGTCCTCCAGGATGAGGCACATTCAGAGGAGATCACTGCTCTTGGAGCTGCACTGATTTACATAAACGGGGAGCTTGGCACCAGTTGTCTGTGCCTTTGCAATCCTTAAAATCAACAGGGGATAAGAAACCATCCTGAGATGGCAATGGAGACTTTATCACACCTGAGGGATGCTGAAAAATCCTTCGCTCAGCCTCTCAGATCAAGGTAATGGGACTGCGCATGGGCACCAGCCTGTCGTGGGGAGTCATTAATGAGCAAGGAACAGGAATTAGAGAGGGAAGAGACCCATTAGAGCACTCAGATTCTCCATCTGGCCAGAACAGTTCTGATTCCTCCAGTATATCCTCCACTGATCAGCCCTCTAGACGTGATGCACCAAACCAACCCCTTTTACAAGTGTTATTTTACTTATTTATAAGGCATTTACTGAGAGGCATCTAAAAGCCGTAATTGGAAAGAAATGCAAAACCTTCATAAAAACAAGTAGGGGAAAAAAGCCATCAATAAGACAAATTCGGACACTACTTGGACTTATTTTTGTGTTGTTTTTTTGGGGGGGGTGTTTTTTCTTTTTCCTCAAAGGAAAAACACAACTAAACAAAAAACCCCATAAAACCCGTGTTAAGGCAAATCATTATCAGATAAACTTCCCTATATGCTCAACAGGGACAGCCCCCAAAAGAATTAGAGGGAAAGAAAGCAGATGCAAAGAACAGGGAAAAGCTCCCTCTGGCCATGGAAACTTCCATTAGAGGTTGGATTAAAAAAACAAGTTCTGTAAGCTCACGACCTGAGTGATCCGGTGGCACGCAAACAGAACCAACCATCCTGGTTAAGATTTTTAGTCAATAAATAAGAAAGATTTCCATTTTCAGAACAGAAAAGGGGAAGAGGAGGCATCTAAACGTGAGATCAGGCAAGATCAGCTCAGAGCTGTAAAGATCCCCCTTAGTCAGGAGGCAAGTCCTGAACTGCCCAAGAGGCATTTAAATCACCCCCAAAGCTCAGGCTTCTGCAAAAAGGGTTAGGAGAAAAAAGAGGAACAAAGTATGCGACATTTATTACTTTTTTAAGTGTTACTCAATTAAAATGAACAAGGCTTTAAAATTCCAGCACGAAGTTGACTTCTTGTTTCATTAAAAATAGTCATTCCCCAAAGACAGAAAAAATACAGCCGAGACTGCCCACAAGCTGGCATTTTGGGAATTCAAAATACAGAGGCACAGCATGGGGAGCTCACGACACCTTTAGCATCCCAAGGGAGAGAAGAGCATTTCAAGTGCATGGTTTGGTTTCCAAATGCAGTGGGGGACCTACACAGCCCCAAAGAGGCTGGGGTGAGGCATGAAAATAAGGAAAAGGGGAGCTGCGATTGGGTTTGTGCGATCCTGAAGGATGTTCAACGCACCACGCTTAGTGCAAGAGGAGTGGAACCCATCACCTGGTGAGCATCTGCAATTCCACTCACACAGGGGTACACCAACAGCAGCAATGACTTTTGTTCCATGCTCCGAGCTGGAGCTTGCTGGGTTTCCTGTACAGCTGTACAGGGCAGAAGGGATCATGGGCATCCATTCCCATTTTCTGACTCTACAAAGTTCTTTACCTAACGTGAAGGAGCTCTGCAAAACCTTAGCAGGACACTCAGAATCTCTCTCCTGAAAAGCTATATCCGCTTTTGGGGGAAAAAAGCTATAAAGAAGCCACACACAAACCGAATGAAAATGACTCTAACAGACAAAAAATAATATGGGTGGTGAACAGAGCAACAACATCAGAGTCTCTGATGGGCATTTCTTCAACCTAGAAGCACTTTAAAAAGCATTATAAATTCATAGATTCATAGATTTTAAAGGCCAGAGAGAGCAATTCTGATTATCCAATCTGATTTCCTACCATAAAATTTTGCCCCATCACTCCTACAACAGGGCCGTAGACTGTAGCTGGCCGAAAGTATATCTTGTAAAAAGCCACTCGAATCTTGATTTAAAGGTTGGAAGCAACACCAAATCCATCACGTCCCCTCAATAAGCAATTCTAATGGCTAGTTATCCTTCTACTGAAAGATTGAATTTGTCTAGCTTTGACTCCTATCTCCTGATCTCGTTATGTGTGAGAATGTTAGATTAATGAGCCCCATGCCATCTATTTGATGTCTTTCTTCCCAGAGAGGCACTTACACACCACAATCAAGTCTTCTTAGATGTCTGGAACAGAAGTTTGGATAGCATGCATTTTAAAGGTTGATTTGCAGACTTCAAACAGTCGTCGTAGCTCTTCTCTGTACACTCTCTGATTTTGCAAAACACTTTTAAGTACAGGCCCTGTCACTACCTGCTTCTCAGGGTGCTCAACAGAGGTATCTCTTAACCGAAAGCAAACCATCACGTGCCCTACACCATCTCAAGAGGAGAAACAATGACCATCAGAAATTGCTCAAAACCTGATTGAATGGACTAACGCGTTTCTAACAAAAGATGCACCACTCTTCATAAGGGTTTCTGGGGATAAACTCCACTACAGGAGTATTTGTGATTACGGCACAGAGACATCTACA
>BJBW01003429.1:294-14406 GCA_004320125.1 Scolopax mira
ATTAGGAAATATTTCTTTACTGAAAAGGTTGTCAGGCCTTGGAATGGGCTGCCCAGGGAGGTGGTTGAGGCACCATCCCTGGAGGTATTCAAGAGATGAGTTGACATGGTGCTCAGGGATATGGATTAGTGTTGGGTTGGTGTTGCTTTGGGTGTGGGGTTTGTGTTGGGGTTTTTTTTGTTCATGTGTGGTGTTTTGGTTTGGTGGGTTTTTTTGTTTGTTTTTTCTTTGTTTTTTTCCCCACTGTTTGGGCTAGATGATCTTGAAAGGTCACTTCCAATCTAGGTGATTCTGTGATATAACAACCCCAAAGAATACTTAGAAAGCAGTCACCATGAAAACCCTGATCTCCTTTTTGGATATTGTCCAGGTGAACTGGACTGGACTGCAGCTGAGGGCACACTTTTCTACCAAAAAAGTGTAATTCCAGAAAATGATATCCAAAAGTCAGGAAGTAATTAAATTAAAAAAAAAAAAGAGTTGGTTTTGCAGTAAAATAAGCCAACTACTTCCAGACTTGGACTGGCTACCTCCTTAGCACTAGAGGGAATACTTGCTCATCTTCTCTTGTGAAGCCAAACCAACCCAACACCTTCTCTGAGGCTCATTCAGACTGCATTAACAAAGCTGGGGTCAGCAGAAGTACCTAACCTAGTTTCACTACTTGACCAAGCACAAATTTAGACGATACAGCAGAAATAAAATTGCTGTGATAATTGTTTCTGCTCGCCCACATAAAGCTAGAAGCAGGTAAGAAGACAGAAGAGACGGTGCCAGTCTACACACAACAGACAAGCAAACAAATGGAAGGAGAATAAACAAAAAATTGAGATCTCTGCAGAAAAGCTGAAATGGAGTCTGCTGCCAGGTAACATGCTCTGCACATTTTTACAGAAGGGGCTTAAATTGAGATTTTCTTTTCTCAGCAGCTTCCTATTGCCCTGCAGGCCCAACAAGCAAAGCTACAAACACGAGAGGCATAAAAATGAGAACAAGATGATTGCGAGGTGATGCCCCAAACTATTATCAGCAGAAGAGGACAGGCACAGTCAACTCCTTGTGATTACTCGCCATATTTTCACAGAAAGCTAAGCAACTGTTTCTTCCACTCTTTTTCCCAAGATTTTTCTGCTTTTGACATCAAAAAAGAACAGACCACATGTTGTGGAGAATCACATGAAACTGAAAAAAAAAATGGGAAACTGATTAGTAGTATCATGTCATAACAATTCAATTAAATTAATAGGACACCAAGATTTCCCAGTAGGATGCTGTGGTAACTAGCAAGAAACTGCCACGAGCTGGTCAAGCATTTAGTTTTCCTTTGAAGAGCAGCTGCTGAAAAGGAGGGACTTCGGCTTCCCAAAATCTGCCTCTTACCCATGAACTACATGTCTTCTGAGGCATGACCAATTTGAAGTTCACTGCAGTTTACCTTTCCTGAGTCCTCAGTTAAAAGCAGCAGAGATCAGACACGGACACGTTACAAGAATAACCACTGAAGGATTGTTTGTTTAAGACTGGTAGGAAACAACTATCTTCTACAAAATTGTTTTATTTTTTATTGTTTTTGTTTTTTAATATTGTTTTATTGATTTATTTTTTAGCATGTTTTTCTAGTTTCTAAGCCCCCACATAATTTTTCAACAAAACCAAATACAAACACAAAAATTAATGTCTTCTTACAAAAATAAGTTTTAAGGTTTATCATATTTTAGTAGTTTTGATTACTAACTCTTTTTATATTGAAGTTTGCTAGTTTGGATCACTAATCCTTTTCATGCCAAGAAGCCCAGAAATATTTTAGCAGCACTAAGTGTGACCATGGTTTATGGTAACATCCTACACAGGAAAAATATGCCACGGAGAAGTTAGTCTGCAGCAAAGGCAAAACGAATACATTTGTAAAGGGGGACCAGGAAAACTCTTCCTCACACGCACCACCATCATTCATCTTCATGAGGGATGTCACATCAATTCTTTTCCAGACACTTTTAATGAATAATCCATCAAGATGGATTTCAAAGAGCAAACTGTGTACACCTATGCAGCACCTTAAAGATGGCAGGATTATAAACACTGCATTCCTCCAGGACATGAAGCATGCTGTGTTGTGAAACAGTTACAGCCCAATGACTGTACACAGTGATTAAACACTTGACGGTGAACAACCAGATGAGTATTTAAGCCGTGGGATGTTCTTCCCCGTGTATAAAAAAAATAACTGAACCCCACCTCCCTGCAGATGACATATTCAAATAATAGTTACTAGAAGGAACTGGATTTGCAGCTCAGCCTTACAGCTGAGCAGGTTTGATGTAGTGGTGGTGAATAAGGCCCATTAAGTGCATTTGTTGGCATTTTAATAAGATGAGCTGTTAAACGAGCATTTAGTTTTACTTTCACAGTTTACAGGTGTCTACCGATACTGACAGGACACTTTCCCTCTGCCACACAAGAGTTTTGCTGAAAAAACCTGCCGTTGCTCAGCCTGACCTGCTCTGAAGTTTAGCAACAGCACTGTGAGTGTAGTGGGTTAGAAAAAGGAAGTGGGTCTCACCAACCCTACTCAGCAACAGCTTCCCTTCTGAACCACACCACAGCCACTCATTGAGAGGGTTACTGAATCATCCTTTGAAAACAGTGCAACTGACAGAGAGGGAAGGGGGAAACTGTTTTTAACTGTCATAACTTCGGTTGATGGTACTTTTTCCTATACGTGTCAGCAGCTTCACAATTGCTTCTAAAGGGGCTTCACATGGATTTAAGCCAACTTATTTTTCTTAAGTCTGTCTGCGTTTTATAAAAATGTTTGGGATAACATCGTAGAATGGTTTGGATTGTGAGGGACAATAAAGATCATCTAGTCCTAACCCCTCTGCCCTGGGCAGGGACACCTCCCACTACAGCAGGTTGCTCAAAGCCCCATCCAGCCTGATCTTGAACCCCTCCAGGGATGGGGCAGCCACAGCTTCTCTGGGCAACCTGTTCCAGTGTCTCACCACCCTCATAGGAAAGAGCTTGTTCCTAGTATCTAATCTAAGTCTCCCCTCTTTGAGTTTAAAATCCTTACCTCTCATCCTGTAGATGCACTCCCTGATAAAGAGCCCCTCCCCATCTCTCCTGTAGGCACCCTTTAGGTGCTGGAATAACATAACCACAGTTCTGTTAGATGCTTAAGCAACACTGCATTGTCCTCTTTCTCCTTTGCTAAGATTTTGTGTTTACTAACTCCACTATGCCCAGACTCCACTAAAATTGCAGAAGTGGACTGTTTTCTTGGGATATTTTTGAATAGGAGTGAAGGCAGCAGAGCAGAGGTCGGGTAAAACAGGGGTAAGCATATGGTCAAACGTTTGGAAAGGACACAGGCTACACAAAAGATAGGAAACACAGACAGGAAAAGATTATAGAAGCTTTCATCCCAAAGGACACATTTTGGTTTACGTATGTCTATAGCTACATTTGACTAGCTGCCTTCTCTAAACTGCTGAGAGTGCATCATGACATACAAACTTTCTAATATAGAATAGCTGCCCATTATCCTGTTTATGCATAAACTGCTATTTAACAGAAATAAAAAGCAAAACCAGATCTCTTCCCCCTCCTACACACTCTTTACATGTATCTTAGACAAAAAAAACCCAAACCCCAAAACAAAACAAACTCCTAAAACCCCTAGAGAGACAGACCAGATAGGAGGTTCATACTCGGGGCTGCCAAAGTTAATTCAGGTTGTTAAGTTCACTTTTTATAGCGATACCACATCTGTACCTCTCAGTCAACATCCTCTCTGCCTGGTTTCACAGAGAGAAAAAGCAGCCAAAACCTCTGCCTTTTCAAAATTTCTCAAGTACGTATAATGTTTGTTTACCTATTTCTTCAGCAGAGATTCCCTACTTCCTCCTAAAAGCCCCTCAGCTGCAAGGAACAGGTTAAAACATTTAGGATATTAGGCAACAGTCAGCTATTAGCAAAGACTCATATCCTGCTCAGAAACTTCGGGCAGTTTTGGCGAATCTCAGCCCCAGCCACGTCCCCCCCCAGATGTTTAGCGACAGGCGCTTCCTGGCAGCCATCGCACAGCCAGGCCAATTCTGTGATATTTATAATTTTAACATGTAACAGTTAAGCTTCATGCAGTTTTATGCTAACGTACAGTTGCTTTGATACACACAGAGCCCACACCAACCAAAACCAACCCCCCTACCCCCCCCCCAAATCGTACAAAACCAAGTACTAGTCCTGAACTGAGCAACACAGCCTCACAGAAGGGTGAGGGCAGGGGGACCACAACCGCCACCGGCCTCCGATGGGCCGAGGGCATCCCGGGGGTCCCATCCACCGTCACCCCACTCCCTGCCCGGCCAGATCCCCCCACTCTTCGCCCTGTCAGGGAGAGCTCTCCTCCCAAGGCTCTGCCCGCCGGGGCCGCCTGCGGACACGGGATCGGGGCTAAAGCCCCCGAGGCTCGGGAGGGAGCGGGGAGGGCCCGGGCCCAGGCCCCGGCCGGGGGCACCGCATCCCACACCCCACAAGCCCTTTCCCGGGGGAGCGAGAGCGCCCTGACCCCCGCGGCCCCTCCAGCGGGGAAAGCGCTCTCTCATCCCACTTTCCCGGCCGCCCCCCTCCCTGTCCCTACGGGACCCCCCCGTCCGGCACACCGCCGGTTAGCGGCCGTTGGCAGCACGGGACACCGTAGGAAGCGGGAAACCCCCCCACTTCCCCGGCCAGCTGCGGACGCCGCCAGCCCGGTGCCCTCTCCCCTGCCCGGCCCCGAGCGCCTGCCCGCCGGCGCCCCCGAGTTTCCCGGCGCTCCCAACCCCGCCGCGCTTACCGGTTGGGAGCACGTAAAGGGCGGCGCGGCGCCCAACAGGAGCCACAGGGCCGCCTCGGCCGGCGGGATTAGGGGGAAGAAGACGGCGGCGAGAAGGAAGAGGAGCAGCAGGGGAAGGGGCAACCGCTGCGGCCCCGTGCCCGCCATGGCCCCGCCGCCAGGGCCTCGGGGCTTCCGGGCTCCGACCTGGGCGCGGGGCGGGGCCGGCCCTCACCTGAGGAGGGGCTGCGGCGGGGGCGGGGCCTGGAGCCCGCCCGCCCTCAGCGGCCGTTGAGGCCGTTGATCCTCCAACGGAGGCCGTGAGGAGGGAGCTGGGCCGGGCCGGCCGGGCCTCCCCGCTCCCGCCCCGGGGACACCGGGTGACTCTGACGGAGGGTGCGGCCCCGCCGCACGCAGCCCTGCGGGCAGAGGTCGGGGCCGGGGAGCCACGCCTGGCTTCACTTCGGGGTTTGCCTTGGCCTTCAACGAGCAAATGGAGGCGTTTCCCAAGTTTGCGGCCTCGTCCTTCCCGGTGCACGCCTCCATCTTCGGGCAGATCCCCTCAGAACTTGAACCCCGGCATCAGCAACTACCCAGTAAAAAAGCATGAGAGGTGTAGGCTGTATTGTTTCCTGCTGTGGGGCTGTTCTAAATGCGTCCTGCTGTGGGGCTGTTCTAAATGCGTCCTGCACACAATGAGGAGAGGGGGGGCCCTGTGTGAACCTCTCGCCGGTTCCTGATGCTCAACGGCCTTTTCGGCTGGCTCGCAGGTTGGCTCTTGGGGCTTGGCCACTGTTCTTCACACCCACAGATGCCTCTCAGCTGGGATTTTCGCTGAGGTTTCACCTCAGGGTTTTCACATGAAGCTGCAGCCCAGCCCCAGGGGAGCTCAGCAGGGTTTCCAGCTGGGCCACGTTTTCAGCAAACCTGGGTTGTTTGTTGGGTTTCAACCCACAGGCGAGAGTGCAGCGGTTTTGGATGGTTTTGTGGTGGTAAAACGTCTCAACTGAGGGCCGATCTGAGGCCGGAGATAACGAGGTTTCCTGCCATCGTTGTGCTGTTCCAACGCCCCACGCTGGTGACGTCCACAGGTTTAAATCACCTCCTGGGTTTCATCATTTCGTGACACCGCTAATTGGTAGTAGCAGCGAAGCTGGCAGTTCTGACATTTGCGTGCAAGTCAGGGAAAAAATAGATATACACACACGTAATTGAAGAAAAACGTTCATTTTTCTTTAGACACGATTTCACTGGATCTTACACCGTCGCACTTGGACTGAGTACAGTGTGATTTTCTAGGGCTGTGCCAAGAAATACAGTGCTCAGCTGGTGTCCCAGGGCAATTGCTTGATAACCACGGTAGAACCACGATCAAAATATAAACTCATGGATTATCACCTCTGTTAGCTTCACTGCTTATGCATAGAATAACGACGCCTTCATTTAGGCTGTGGTTGTTCATTTTTATGATGCGTACGTTTGGTAAAAAAAAAGAACGCTGTGGAGAAAATTTGAAGCGCGTGGTTATGCGTGAGTCACGCTTTGGACATCATGACTCGGCAGAATTTCTGTCGTCACAACTGTGCAGAGAGTGGTTGGATTTCCTAAGTTACACTTTAACAGGGCAAGGCTGTGACTGTCTAAGCCTGTTCTGCAAACACTTCAATACACGTGAGAGCCCGGGACCGGCGATGGGAAACAAGGGGCTGCAGGAAGTTGGTTTTACTTTTCAGCCACGGCCGAGAGAAGGGAACAATGTCAAAGGAGTTCTGATAACATTTACAATATTAAACAAATCTGGACATTGTTTAGAAATTTATTAGCAATTTTAAAATAACATCATTCCTTAGATAAAAATGCAATCTTACAGGAATATACATTTGTCCCACACAGAGATGACCCTAGAGCTCGCTGGCGGGGCCATTCGCTCTCACTTTCCTCTGTCGATTTTAAAACGTGCGAGAGGGCAAGACGGACTCTGGCACTGATGACAGGCTTACATGACGGTTACAAACTGTACAGCATTATTTACAAAAGCATTTCTGTGGGTTCATGAAAACTAGATATAAAATTGTGGGAGGAGGTAAAGAATCGAGACGGGGAAGGGTTTGGGTGGAGGTGCAAGGGAGGGCTGGGAGGGTGGGCAGGGAGTGTAGGGAAGAGTGGGAGAGGAGGTTTATATCTGGACTGTTTTATACTTGAGAGAGGTCATTTTACAGCTCTGGGCAATTCAAATGAAGGCAAAACACTTATATTTATCAACATTTATAGCTGATGATCAGAGCAGGAAATGATGCTCCAGGGCCTGAACTTAAGAGGTGCTGAGGAACCCCACCGTGCAGATGCAGGCCAGATACAGTACCTCCCCCCCCCCCCCCCCCCCCCCCCCCCCCCCCCGATCCTTCAGTTCTCAGTCACCAGTGCAGATGTGAATTCAGACTGAGTGAGAGATCAGCTCCTAAATTACCCTTTCGCTCCTGAAAATAGACTAGATTCCAACCATTTATTGCCAGAATTCTTCCAAAGCGACTTACCCCTTGCTCTGCCAAGTGACAATCATTTGGAGGGAGATTCCATCATTCGGAATTGATTTTTAAGGCAGTTTTAAAAGTATTTCCCCCTTTTTTTTGTGTGTGTGTGTATGATGCAGCAATGTTTGTCAAAGATATTTACAATCTCGCTCCTCCTCCTCTGAAATCATCCCACATTCAAACTGCCAAGACTGAATAAGCCTGAACCAATCAATTCTATGAATGACCCTAAGGTTGACGATGTTTAGGTAGTTCTGGCTGCCAGTCTACCTAGATGCTGGAGATGGGAGCAGACTGGCTTAGGATGCTTAAAATATTTAAAAACATTACAGCATGTTTGGGAAAGAGCAGAAAACAGAAAACCATGAGTATTTCATAATCCGAACAACGATGCTAATGAATGGCGTCTGAGTTTGTGGGTCTGGTCTCGAGTAGGAAAGTGCTTTTGAAAGGGCCTGTTCAAACGCTGTCAGAAAAAAAATAAAATCTGTTGTTGGTTGGAGCGATGCCCGCTCTCGCCTGGGCTTGTCCCCTCTCCCTTGGGCCAGAGATGCCACCTCTAACCCAGGCCTAACATAAGGGCCAGGAAGAGAGCTGTGAACTTCAGGCTGCAGGAGTGGAGGCTGGCTGTGTGAGGTGGGGTAGAAAAACAACAGCATGGGAGCGTGGAGATGAGCTCCTGATTGTGCCTCCCCAAGCCCTTGGTAATGCTAATGAAGATTCCCTCATTACATCAGTCATTGGTGCTGCTCCTCTCAATTAGCCCTTTAGAAAGGGACTCGATTAAGTTGCCCAGTTGTCTCCTGCCACTCGCTGTGCTTCTGCCCTCACCTGCCCCATCTCAGGGCGCTGTAGCAGCAAGGCCAGAATGGTTTCAGCTGCCCAGAAACAAAGCAGCAACAGAGAGCAAAGCTCCATGGACTGAGATCCCATTGGAAAGTTTTCGGATCCCTAGGCTTGCTGGACCTGGGCTTCAGATCCCAGAATCAAACTTTAAAAATTTCGTAATGCTCGAAAGAAGAAAAAAAAGAAAACCTGTGCAGGTATTGAAATTTGTGTTTCTTAGACTTCTTTGGAGAAGAAAATAAATGGAGGAAAGATATAAACAAATTTTTTTCCGGGCCCAGTTCTGTTTTGCACATCTTTTGCATCAATACAACCCCCTTGGCCTATACCCTTGTGTTAATGAGATGGGAACTGGGGCGTCTGATGATCTGGGATATTTTCTTTATATGCACTATGGTTTTCATCCTGGGAACTGGTAAAATCTCACCGCTACCAGAAGCCCACAACTGGATTTACTTATCAATCAACTTTGTTGTCCACCAAATTTCCCATTCAGTGTTCCTCTCCCCCACCCTGCCCCTGCCGAGGGGACAGTCACAACGGGACCGTGCGTATAGATATATATATAGCTCAGGATACCCAGTTCTGTCTCAGTGGGGCTGCTTCACTTCAGGTCACTGGACCAACGGGTTGGGGTTTCTCCTCTACAGGTACGAAGCAAGGCCTCCCACCTCCTCTCTGACACGGGTGAACAACCCCATGGGCTGGCAAGCGCCGTCACCTCGTACGATTGTGTCTGTGTGCAAACACGCATACTTTTCATACAGCAATCTGAAACTATCAGGCAGAAAAGACACAGGAGCCTGGCTGAGACCCATACAACTGTTATATTGGCGTCAGTCTAAAGAAAGCAATGATACATTGCTTTGGAAATTATCAAGAAATGTAAAAAATGCATTTGCCCTTTTTTTTTTTGTTGTTGTTGCTGTTGTCGTCATCGTTGTCGTAGTCATCGGGGGCAGGGTTCTGAGTCAGAAAACAAAGCAGAAATAGATGCGATTCTGTACATGGCGCCTCTCTGGCTGTCCCTCCTTGCTGGGGTATGGTGGGCTGGGTAATAAAACAGGCAGGACCCCTGCAGTAGCAGCAGCATCTCCACCATCATCGTTCACGTGTCCAGCTGAAGAGGCAGACGATGCAGAAAAGGTCTGTGGATAACGAAACTCCAGCTCTGGATCATGAGTTCCACTTTCTTGCCCATCACGTCAGCCACACAGAAATAAAGAAGAAGAAAAAAAAAAAAAAAAAAGAAATGCACCCGGTGTGGCTGGCCCAGTACTGCCTGGAATAATGAGCAGGAGTGATACAGGGAGGAGGTTTGTTGTTTTATAAGAAACGTCTTTAGTCTGCAGCTTACTTTGCAAGTCAGAGATGCTCAGTGGCAAACAGCAGATCGTTTTCCCCACTCTTTTCCTTTCCTTCCACGCCACTCCTCGGCCATCGGTTCCTTCAAAGCTTCCATCCACAGCACAGTGATTGTAACCCACCATCCACTCCCAAACACAGCCAAAGAAGGAGGCTCCAGGAACACAACCTGCTCCTGCCTTCCCACCGTCCCCCAGACTCCAGCTCACCCGAAGGAGGCAGTAGCTCTTTGCTCAGGCCTGTCACAATGTGCACGTTGGAAGAACCTCAAATGAATAAAAGAAAATTACCACCCTCCCCAGAAAGAGAAATTTGCACAGCTGGCACCAGCAATTACTAAATTTAACACCTGTCCTTCAAACCACTGAAGTCACCTGCATTCTCTGCTAGCCACGTATTTTCCACTCTGCAGGACCCAAGGGATCTTCCATCAGAGCATGGGGTTTCCCCTGGCTGTTGTAGGCTCTGACCCCTGAGGGAGTCGCAGCTTTCTCTGGGAATAAGTGTGGGGCTTAATCCTTTCCACCATTTTCCTTCCCATCAAGAAAAATCCTAAAAGATGACACGTGCTTTCAAGCATCCCAAACACCCGTTGCCACCACTAATTTCTCAGGAAGCTTTGTTTCTCAGGAGCAGAGAACACCTCTGTCTCCCACTGGGAGGGTTCAGATGGACTTTCTAGCAGAAGAAAATGAGATAAGGAGCCCTCACCTCCATTTCATTTTCAGAAATGGCAGGCACAGCTTTATTTCCTTTCAAGTAGCTTTGGAGCTCTTCAGCAGTAATGGCAGCAAACTCTCAAAGGGAGACACACTTTCGTGCCCGTCTCGATACAGGCACAAGGGAAGGAAAGGATGAGACTGACAGACTGACTGACATCAGCTGGTGACTTTCTGCATGGAAGTCTTGAATTAGGACTTTGATGCCAGAGGGTTGTGTAAATGGGTTCGTATTTCTCTGTAGTTTAAAAGGATTTGGGTTTTTTCCCAACGTATCTCGAGCTGCTCCTGGCCGGTTCAAAATGACACTGAAAAAAAGTGTCCTGTCAAATATACCTTTTCCTATTTCTACTTTATGCCTCAGAGAATCAAGAAGAAAGACAAGGGCATTACAAAAATAACGTAATCAACATATGCAATAAGTTAGGTGGTGGGACATCTGCAGAAGCTCAAGATTTGAATGAAAGTTTAGCTCTGAGTCAGATCACATCTCCTAGCTCAGCACTGATGGGCAAGTTTGTGAACCGTCTGGAGAAGGGAGAAAAAACAGCAGTAGTCTAGACAAAAAATCAGTTGCATAAAATCTAACAATACTTGCCTGGTTTTTCAGCCTCTCACACAGGCCAAATATCAGGTGAGGGAAGTCAAGAGAGGTTCACACTCACTAGCAGGGAAATATGGCTGGGACACCCTGTGCCATCAGATGTTTTGTGATTTAGAATCTGACCCATTCCCTAAAGTCTGGGAGGAGGGACGAGACCGTGTGTAGGAATGCAAAAAAGTCACTTCACTTCTGCATCTTGACCAGACTGCAGCGATTCTCCTTCGCCATGATCCAGAGCTCTCTCCCTCACTTACCCTCTGCTTTCAAGTCCGGAGCAGGGTTAGATAATTTTCCTTTGCTAATGGTTTTGCCTCCTGTGTTTGCTTATCCCAGGGTCCTGTTATAATCGATCAGGGTCAGCTATTTAAAAATCTGCTTTCAAATTTCTTTTGTTATTTCCCCGCTCCTTGAATTGCTGGTGCCAGCTGAATACGTAGGATGGATCTGCCAAATGGGCTTAGGGGTCTTGCCACCCTCGGGTAGGACAAGACATTTAGAGAAACTGAGCAAAAGGAAAGAGAACAAAGCCCGAATCAAACGTCCCAGTCTTGGGAAGAAAGATTTTCTACCAATAAAGTCATCGTGCGTGTTTAAAGGGAGTGAGAAAGAAGGAAAATGAACACAAGATATGCAAAATCAGTAATGTTCAACCTGTCAGTGGATTGCAGAATAGTTACTTACACCAGGTACACTTTGTTCATTGTACAAATTAAAAAAGGAGGAAAAAAAAAAAATACTACCCCTTTCCCCAACCACATGTAGAAAAGCACTTAAAAGTTCAAAGGTAAAGCTTGGCACATTCCAAATACGAAATGATTCACTTGACATGCAGCAAAATATACAAGAAGTGATTATTATTTTTTTTTCACTTTTTTTTTTTAAACAAACTTAATGCAATTCATTATCTTCGCTTGGCACAATTGCAATTTTAAAAAAATATTTGAAAAATACTTAAACTGACCTGAATTCAAGTATAACGGTTTCTTCAACAGAAACATTATCAATGCAATAAAACATCACACGGAATATATCGAAGCGTAACGCCTTCTGGGGTTTTTTTTTTGTTTGTTTTTTTTTTGGTTTTATTTTTTTTTTGTTTCCCCCCACCCCCGCGATTCTTTTTTTTTTTTTTTTTTTCCTATACAGTTTTAACAGCCGACACAACTTAACAACCGTATTTTTAAAAATGAATATTATTGCATTGTTTTTGCATATCTTGTGGAACAGAAGATGCAAAGAGTTACTGATTCCCCTTTCAAAAGCAGAGACAGTGGTTTTGGTTTTGCCTTCGAATTGGCCCCCAGGTACAGAATCTCTCCCGCGGCTGGAATTGGGGTGTGGAGAACTGCGTGTGCTTGCACACACACACACACACGCACGCACACGCACGCACGCTCCGTATCGCTCCCACGCTCCCAGATACACGTAGCGCTAAAAAGAACCCAAATCAACCACTCAAATGTGCAAGACTATATCAAGTGCATTGCCTACTGTCTTTAAATTATAAAACAACCAACCAAAAAAGAAAAAGAAAAAAAAAAAAAAGGAGGCTTCCATTGCTAGCAAATGAAATTACAAATTCTCGGTGTACATAACGGTCGGTAAAAACTCGCCTATTGTTATACTTCTACCAAATTTCAATGGAGGAAAAAAAAAAAACAAAACCAACAACCAACCCCCAGTTTAAATAATACAAGATGATCAAACCAATTTAACATTTGCAAAGGTGAAAATGAAACCAAAACAAAAAGGTAGGTGATTACAAAACGTTGTAAACACTCCCTTCTCCCTCCAAAAA
Source organism: Scolopax mira (assembly GCA_004320125.1). NCBI lineage: Eukaryota > Metazoa > Chordata > Aves > Charadriiformes > Scolopacidae > Scolopax > Scolopax mira. The sequence goes on from BJBW01003429.1 coordinate 12,974, forward strand.
AATAAAATAATAATAATAATAATAATAATAAAAAAAATTAAAATTAAGAAAACAGTCAAAATAAAAACTGTAACATGCTTTCAAGAAAATTTCAAACAGCAAAACAAGGAGAGATCTACACAAGCCCACCACCACCTCGGCAAGTGCGGGGCAGGTCGGCTCTCCCCCTCCACAGAGCCTGCTCCCCGCTCTCCCACTGGCCGGCACGGCTGGCTGTCTGAGCTCTGATTGGTCGGCGGGAGACCGCCTGAGCTCGGATTGGCTGGCAAGTGACTGCTCGAGCTCTGATTGGTCGGCAGGAGTGGCTGCCTGAGCTCGGATTGGTTGGCAGAGAGACACCGCTGCCCTGGGAGTCTCGGCAGGGTTGGGCAGCGTTGGACCACCTGCCCCACGGGGCTTCTTCTGCTTCCTCCTCCCCTTGGCGGTACGGGAATCCACAGCAGAAGAAGTCCTCTTCTCCTTCCGAATCAAAGGGCCTTGGCTTTATGGAGACGGTGAGGCTCATACAGAATATGTGCAAAATGATTTTTACAAGCAAAGTTGAAAGACACCCGTTTGGCGCAGGGTCCTTTTGGCTAGGGCCATCCACAGGAAGCTGAGGTTCCCCTTCGCGCTCGGGAGGCAGCCGTCGTTCCTTGTGCAGGGACTGAAAAAAAAGAGGGAGCTGGCTCTCCTCCTCTTCCTCCTCCTCCTTACTCTTCCTTCATGGACACGTGCTGGGGTTATATCCGCTCCTGAAAAGCTTTCTTACACCACCCAACTCTGCGACTCGTCCCAACAGAAATGAATGAAGAACGCTGTTCCGGTTACTCCAGGTCACGAGAACAGTGAGGCACTTCTGAAACAAACCCATTAGGAACATTGAAACAAATAAAAAACCAGCATCGCTTCCAGCCCTGGCAACTACAGGCTGCTGATATAAATCCTGCTGTCCTTGAGCTCCTCCTGACTTTTTCTACAATCCGGGTTCTGCACCTCTTCCTCTTCCTCTCCTGCACTGTCCTGCCCTGGGTCCCTGCAGTTAACAAAAGGCAAGAGGTTGCCATTGGGGCTCTGCTTGCTGTTACCATTGAGAATGTTGTCTGCTGCATTTTCCATCTCTTCTATCGTCATGTCACAGGCGTCTGCGAGCTCCTGGGTTGTGACCTCAATGAACTTTGGATCTTGAGCAAACTGCATCAGTCCTTCCGAAATCAAGACCTTCAAAAGTGGGGAAGGAACCAGAGACAAAGACATAGGTTAGTGCCCTGCGACGTTTGAGTACTGGGTACAGGTTTGGAGCCCTCAACATTGGGAGAACATGGACCTGATGGAACAGGTCCAGAGGAGGGCCATGAGGATGATCAGGGGGTTGGAGCACCTCTGCTCTGAGGACAGGCTGAGGGAGCTGGGGTTCTTCAGCCTGGAGAAGAGGAGGCTCCAGGGAGACCTAA
>BJBW01003429.1:14696-178612 GCA_004320125.1 Scolopax mira
TGACCTTTGAAGGTCGCTTCCAGCCTGGACCATTCTTTGATTCTGTGATCATCAACCCAGTCGCACGCCAACCACAACCCTCTGTACCGCTGTATTTTTCCCGGTGGACCTTCTCCCATTTTCATGCTGTCAACCCCAGCTTGGAGATGGGCTCTCCTACTCTTGGCCCTGTGGGTAGCAACTTATGTGGCCTTGACACCGCTCGTGTCCTCCATGTCTCCGCCAGTCTTACCGCTTCGACCAGGCTGCCAGCGCTGCCGTGAAACTGCCTGCTGCTCCCTGCGGTGGGGCTGGGGACGGTGAGGGACACCGGCCTGGCTCTCCTCGGGCTGCCGCCGCTGGTGGTGTCGGTGTACCGAGAGCCGCAGTGTACTGAGGGGAAGCTGCTGTTGAGCTTCTCGCTGGACTCTGCCCCGTCCAGGCGTAGAGTCGGGATGGTCTGCTGCGGCCAGCCACGGCTGCAGGGGGTGGCGGGAGGAGTCGCACACAGCCGAGAGAACATGGTGGGGGAATGGCTTCGCTGGAGCAGGGGACTCAGGCCGGCCACCGCTAACGCCTGCGGACAGAGGAAGAACAAGACAAGGTGAGAGCCTGCTCTTTTCATCGCAGCTGGAAGGAGGTGGAGAAACTACCCGAGAAAGGCCCCGGAGGGTCTCGAGGCTTGTGAAAACAGGCGCCAGCTTGCCAGAAACACCACCTCTGCTCCAGTGGGTGAGACAGCAGCTCCTTTTCCCACCACTGCCACCACCCGTTCCACTAGCTTTTACTGCCAGTTGCTGTGTTTCCTACTGTGGGACCTGCACACATACCAGATGTGAATTTTAGACGTGTCTGCAGTTGGCAATAACTATAAATCCACCACTGGATTTTAAGGCATCTGCTCTTGGTGGGAGGATCAATATCTGATGATTATACTTCAAGCCATCCAGTCCTTCCTGTAATCGTATGTGCAAACTCTGAGTCATCCAGCCTCCTTTTATAACAAATTTTCTCTAGAAGACCCTTGCAGCACAGGGCTGATCTGATGCTTTCTTTATTCATGGTGACTGCTGCCTTCTTCATAAGCAACACCATCAAGAGTCCTAAGCTCATCTCACAAAGCTTACCACTGCCTAGTATGAGCAAATAAAAAAAAAAGAATGCAGAGAAAACACAAAAGCATGTGGATTGTGTCAAAGAGAATCCTCTTGTTCAGGATGGGGTTAGTCTCATACCCCTTCAGCTGTCTGAGGGCTAGGTCTTTAGTCTAAGCTAACTGTGCCAAGAGAAACCAGCAAGCCTCCTGCCTCTTCTGGATACCTGCCTGAAAATGCTGTCTGGAGGACAAGACTAAGACAAGACTTAGACGTGCCCTTTGGAGATGTTCTTTCCTTCTGTTGGCCACAGTGAGACTGAACTGACCGGTCTGAAATAGGCAGCCAACTTTAAGATATCCAAGGTGAAGCAAAACTCAGCCCATCTGGCACCAAAATCCTTGGGAACCGATGCCACTGATGATTTCAGTGGCAGACGAGGAAAAGAATCAGTTATTAGTCACGTACAAGCTTCACCAAGATCTTCTCAGGAATTAGATGTCAGACTCCTATTGAATTTCAGTGAGGAAGTAAGACCTTAAAAATTCATCTGTGTAAGTCGTGCTCTGCAGTCACGCATATATTTACATATCATGATGTATGTGTATTTAGTGAGAATGGCCATCATTCAAACATTCATGAGCAACTCATGAGCAGAGGCAACCTTTCCACTTTATGTTCTTCTTTTGAGCACTGTTGTAGGCTAACATTTTTGTAAATATATGAGCACTGCTGAGTGTTGTCAGCTGGAGGCCAGATGCCTGTTTCAGGGTAACCCATCAGTCTGGCTGAGTGATACTGGGGTGGGTAGAGGCCCATCCCTCTAGCTTTAGTGCTGCATGGTGGAATGAGGAAGGGTGAAGTAGCTCCATGCTCTTTGTACAGTTTGGAAGGAGGTGGTTCTGCCTGCTAGCTGGGCTGAGAGAGTGGGAGGCATGTGTCCCCTCTGCCTGGTCTGCCAGGAAGGGCAGGAAGCCTCAGGAGGGCTATTGGTGCTGTGGGGAAGGTGGGAAGCTCTTTCTTGCCCACTCCTCCCTGCCCCAGCACATTTGCTGGTTATCTGAGCCACAGCTGTCATTCTCTGCAGACCACTGCTTTCTGGGGCTTGATCTTTAAAGGATAGCTCTCTGGAAGCGAAGGTGAGAAAAGCCAGGGACCTTCAGGCGTGCTTATCTCGTGCTCCTCTGCTATGACTTCTCACTCCTCCTGCCCCTGTCCCATGGCATTTTCTCCCCTGGCAGCCTGAGGAGGTGGGGAGGCCATTCTGCTCTGCCCTGGGGGACTGCACAGAGCAGGATGCCTCCCTTGCAAGGATGGCACTACCATCTGCACCTGTTTCTTTTATGGTGACAAAAAGTGGCATCATCAAACTAAAAGACACAGATCTACTTTGGACTATGACAGCTGGCTAATCATCTCGGTACGTGCCTAAGCATACATTTGCTAGGATGGTGAATGCAGTTACAAAGGGCTTAAGAAGCTGATTAATTACACACTATCAGTTTATGTTTTAAAATGATTAATTACAATTACTGGTTATCTTCAATTAATATGAAAGTAGACCCTGCACATTTTATTCATAAATGCTTACCTGATGATGTACCAGATGCAGAGGCAGAACTGTCTTCTGAGAGACGTCTACGCCCTGGTTTTTCTGCCTTTTCAGACACTCTAAGTGAAAAGATGCTCTTCGACCTGAAACAGCAATCCACACACAATTGTGTCCATCATTCATACCACACTAAGTCAATCTGATTACAATTTCTTTGTAATTGTAATACAAAGACACCCACATTTTAGGCTCTGTCCACTCTCCCTCAACACCTTGCCCTTTCCATTTTTCTTTACAAAAAGTGGTCAAGCATCACGGACCAACCAGCACTACCTTCCAAGCAAGCTGCAAGATAAAATTCTGGATGATAATTTTTATTTTTCCTCTCCTAAAACATCGTCTTAGTAGATACCAGGCAGGCTGGTTTCCCTGCTAAGCAGTGGAAATGTTTGCAGACCTCTCTGGTTCAGGTAAAGCCCTCAGCGGGACTGATGATGGCATCTGAGGCTCTGGTGCTGTGCCTGGCTGTACACATCATGCAGGAGGGGACATCGGGCTGCTCAGGTGACATCGGCCTCCCGCTTGCATGTGGTCTGGGTCCCCTAGCTGCCAGACATACCACAGTGTATGAGGCTGTGTCTATAGCAAGGTCAAGTGGATGTGAATTAATCAATGTTTGAAATTACTGGCAAATGGGAGGCTGCTTATATAGACACGGAGCATTTTCAAAAGCATTTTTCAAAATTTGGAAAGAAGGGACGAGAAAAAAAGCTTTTTTCCTCTTAAAAAGATTTTATGGGGAACTACTGAAACAGTTGCACTGTTTACTTGCTATAAAATGAAACTTGTCTGCTGTAAATATGAAAAAGGTACTCCTTATATGGGAATTTAAAAGTACTGCAAAGTATGTTTATGAACAAGTACACAGGCTTTACTTTACTGAAGAATGGAAAATAAATCCAGTATTGCAGACAGAACTGCATGACATACTAAAATATTTTGTGGACTTCTCAATCCTGTTGACATTTTTCTAAAGAAGGAAAGAAAATCAGAATTCTGAGAATAGTAAGTATCTAGAATACTGATTTGTTGAGAAAAGGTCCTCTGGAGGGTTGGAGGAAATGTGTTATAATCCAGAGAACAAATACTACAATGCAGATAGAAAGTATTTCCTCTTTCTAGAGAAAAAAAACCCCACACTAGTCAAATGAGTATGACATCACTGTATAAATATTCACTAGAATGTAATTAATGAACCATTATATCAAGGACTGATTGCAAATTTGACCTTACAGATAGATAGAGGAATTGCCTCATTGAAATTAACTAAATGCTTTTAAAATACCCAATTGTATAACCATCCCGAAGGTTTTGAGGGAAGGCTCAGTAGCCTTACTTTAAACGTTAAACTACCTAGTTCATCACTTTTATTTTGTAAGAATATATTTTATATACAGGATTCTTTTTAGTTTCTGCCCCTAATGTCCTTTTTCTCCACAGCAATACTCAGGGAAAAGGCTGAAAAATACTCCACATAAAAGATCTCATTTGCTTCCAGATTCTCACATTTGTCCTGATACTTTCATAAAACCTCGTGATGAATGGATTTCACCTGAGCTTGGTCTGCATGCTCAAGCACTTGAAAAATCTCCAGGTACAATTAGAGCAGAAAGCAAACTTGTATTGTGTTAACCTAATGTAAAATTCACAGTTTTCTTTGTAGCAGACAAAAAGGACAAGCTCTCCTTTCTCCCCGCTGAATATACAAAGAACAGAACACCATATACTCAAGGCGTAGCCCATTCAGTGACTCCTTGGTGATTGTTTAGAAAGTCTACAGTGCTTTAATAAACTCCCCTAATTCACAGGTGGGCTTAATCAAACAGATCACATGGACTATCCAAACAGCCACAGATCCATCTGCTGACAGAGCATAATGTCAGTAGAGTCACGTGCACGACCAGGACCGTATGCACGCCGTGGGATTCCTGCTCTCATGAGCTAAATGCAACAAACAGTAAGACCCATGCCCACACGCACCAGGATTCCTCCAGCAAGTTCATAGAATCATAGAATTGTCTAGGTTGGAAGGGACCTTTAAGATAATCTAGTCCAACCATCAATCTAACTCTGATAAAAAATAAATAAATCACTGAACCACATCCACCAGCACCATGTCAACGTGTCTTTTGAACACCTCCAGGGACGGTACCTCAACCACTTCCCTGGGCAGCCTGTTCCAAGGCTTGATAACCCTTCCTGTGTAAAAATTTTTCCTAATATCCAACCTGAACCTCTCCTGACGCAACTTGAGGCCATTTTCTCTTGTCTTATCGCCTGTGACCTGGGAGAAGAGACCAACCCCCACCTCTCTACAGCCTCCTTTCAGGGAGTTGTAGAGAGCGAAAAGGTTGACGATGTGGGAACTTGGTCAAGGCAGAGGAGAGCACAGCCCGTGTGTCAGACTGGGATGTTACCTAGTGCCGAGGAGCACAGAAACCCTTTCTTCGGAGAGTGCCGGGTGTCCTCTCCTTTGTTGTTTTCTGGTGGAGTAAGTTGTCTGTTTTCATCATCTTGGTATGCAAGCCTGGAAAGCAGAACAGAGGGATTCTAGAAAAACAGCCGATATTGGACAGAATAACCCCTTTTCCAGCAAGGAAGCCAGGAAGACCATGCTATCAAATGGATGGAATAGTGAGCTAGCTTGAGCAATCACTGAGCCGGGAGCAGTAAGAGAGACCATGAGACAGAGAATGGTCTAAAGGTGAGGTGTGGGAACCTTAGACAGTAGAAGTGAATGGAGGGGAGGCCCTGGAGATCCCCGTGTCTCATTCAGAGGAGAAGGAAAATCCTAGGTGAAAGATGTCCTTTTCAATGTTACTTCTCAGGGCGGAACTCCATTTTAAAAAAAAAATCACTTTCTGATATTCCACTTGTCTGAGTAAAGTCTTTGGGCCTTATCCCATAAATTGAATTTTTTTGTAGAAATAAGTCACTTCTTCCCACCTCTCCCCCTTAATTAAAGAACCACCCAAACACCTTGACTAAAGCTGCAAAGCTCACATTTCAGTAGAGAGCAGACTTGGTTCACTACAGTACTCAATGTCTTCATTCAAATTTTCATCATAAGTCTCATCCTGAGACACTTCCTCTTGGCAAACAATTGCCAGCTGGCTGTCTCTGGAACTGGAGCTAATGAGCAAAAAAGACAAGTTAAGATATGGAGATGGTAAAGACAACCTGTTATAAAGACAAGTATGACAGGCTCCATCTGTCTCAGTTTATTATAATATTGAAGAGCTATCATAGAGAAATTAATGACTGAACAGAGCTGCAGAGTTCACAAACACAAAGCAACAACCTTTGTATCCTCTTTCAGAGGAAGAGTTTCTTAAATCAATGCTGAACAATGCCGTAAACAAATTTTTGTCACTTGTGACTACATGTAACCTATGAATGTGCATATCACACTGACCACATTTCGAAAGATGTACCTCTACTGAACTTGAAGTAAAATCTGAGTGGGCTTTTAGAAATACAGCTTTTCCCTTGTTGCAAAAGCCTTGGTTATGAATTTCAGAAAAGACTGCTAGACATTGAACAATCACCCTCTCAGCTCTGTGGTGTATGGTCTGTGCCTCCCAAATCCCTTACTCTGCACCATCTCTCCCCTCTGCTTCCTGCTCATGCTCTTGTTCCTTGCTGTCTTTTCCACCTTTGGTTCTTTCTTTCTCATCACTAACTGAGAAGTGCTTCTACTGAATTTGGTAGGATTTGTTCAAACTCTTAAGTGTGACAGCCCTTAATTGCCTCTTGCTTCCTCCTTGTCCCTCTGCTTTCAGTTTTGACCTTCATATTTCACTTCATTCTGGGTTTGTGTTTTCTGAGAAGGAAAGTAAAATCTGAAGGTAGTGTGAATCTTTGAGACACCAGCGTGGAGCTACTGGAGCCCATGTCAGTCTGTTACTACCATTCACAGAAGAGACCAGTGGGGTGGGGTTTTTTCATCTTTCAGGGACTGGATAGAAAACATTATTTTATTGTTTGATTTGAGCAAAAAGCACTATGTGCATATGCATGCTTTTAGGACAGTGCTGGAGTGATCTTCCTGCTGAGATGGGAGGCAAGTAAAACTGCTGTAAGGTGCAGAGGGGAGAAATCAGTACATGGCAGCTCCCCTTATTCGACTCTGTGTTTAGCCAAAACCACACAAAATTTTTGTAGGAACATGCCACCATGCACTTCACTGTGCTGTGAAGAGAGAGTGCCTAGACCTGAGGGCCCAGCTAGGAATTCTTGGAAAAACCTTAAATCTAGAAACCAACTAGAAACAGTCCATGCATCACTCCCTCCCTGTGGACAGAAAAGCCCTGAGTTGGGAGTGTTTTCTGGCAATGTCATGATGATCATTACCTCTTTTTCAGCCCTACCGACACCAAAAAGAAGAGCTCATGTTCAGCATTGATGGGGCTTTGGACTTTCAGTGGGACAAACAGTGGGTCTTATAACCCAGAGAGCATTAGATCATGAGGGAAAAGACATACCGTCCCAGCGTTTCGTAGTAATGCGTCCTAATTCAAGGAAGGCACCCAAGGAAGCAAGGAGAAAAAAGGAACACCATGTTAGCAGTGTCACATCAGAAGAAGTCAGCAAGAGGGAGGGCAGACAGTAACACATGTTGTGCAACTCCTGTGGCCTCCCTCAGGAAGGCATGAAATAGAAAAACCACTGGACTCCTGACTTGGGCAATTCTGCACCCGCTGGATTTCCTCCGTCTTATTGTCCTATTCTGTCTTTTGTGGTGGGAGCATTTCTCCACCCTTTCACATTGCCCACTCTCTGCACTGAAAAAAAAAATAATTCAAGCTCCCTCCTGCTGTTACTCAGATGGTTAAAAAAAATTCCCCACTGATATAAAAAATGATACTCCTTTCGTATTAGTCATCTGTGCATAGACAGCCTGAAAGCTGTCCAGAGAAGGGGATTTTGTTTGCTTTGTGCAGTATTGCATTTCTGAAAACCTTGCCTCCCTCCTCCCAGAACACCTCTGGTGACCTCTGTAGGGATGTGACCCACTGAATGAAAAACCACTGGCTTCCACAAACTTCCCTATTGGGCACTTAAGAGATGAATTGCAGGCCCTTTGTTTTTGAGTTAGCAGTTGATAAAACACCTCCCCGTGGTGAAGGAAGGGTAAATAAGGCTCCTTTTGGTTCTTACAAAGGTTTCTTTGTGATAAAGCTCAAAGAAACCTAGTGTGCTGGTCAGTGAGAGTGCTGCTTCTTTGCAGTGGTCAACTGATGCTTATCTGCTGCACCGTGGGCTTTGGCACAAGTGGAGAACCAGAAGGTTCAATCCAGGCTGCAGGCTGGGTCTGGTGGGTGACTTCAGCTGGGCAGCAGTGCTCTGGTGTTTGCATGCATGTTCCTCTCCCTGGTCCTTTGACGCACTCTCCGCTTTGTGAAGCTTACCTTTTGGAAGGTAGTTTCCAAGGAGCCTCCTGCACACGTATGGTGGGTGACAAGGGGGTCCCGTGGCCTTCCACTGTGCTGACAGTGCTGGGGTAGCTGGGTGGGCTGGGGAAGCGGCACAGGGCAGTGTTGTTGGCATTGTTGATGTTGGCATTGGAGCCTGAAGATGAGTAGCTGCTGGGAGTGAAGGTGGAGTCCACCAACTTCTCATGCGATGGAGACTCGGTATCTCCCTGGTTGTTGCCAGACTTATTGATGTGCAAAGGTCTCTGGGTGGTGAATGTCTGGGGGAACGCACTCCTCCCGTCACTTTGGTAATAGCTGACATGGTTTCCAAACAAGCCTCCAGCTCTCTGTCAAGAAAACAGAAATTGTTTTCCCTTTGTGAGGGAGAAGATATGCAAGGGTCTTTCAAGCATCTCTTACTTAGCCTGTTGTTGAGGAGAAATACGTGAGGAACTGTGCACAATGGCATGGTGCTCTCTCTTCCAGTGTGTGGACCACTCTGTCAGAGAGAGTAGGTACCTGCGGGCTGTGAGAGCTTGAGCTATCTAAGATATGTCAGAGAACTGGCCAGGCACAGAGGTGAGGTAAAGGTGTCTCTACAGCTCCCACTGTGGGGTGCAGGACTGGGTAGGGATGCAAGAACCAGGTAACTGCTCTCTGGTTTTCACAGGGCAGTTTTGAAGCAACATTAAGTCATTAGAGGGGATTTGAGAAGAGCACCAGAAAGTATTAATCGCCTGGAAGAACAAATGAAGAAACATTTAATGACCCAGTTATGTACTGTTTAGATGATGAGTAATGAAAGGGACTGAGAGCATCTTTCTGTAAGAAAAGGAGGAAAATGCCAGAGGAGAGGAAATCACAGAATCACATAATTGTCTAGGTTGGACCTTTAAGATAATCTAATTAATTAGAAATCTAATTAAGATAATCAACCTAACTCTGATAAAAAAAAATAAAAATCACTGAACCACGTCCCCCAGCACCCTGTCAACCTGTCTTTTGAACACCTCCAGGGATGGTGCCCCAACCACTTCCCTGGGCAGCCCATTCCAAGGCTTGATAACCCTTTCAGTGTAAACATTTTTCTTAATATCCAAACTGAACCTCTCCTGGTGCAACTTGAGGCCATTTTCTCTTGTCCTATTGCCTGTGACTTGGGAGAAGAGACTGACCCCCACCTCTCTACAGCCTCCTTTAAGGCAGTTGTAGAAAGCAAGGAGGTCTCCCCTCAGGTTCCTTTTCTCCAGGCTGAACACTCTCAGCTCCCTCAGCCTCTCCTCATAAGACTTTCTCTCTAGACCCGTCACCAGCTTCGTTGTCCTTCTCTGGGCATCAAGGTGCTTCAGCACCTCCATGTCTTTTTTGTGGTAAAGAGCCCAAAACTGGACACAGTACTTGAGGTGGGGCCTCACTAGATATTACCGGAGGAGACAATTACAAGAAATAAGAATGAAAAAAAGTGAAGAGGTAGGTAATTTTCTCAGAAAATTTCCTCCTTTTGTAGGAGCTCTATTGGATTCTGATGTACTTTTTGGAAGGACACTACTTGTGCCACTGAAAGGAGGAGCAAACAAAAGACCAAAGTGTGCCTGGCTGCTGATCTGCAGACTGTAGGTTGTCTGAACTGATCTGTTCTTCAGACTCTTTGGCCATTCTCATTCTGATTTTATTCAGGGTTTATGGGGGGAAACTTCCATTGAAAAGAAAACGGCATAAAAACTGTGCAGAGATCTCAGGATCTGGCACCTTAAGTCCATCAGACTAGGGTCTAGAAAACAAGAAGGAGGGCCCAGCTGAAACACAGAGTGCATGAGAGAGAGTGCTTTAGCTCAGCTACTGGTCTAGCTTCAGCTTGAAAACTTGTTCAGCACCTACCCGGAAGATATCATCTTCAGAGGCAGCAGAAACAGCTTCTTTCATGGCCTTATCTAGCTCTTCTTCAGCTGTCAGGTCTCCAGAAATTGCTCGTCGGATCTCTGGCCCAATGTCGTGGAGTGTGCGCAGACCAGCCTGCAAAACAGCAAACTGTAGAGCTTCATATCTCCGAGTGGGCTTGTGAGAAATAAAAGCAATGTTATTTCTCTCTAAGCACTGTGAAGCCCTTTTACTTAATATAGCATCCCCAGCTCCTACAAAACCACCAAGTTCTGTTCTTTCATCTCTAGCTTAGAGAGGGGAAAACTTAGCAATTCAATGCAGGAATGTTTGTTGCTGGTCCCCTGGCTTTGTCACAACAGGACGTAGACATAAATCCACAGGCTTGACTAAGCAAGTCTGCATGCTTTCAATTTTGGGTTCTCAGATCCTCAACCAGAAGCCCTAGAGCAGCCACAGTTCCAGCTGAACCATGTACTTGGCACCTCTGAAAATCTCTTCTTTTTAATCAGCAGCTTAAATACGGATTTAATAGCTAAACTTCTGGCATCTGGGCCTGGACAGTCCCCAAACCCCTCACTGACTGGAATCCGTCCCGGGGAGAGCATCCAGGGAGGTAAGATGTGGGGATGCTGAGACCTCAGTCTGCATTTTTGCCTGTGTCACAGCATATTTTAACTTGATGGAACTCCAGAGTCATCGTTCTTCCTTACTGTACAGTTGAGGGACATAAATGGTGCTGTTTGTGCAATCAATGTTTTTTTTTCATTCTTTCACACAGCCAGTGAACATGTAGCACAGTGGTGAACAGTGGTGCCAGGTCTTAGAGCCTAGTGCCCTGTCCATTGGATGGCCTTGGCACCCAGGGATGCTTTTTGCCTTTTTAATCAATTTTGCCTCCTGGCAACGTGCTTTCCCTGATCCTGTTAGAGTGACTGCCTTCAGGGTGCTAATCAGCAAATGTCTGCTGGCCACGTCATGCCAGTTCTCTAAAAGGAACCCGTATTTTAAGTATTTCCAGCAGATTGATAAACTGTGGACATACCTCACTTGTGCCTCCCACCTCCAGAGATGTGGACCGTGGTACATATATGTTTATTGAAAAGAATTGACCTAGTAATTCAAGGGGTCTACAATCTCCTTTCCAGTGGGGATAACCTGTTGCAGCCCCCAGAATGATTGAGAGGGAAGTGGGGTCAAATGCCTCTACTGTACCCCCCCCTGTCCATCTTGCTCCCGCTAGTCACCTGCAAGGAGAGCGCGTTGCGCTGGGAGGGCTTGCCCACCAGTCCCTGTTCTTTACGCTTCTTGAACTTCCGAAAATACTCCTGAATCAGGAAAGTGGCGTAAAACTTCCCGACGGTCACCTCGTCATCTGCAAAGGGGTATTAAAATATAATTATAAATTCAATAAACTACTGATTTTAAACAGCCTCTTTGCCAATGGGAGCCTTGCAATTCGCGTCAGAATCGCTAGGTACCATAGCACAACTCTGGTTTTTATGGCATCACGATGCAGGGATGAGGGAAAGGATTGCTGTAAGGAGGTAGGAGGTGAGCTAGACAAGGTGGGTTGACTGACTCTGCTACAGAGAACCCCTATAGCTATGCACTTCTGGATGTACATTGCTTATGGTATCTCTGATATTGGTTTACAACACAGGATCTTGCTATAGAACCAGCCTCCTGGTCTGGGTTAACACACACTGCTCTGTCTTGTGATAGCCTGGGGTAATCAGTACTCAGAGTCTGGGCTCACCAACAGCATCTGACTGATCATCCATCCCAGACCTGATCTGTCCCTTCTCTGCATGGAAATTCTGTCTGGTTGTGCCTACTACAGGTGTGAGTGAAGAAAAATGATCACCTCTCCCCAGAAACGCAGTTAATGCTGCATTCTCACTCAATACAAACTGTCAATGAGCCAAAATATACATTAAGTTTTTATCCGGGTAACTCCCCTCCCTTCTCCAAAACCACTGGAAATTTTCTAAGACATAGTCATAGAATCATAGAATGGTTTGGGTTGGAAGGGACCTTAAAGATCATCGAGTTCCAACCCCCCTGCCATGGGCAGGGACACCTCCCACTACACCGGGTTGCTCAGAGTCCCATCCAGCCTGGCCTTGGACACCTCCAGGGATGGGGCATCCACAGCTTCTCTGGGCAACCTGTTCCAGTGTCTCACCACCTTTACAGTTAACAATTTCTTTCTGGTGTCTAATCTAAATCTCCCCTCTTCCAATTTAAAACTGTTGCCCCTTGTCCTGTCACTAGACTTCCTCATAAACAGTCCCTCTCTGGCTCTTCTGAAGGCTCCCTTCAGATATTGAAAGGCTGTTATAAGGTTTCCCCGGAGCCTTCTCTTCTCCAGGCTGAACAACCCCAGCTCTCTCAGCCAGTCTTCACAGGGGAGGTGCTCCAGCCCTCTCATCATCCTTGTGGCCCTCTGCTGGACCCGTTCCAACAGGTCCATGTCCTTCCTGTGCTGAGGACTCCAAAGCTGGACGCAGTACTCCAGGTGGGGTCTCATGAGTGCAGAGCAGAGGGGTAGAATCACCTCCTGAGACCTACTGGGTCGAAACAGCTGAGCCGTTGACTGCAACCCTTTGAGTGTGGCCATCCAGCCAGTTCCTTATCCACCGAGTGGTCCATCCATCGAATCCATAACTTTCCAATTTTGAGACCAGTATCTGACACAGGACAGTGTCACATACTTTGCATAAGTCCAGGTAGATGCTGTCAGTTGCTCTGACAGCAACTGTCTACCAAGTCTGTGGCAGTATCATAAAAGGCCAACAAATTTGTTAGTCATGATTTGCCCTTGGTGAAGCCATGCTGGCTGTCTCCAATCACCTCCTTATTTTCTGCATGCCTTAGCAAAGATTTCAGGAGGATCTGTTCCATGATCTTGCCAGGCACAGAGGTGAGACTGAGGTCCCCTGAGTTCAGAGCGGGGTTCAGGACCTGGCTGCAACTGTTAACCAACTACCAAGTGCTGTTTTGAGCTAGAGCCCCTGGAACCACCTGGAAGGTCAGCGGAAGCCATACTGGATGCCCATGCACCTCGGGTCCCAAGAAGCTTAGCAAAAGAGATGCCCAGAAGTCTAGTAATTACAGGCTACCAGGGATGCTGGATAGAAACCCACATCAATCTGATACACCAGTTCAGACAGGCTGAGGAATGTCCCCAGGTACATGAATCTTTGACAGGTATCATACTAGAAAGCAGTTATGCGAGTAAAAAAACAGTTATATGCCACAGTAGAGGTAGTTTTGCTAAATATGAAGGGGTTATGAGATAGGCTGCATCTTTAACTTGAGTGTAAGGCCATAGCCCTTATGCAGTCAAAGTCCACATCCCCCTCCCTGGAGCCTTAGCTCTGCTTGCTTCCTTTGCCCTCAGCAGGCATGAGGTAATGTCCAGGGTAGCAAATGTCTGTGATCAAAAAAGGGTGTGATCTAGGAACAGAGGTTTCTAACTCCTATTTATACATCTTTTCTTCCTTCCCTGATTTCTCATCAGTAAGAAGAGGATATCCATGTGAGTACAGGCAGAAACAGAGATGAAAGTTGGGTAACAGCTTGTAGAAGAAAGCTGGTCCCCCATATTCCACTTGATGATCATGAGGTCCAGTAGGACATATCAGATGGGGAAAAAGACAGATTCAGAGACTGGGACGAGATCCTGCACTCACCACCTGCGGGGGGCACCACCTGGTCCAGCAGCTTCATACTGGTGCGCTTCCAGATTTTCTTAATTATTGCTCTCAGTTCTTCATTGGCTTGCTCCAGGTTACCTGCAGGGTGAAAATCATCAGAGACAGGAATTAAACAGACCCTGCGGAGGAGCAATTTTGTGTCTGGCGTGGCAAGCTTAGGACAAAAAGATCAGAGCTTTTTCAGTAGAGGAAAGTTTTAGGCAAAGAGACATTCTGAACATTTCCAAAGCCCCCTCACAGCAAGAGGTTGTCTTCCTAAATATGCATAGTCATCCCAGGGTAGGAAGCCAATTCTGTTACTGATTGGTAGTAGTGCATCATTGATTGATGTATGATATCAATCAATGCATAATAATTGATGATTGCATATCAACCAGTCTGCAAACTTCTGATTGATAGTCTGCAACAGCCAAAAAAAATAGAACCAGGGTGTTACTTTGTCCTGAAAAGCAACAATCTCATCTAACACTTCACATTTTAATTGAGATCCAGTGAAGGTTGAATACAATGAGAATAGAGGTCAGTTAATCGGAAACTACAGCTTGGAGAAAACAATTAATTGGTGGTAAAGATGCATCTCGAAAGACCTGGCTCTGCTTGCAGCACTTCCCGAGAATTACCTATTGCAACCCCTTCCTCCCAGCAGGTGTCAAGTTCTTCCCAAGCTCTTGGAGAGTCTTTACAGTGCTCTGACAAGGCACTCCAGGCGTGTGTGAAGCTTTCACTATCCAACTTAAAGGACCGTCCCAGGATATTTGTGTTTATTCTCTGAAGAACAACATAGGCTATAACAAGCCTTTCATTTAACTGACTGAACTTAGACATTACACGTTCCTCCAAGGGCCTCTGAGCTAAATGAGACATTAATTAAGGCATGCTATGCCTTGAGAGGGAGTGAAGCAGATTAGCTTTATAACCTTTCCTTCTAGGCAGCTATTTCCTCACAAAGACCTTTGATTTTTTTTCTTGATGTACGCACATAGAAACCCCTTATAACAGAAGCTCTCTTTTCTCGCTACATGTACTAAACCACTGTCTTCTCCTCTTCAAGGTGCTGTTCCTGCAGATTTTCTTATTCCTGCAGCTTATTTCTTATTACACAGGGCTCTGCATGCCAGTAACTCTCTTAATAGGATGCAGTGAAGATAGGGACACTGACTTAACTTAGTAAGGATCAAACAGGTGGACAGCATCAAAGGCAGAAAGCAGACCTAGGAAGGCTAATTCCAAACTCCTGCCCTAACGATTTACAAAATCCTGCTAAGACAATAAAGAAAGCACTTTGAAGCCTTAGGTGGTTTCCCAGGAGCTCACTGGCAACAACTGGGAGAGTCTGAGGTAAAGACAGACAACAAAATTGAGTCCTTTTAGGGTCTCTGTTTTCTAAGACACAAGATGTTCTACAGGGGTTGCGGTTGTCTTTGTCCTCAGGGGTGTCTGTTTGGCTACACTCAAATTCTGTTTAGCACAACATCCAAGGCCTTAATATAATTTTTAAATTTTACCACTGTCTTTGGCTCAGCTGTCAGTATAATCCTGGCAACAGCAAGTTAGGATTCTGTTGGTCTCTGCTTTCCCATGTCTGAAATGCAATGCAGCCACTCCTCAGCCAAAGGTGTTTAGCTGTGAATCACTGACCTACATGGTCTTTTAGGGCATCTCATTAACACACAAAACCAGGTTTTGACTCAGGACCAATGTCTTGGCAGGCAACAGGGTACAACAAAGGGGACGAGCTGAGCCCAAAATCTTGTCTGCTTTCCCCAACTATACCTGCTGGTCTACGCAAAGCTATTAACGGTCCCTCTGCTTCTCATCTGTCTTTTGGCCTACAACACCACCGTTGCCACGGTGTGATGTTAACTCATGTTAATGGAAGCACAGGAGGAGTTTCAGTAAGGTGAGATCCTCAAGTCCAAGCTCTTTTACCTCCCTTGGATTGGAAAATCAGTGGCAACAGCAGTCAAAAAGCAGCCCAGCTCTGCAGCCAGTTTGCACAAGAGGAGGCTTCTTTCCCCTTATTCCTTTCCCTGATTGCTCTTTGAGCAGACATTGATCTAAAACTTTTGAGACCGTTGTAAAGAATGTGATCAATAATCTGCGATGATGCCATGGGAAACACCAGCTTTCTATTTTCTCCCTAGAAGATATTATTCCTCCAAATATCTTTACATTGCTTTTTGTACCATGAGCTGCATATAAGAAACTGGGATCATTTTATACGAGGTGTCCTTACTGCTCTGTTCCAGCACACTTTGGTGTGAACACCACTCAGCTACCTTTGTGCCCTTGTAGTCAGCAAGCCTCTTACCTTCTGTCTTGATCCTCAGTGCTGTTCTGACCAATGCAAAGAGAGTGGCATTGAACATGACTGTCCCGTCACTGTTCAGTGGCATATTCATGGAGACAAGGCGCTGTGGAGTAAGGAGAAGAAAAAGAACGATGATACTGCCAGCACTCGGACCAAAGCATGCCCTTCCTCATGCCCTCATGATGCCCTTCAGACCTGCCACCCCTCTTATGTGAGCATTCATGGCCTGTGGATTTAGTTACATGATTATAAAAGTACTTGTCATATCCGCTGATGGTGCAAACCACGGTGTGTTTTCCCTGGGGTCTCTCTCACGTTGTTAGACACTCTATTTTCTTCAACTCTCACATTGGTAGACACTCTATTTTCTTCAATGTAGCGATCACTTTCTAACTTTTGTTTTCCCCAGTGGCCAGTGGGTGTTTGCCCACAGTATATTACATGGGCAGAGATTTGTTCTGGTCCTCAACCCATCTGGTTTTTAAATGACAGCTTTTTTTCTTATCAGGACCAAACTGCATTCTTCATACCTCACGAGACACTTGCAAACTCACTTACACTAAAGCTGTGCCTGGTGCAAATGGATATAAACAGAGAGCCAGAGTCTTTCTTTTAGGTGACAGGCTTGAAGAAAGGGGGGTTAGCCAAACCTAAAAGTTGATCTGCTTTATCCAACTATTCCCCCTCTCCCTTTTAACACTAGGCTGTGTCTGCCCTGCAGTAGTTCTACAAAGCCATGTAGGACAAAGAGTGAGTGGTGAGCACTGTGGCAGCTGCAGGGTTAACTATATCTGAGACAGACGTAGCAGAGTCCCCAGATCTGACATCCTCACTTCTGTCTCAGGGGTGAAGAGACACCAGGGACTTAGTTTGAACTTATGCTTTCAAGGGGTTGATTTTGTTCGAGCCCTGTCTTTGGGCACTTTTAGGCAACAGGCCTTGTTCAGTACCAAAATGGAAGAAAGGGTGTCATCCCCCATCACTGCTACTGCAATCATAGGCTGGGGCTCTGGACCAGATCGAAACAACTAACAATTGCCAGACAGCAGATGGGAAGGGATCAGTCGTAGACCACAGAAGTCATACATTCCTGCGTACAGGCCCCAGGCTTTGTATTTTGCTCCGAGAAGGATATAAAATCTACAAGTGTCACATACAAACTCTGGGACTCGCGAGGAGATGAAAGAAAACTTCAAATGGAGGAAGCATAAAGGTTAAAAACATGACATTATTCACTAGAGGAAATCCTTTTTCATAGCTGGAGTCTCACAATCCAAGAAATTGAGTGAGACATTTTCACAGAAAATCTGTCCTTGCCCTTCCTGTATTTTAATACCACTCTCACCTTGCTCTTTAATATCTGACAGTTATTTAAGCAAGAGTGAGAGATAAAACTAGGTTTCTGGTGCACTGCATGGTCCAAAAAAAATCTCAGAGATGCTTTTATTTGCCGTGTTATTTCTGTCTGTCCTAATCTGTTTTGGGATGCGTGTTTGATACCGCAAACATAGAATAATAGAATGGTTTGGGTTGGAAGGGACCTTAGATATCATCGAGTTCCAACCTCCCTGCCATGGCCTGGGACACCTCCCACCAGAGCAGGTTGCTCAAAGCCCCATCCAACCTGGCCTTGATCACTTCCAGGGATGGGGCATCCACAGCTTCTCTGGGCAAGCTCTTCCAGTGCTTCACCACCCTCACTGGAAAGAATTTCTTCCTAATATCTAATCTAAATCTCCCCTCTTCCAATTTTAAACCATTACCCCTTCTCTTGTCACTACACTTCCTGACAAAGAGCCCCCCTCCAGCTCTCCTGTAGCTCCCTTCAAATATTGGAAGGTTGCTAGGAGGTCTCCCCAGGGACTTCTCTTCTCCAGGCTGAACAACCCTAACTCTCTGCTCTGGTTAATTCAGTGCTCAGTATCTGAGAGCTCATGGATGGATGGAGGAGCCAGGGAGGGGCATGGAGGGCCTCGGGATGCCTGATTTGGACCCCTCCAGGCTGCTGCCACCAGCCCCCATCCGGCGAGTGGTGACCAGGCTGTGCGACAGGCTTGGCTAGCAAATGCCACTGCGGGCTGTTTAGCTGCTGTGAGAGCCAGCCAGCTGTCCCCGAGCCACGGTGTGCCTTACTTTGCAAGCCACCCGGTGAGGACAGAGCTTCCCAAAGCCCAGGGGGGGCTGAATCCGCCGGAGCAGTGTCACCACGTCCAAGTGTTTGATCCGTCCCCTAGAGAAGAAAGCACAGTGAGGGTCGTGTCCTTTCCTTGGGGTGACCTGCTGATGCACCCCTGAGTTTTAGGGCTGTGGGAGCCACAGAAGTGCAAAGGGTGTCTTTTCTTTTTTTTCCTGGCACTTCACCTCCCACATAAATAGCCCCAAGCCACTGTCTTTTGATACTTCTTCTTTATGCTTTTGGGCTCTCGCTGGAGCCAGTGCAAAAACAAAGTGCTGAATTCCCTCCACAGCAGCAGTTGGGTTTCTTTTTAAGGTCTGGAAATGGCATCTCAAAAGAAGAATTCTCTCATGGAGGGAGGAGAGCTACCAGAGCCAGAGCTTCAAGCATCCACAGGGATGGGGAAGAGGGGAAAAAAAAGCTTATAGATGAGAAAGAATAGGTTGTCATCCGGACTGAGCAGCTATCTATTATGTTGCTTCAGACACCACAGTCTTGCCTTCAGACAAGCACAAATAGTAGCATCTGTTTTGTTAACAGATTTTGTTAAATTTATTAGAATTCTGTGCTTATCCCCTCTCCATATTAAAAGTATCTCTGGCAGTCACCGTGGATGGGAAGAAGGGTTTCAATTTATGTATCACTCTGATAATGTGACATGGCCTCACATATTGCGGAAACTGAACCCAAATTAATCTTGACACGATGTCTCCTGAAGAGATGTGCTTCTAGTTTACGCCAAGATCTCTTCCCACAGGTTTTGTATTATGAAGGGGGGGCTTTGCAATTACAATTGTCAACCGTACTGTAATGCCACAGGGATCTAAACACACGTTAAGCCCAAGCATGTGTCAAACAGAGCATATAATACCGAATGCCAGTTAAGCCCTTGTGTGAGTTGTTCTTGTGTAACTTTAAATCCCTGCAAGCCTGCAGATGTGAATAACCCTGCAGAAAACGTTAACACAGCCGTGTAAAGGTACGGCTTGTGACAGGCCTGTAAGACATATGACAAAATGGAGATTTGAGCACAGCAGCTCTACTGTGAGTAGAAAGTCAAATAGAGTCAAAGCTCAATATCCCAAATACATGCAATAATAAACCAGCCCTCTAACCTCCTCTGCTCGATCTCCTGCTGCCCCTCCCTGGACAGTCTGTATCTCCCCCTGACTGAAAGCGAAGCAATGTTCTCTCAGCCTAAATGTTGAGATTTTTGTGTGTATCTTTGCACTGCTGTCTTATGGATTCACTAGCAATACCTTGTGGAGGTATCTATTTTAGGATTTTTACAGAAAAGAAAAGTGTTCCTGCAAGAGGAACATAGCACTTACTGCACTGGGTCTAGAGAACAGAAAATAATGGGCTTGTTCTCCTGAGGAGCTGTGATATCCAGGATGGGTTACTTACTTGGCTTCAGGGTCATACTCTGCCCAGATCCTTTTAAACTCATCCAGGTGGTGTGGTCCTAAAATGGACCAGTCCCGTGTCAGGTAATCAAAGTTATCCATTATAACAGCTACAAAAAGATTGATGATCTGCAAACAAGGACAGAGATGACTTGATGGATAAGTCAGGTAACAGTAGACTTTCCTGGCCTCTTCATTTAAGGTCTGGATTTGGACTCATAAAACTAGGAAGCTATTGGAAGTGGGTTCTCTCTTCCCCCATACCTGCCCCCCCCAAGTTTAAATTGGAAGATCCCAGAGGTGGGATATTCTCAGCAGGTCACATTTTTCTCTTCCCTACTGAATGGACGAGGCCGAAGTTTGCTGGCTGCTTGGACATGTTGTGATGGCTTTCTGTTTACTGGTGTCTTTCCTCAGGAAAATGGGGTAGTGTTGGGAGAACCTGGTATTTATCCTCTAAAAGTCCTGAGATAAAAGTCCTTTCTTCTGGCCTAAGACCAAAACTTTTAAAATGTTGCTACTGTTCACCGATGCCAGCTGCAGAGCATGTGCTGTCGCTCTGAGCAACGCCGCATTGCCAACAGGGAGCAGATGCAAGTGGGAATATGTGTATTCTCACAGTCATTGCTGCTGGCAGGGGAGGAAAAACCTGCTCAGCAGCCAGAAGGAAGGTAGGAGGGAAGGTGGGAAGTGTGGCTGAGGCGTTGCTAGCCTCAGCACAGCCCACAACACGCTAATTTGGTTTTCTCACTGAGGGGGAAGGGGAAAGAGGGGTGGCTGTGGACAAAGGATTGGGATTGGAAGCAGAGCATCCCCCAGAGCCGCAGGGATGCAGGGATGCCAAGGGGGTGTTGTCATTGAAAGGGTGCTGCTGGGAAAGAGATTCCCCCACTCTTTGAGATCATTCTTCTGCTGTGCAGTGCTGATATCTGGGTAGGCAGGGGCTCAGTCTGATAGAGGACAGGTTTCTGTTGCTGGGGTGGACTCACCAGGAAGGCACAGAGCATGTAGAAGCTGATGAAATAGAAGACGGCGAAGCTGCTGCCACAGGAGTGATCGGCTTCGGTGGAGTTGGCCGGCTCCGACTCCGGGTCACACTTCTTGTCAGGGAGACACGCCAGCATGATTTCCTGCCAGGCCTCACCGGTGGCACACCTGGACATGGCAAAGGGCAAGGGAAGACAGAAGTGACCTTCGATGTGAGAAGGACCGGCTCGTTAGCGACCCGTTCCTGCTCCCATGAACATTAATGGGAATTTTGCCATCGAGGTCAATCAATTAAGAGCAAGTTCAGCTAATGGCCAAACGTACACTGGCATACCCTGCTCCTCTTTTTGGCTCTGTTGCCATCATCAGCGTCCTGTTCCTGACTGGCTTTGCCCACTCTGCGTACAGGGGCCATCATGCTCCAACCAGCCAGAGGCATCGAGATGACACGGCTATGGATTGCATGATAAAAGACTGTTGGATGATTTGTGCCAGCTCCCCACCTCTTCAGCACCCCTCCCTGGCCCCAGCACACCTGGCCACAGCTGGAGCAGGACTGTGTGCTAAGCAGAGCTGGGCATGGCTATGCCAAAGCACGAGTGGGAGTTTGTGTCCCTTTCTCTGCTAAAAAGAGCTGGAAGTCATATTGTGGTTGTGATGCCTCAACATTTAGGAGCACTGGAGACTGGCTACCTTCCTTCCCAGCAGGAGGGCTCTCCTCCCTCCCCAGCACAGCATCAGCTGGCAGGGAACAAGCCTTAAGGGACCCGCCATTTCATTGAGGTTAACTCCTAGGCACCCCCACTAAGGGACAGCACGTTTCTACTCACCTCGTGAGCATGACACGGTAGAAGGAGATAAGCTGTGCCCAAGAGCAGGGGAATGGTGCTCCAGGGCTGACACAATCCAAGAGCTGTCAGACACCCACCTGAAAAGCAGCAGCACTGCCTGGGGGAAGGTCTGGAAGTTGTTGTTGCGGTTGATTTCTGTGGTGTCATTCAGCGCAATTTTACCAAACACCTGGGCAGAAAGCAGAGGTCTTTTCAGGTTAGCCCTGCAAAATCCCCAAACCTCTTTGTCACCTGGTAGCTCTTGGCCTCGCCCTGACTCTGAAATTTAACAGAATCTGCTCTTGTCTTAAAAAAAACCCCCGATTTCTACAGCTCTTTCATGTTTGCTGTTGCTTCCCTTGCTTATGCTCTATGATCAGAAAAGCACTCATTTTATAGCAAGAGGTATCTTTTGTTAAAACAAGACATCCTTCCTTATTTCATACACTGTGAATACATGATAGGGGCCCTTATTTTAACAGGCACTCATACGGGGTGTGGGTCCAGCTGAAAGAAATCAGTAACACAGAAGAAAAGGCTCCTTCCTATATTGCTTATCTGTCTTCACCAGGAGGAGATGATAGCAAAAGACCAGCAGCTGCAAAGCCTGGAGCTTCCAACTCTGTGGGGTGCCTTGGATCTTCCCAAAACAATGCAAAGTACGTTGCCTTGGATCTGGAGATTGTCCAAAGCTTGCCACGTTGGTCACCAGCAGGTGTTTAGCCCCAACCCTGAATGCAGCAGTGGGAAGATGATGACTAGATTTGTCCAGGCAAGGATGGCTTACAGCTTCCTTCCATGCCCAACCGACCATTGCCGCACCAACTAGTTCACCCAGCTGTAGCACGACGCCTGCAACCATCAGCAGAGCATTTTAGGGGCCTACCCTCGGAATGTGAAGTCCCCGGTGCAGGAGAGTTTCAGGCTTCTTTGAAAAGGTCTTATGTGGCTTTGGGACTCTTTGGACATGGGGATTGAAAGCTCAACCAGCCTTGCCTGGCAGAAAGATCCCTGCACTGCATAGTCAGTCAGGACTATTTATTCCCCATCAATAGCAACGTGACAGAGATCTCCAGGACTGAGAGCTGTAATCTCATAGCCAAAATGAGCAGCAGGAACAGAGCAGCTCTGAGCCTTTTCAAGCAAATGTCACTGATAATTAACACCCCAAAGGAGACAACGATGTGGAGAGAAGCGTGGGGACAACGGCGGGGAGGCCATGGCAGACGGGAGGGAGGGTCTGTATGTGGCAGGGTTTCTGCAGGGGTTCCTCGTGGACCTTCCCCAGCCCCAACCACCCCCACGCCGTGGGTAGCAGTGACAGCCCCAGCTGCACTGAGGAGGAGCAGGAGGACAGATGAAATGCTCAGAGGCAGTTTGAGCTGAGGCAGCCCATGTTTTTCATTTCAGGCAAGCGTAGGCGAGGGAGCTTTCCATGCTGGAAGTCTGATTTTCCTTTCAATCCTGTGTCTTCCCTCACGCATGATGATCCAGCGGCAACTACTACGGGTGCTTTGCATTAGGCACCTTCAAGGAGCTGCAGGAAGAGGTTCCTCTCTCATGGCCTCTCCAGTCTGTGCCTCCTGGGCCATGATATGAGTAGCTTCATCCATCAGTACCAATTTGGATTTTTCCACTTGGGCACATTAGGTAGCGAGGCTTGAATGTTGTTACGCTCCAGGTCAGGGCAGTAGCTGAGATAAAGGGTAGGTCTCCTTTATGTGGGAAATTCTTCTCTTTTCATCAGATCTGGTACATCTAGTCTTTGAAGGTAGCTGCTTAATGGAGTGAGGAAGGCTCTTTCTTTCTACGTGTCCCTATGTGCGAGGGAACTCTATGTGTCAGCAAGTTCAAGAGAGCAGCACATAAAATGTCTGAGATGCCTTTTTGGATAAAAAGTGGTGATAAGAGGTCTGTGGGCTCTAAGCTAAGAGGGAAGAAAAGTTGGTTTTCTCATTGGAAGACCAAAGGACAGGAAACAATCTAGTAATCTAGATAACAATGAAAGACAGATCTATGGTCTTCAGGCTGCTGAGATTATTAAAACAGAGGCTTAAATGGCAAGGATTAAATAGCCAACCTAGAACTAGCTGAAGAAAAGGAAACAGAATTACAGAATAAAATATCTAGCCGTGGCAGCTCCCTGATCATTGTAGACACCATCTGTGTGGGTGATTTGAAGCCATTTTGAATGCTTTGTGTAGTTTCATAACACTAGTGCAATATTCTCAAATGATTTTCTGTATAGCACAGGTAACCCTGTAAGATCTTGGCCATTTGAGCTAATTAACTATCGTAGGCAAAACTGGCAAGTTTACAGTATAAGCCTAGTAGACTAAATGACAGCTGTAATTACTGGGGGCAATTGAGATAACCCATGATAATTCAAGAAAAGATTAGTTTTAGTTTTCAAACTGGGGGAGGGTAGATGGAGCCTGCGAAAAGACGGGATCATAATAACAGGAAGCAAATTAAAACAAGGTCACAGAGGTCAGATGAATTTTGCTACAAATTCCGTCCGCATTGTGAAACCAAGAAGCCTGTCCTGTTGGAAGACCTCTGGAAGCAATTATGCCATGCCTTTCTATACGTTGGTCTCTGGCCCCAGATGGCCGGCTCGTCTGAGATCTTTCATTAACACCGCAGAGGAAAGCGAAGCCTAGTTTGAAAAGCAGCAGAGCAAAGGGGGCTGGGGCTGTCACAGACTGTGCCTGTATCACAGGCTTTCTTCAATGGTCTGTATGCAACATCAGTTCTTCGCACAGATGAATGCTTAGGCCGATTCCAAGTTCCTTTTGTAAACTGAATAGAATACTGTATTGATGCAGCTTCCTGAAGAGCTGGCACGAACACAGAATTTGGGTTTTGGTTGGTACGTTGGGTCTGATCCCGTATTTACCTTCACGGGTGTAAATCAGAAGCTGCTCTTTACAACACAGTGGAAGTTCCACCAGTGTGAAACCTGGGTTTGTTTAGGGCACCATGGCTATAAGCCCACCGAAACAACTATTTTGAACCAACAAGAGAGGCAATAAATATCCATTGCCATCACTGCTGTGTATTCCTTTGGCAGTATGGAGCCAGCACTGTCCTTTTACTGCTTGCATACTGCACTCTGCCATTTAATTGGTTAGTTTTGTTTCATTTGTTTGTTTGTTTGTTTGTTTGTTTTTCTGGAGTGTGTTGTGCTCCTCTTGGAAGTGCATAGGCAGACAATGTTTTCTTAGCAAGGTTAGCTGTTGTCTGTTTTACTGGACAAAAACATCCTTGTAAGCCCCTACGACCACACATTGGTCTAGCTGCTTTATAAATCTGTTCCCAAAACTCTTAGCAGGAGAAGACGGAGGCAAATGAGCTCGTTAGCATCACTTACCTGCATCCCGATCACAGCGTAGATGAAGAACAGCATCACTATTAAAAGAGCCACATAGGGGAGAGCCTAGAAATGAGAAAAAGAAAAAGAAAACAAAAGAAAACAAAAGAGAGCACTGTGTATCCACTGAGCAGGGCACACCGGAGGCAAACGTGGAGTCTGTACTTTGGCCAGGTGGCCACTAGATGCCTCTACAGCCCCACATTTCCTTGCCCTCCTCGCCACCACCCCGCTGCCACCCAGCTCAGGCGGGCTCTAACTCAGCTGCCAGCGGTGACGGTGATGCTCTGCTGCCTTCAAGTCAGTCCTGCCCTTGACGAAGTAAGGAAAATGAGGCCAAAACCAGTGTCTACAGCTGCCTGCCACGAGGAGAAAACTCTCATAACCAGTCCTGTTCTGCCACTAATGACAACCTGACTTTTTTTTTCTGGATCCAGGCTGGCGAAATCAAAACAGCTGCAAAGATCCAGATTCAAGGCTTCTCTTACAATGGTCGGTGCCATCCTAAGTACCTAAAGCAGCACCAGCTTTATCCCCTGCTCTGTGTTAGGTGTTTGTGATGTCCGTGATCAGCTGCTGAAGAGGAAATGCAGAGCCCTGATATGCAAGGAAGAGGACGGTGCAATCAGCAGAGTGTTGAGTGCTATCGGTTTCCTCTGCCACCAGCAGGAATCAAGGGCACAGCTCGGGACCTCACAGGCTCTGGCTTTTCAGGCAGAATTTTCGATTCTGTTGCTTTTGAAACATAGTGTGCTCAGAACCAGAGATTTCTCGCTTCAGAGGCAATGAGTAGACACATTCATCCTGAAAATGTGAGCAGAGTCCCCGATCTGGATTTTGAACACCCCATTTCACAGGGTGTAAAACGCCTACAATATTATTATTATCATTATTATAATTAAATATAAGATTATTTACACGTTTTACATTTATGCTTAAATGCAACAGGACTAAATCCTACAGGAAGAAGTGAGGAAAAATTTTCCCTGGCCACTGTGGAGATTTGACTGCAGAAACCATCTCAAAGAGAATGTTAAAATGGCAAAAATTCAAGCCTTTAAACAAAGTCCATAATCATAATCTTGAGGCTCAAGGGCAGATTACTCTGTGTTTTATGGGGTCAGGTAAATCTGTATTGTCAGTGGAGCTACAGCAGCTCAGAATTGGGCTCCAAACATTTTGTGTTGATCTAGCTGGGACTTGATACACAAAAGACCTAAGATGAGCTCCTGGGACAGTGTCTGGACAGGACCTCCAGAACAGGTGTATAACCTCACCAGTTCTTCTCTCTTCAAATGGGGGTGGGGAAAGTGTTTATCTCCTGGCTGTCTGGCCCTCCACTTTATTTCTACGTTCTGCTCGGCCCATTCCTCTCCACTGATGCACTTTCCTGCTCGTCTCTGCCCTGTATTCCCCACGGCTCCTTCAGCTCCTCCCCACCTCCCATATTCCACTCTTCTGGCTCTGTCCTCCTCTGTCTCCATCCTTCCAAAGTGGCTTCACCGCTTTGTCCTTGTGATTCCCACGGCCTTGACTTGCCCTCGGCACCCCTCTCACTTCCTACTCCTCCCACTCGCCAGCCTGGGCTCTGTTGCTATCTCTGCAGGCGGAAACCCCTGCTGAGCATTTTCCCACCACACTCTCCTCTGACCGGTGCCTCCGCTCGTACGCAGCGGGCCCTGCGTCGGGCACATGGTAGTTACGATGGGACCCGAGCTCCAGCACAAGTTTGTTTCTTATTAGGCTGCCCCGTGCGAGCAGAGACGCTTCCTGGAAGAAGCATGTGGGGGCACGGAGAAGAGCCTGTGCCAGATAAAGTCTGCAGGGATCCCAGATTTTGACAGTGGGAGTGGCTGAGTTACGAGCTCTGCACAATGGCTATTCTTAGCTACGAAAGCAGCCTGTGAGTAGTAGCAAGAGGAGGAGCTCTGAGCAGAGAATACCACGTTATAAATGGCTAAAGGCTTTCAAGGGAAAAGGCACTGGCTTGCAGTGATTTTTTTTTCTTCCTCCCCCCTCACTGTGGAAGACACCTCCCTTGATACTTTCTCCCATCACCCTACAACCCTGCCTAAAAGTGACTCTCCAATCCAAGAGGTCTGAAGGTCACGGGAGGGAAGTACCAGGCACTCCCTTTCCCATCCATCTCATCCTCTCCAGCCAAGGGCCGTGGCAAGCTGAGCTCAGGATAGGAGCAAGCTATTGCTAAGGAAGCTGGAGGGGCACAGGGGCAAGGGGAGGAGAAGCAGGAACTGGAAAGCGTGACTCTGGCCCCTGCATCACGGATGGCTGAGCTGTGCCAAGGGAATCATCTCATTCCTGTGCATGCAGACAGAATGGTTCCCACTGGAGCCGCTCAAATAACAACCTGGAAGTTAGCAACCAAGTAAGCAATGGAAAAAGTTGCTTGTGGTACAGACGAGTGCAACATCAGATCCTCTGGCAGCGAAGGAGTGTGCAAAATGAGATCCCTCTCCTGAGCCTGGTGGTCTGGCTGCTGAGATCACCTGAGAGCTGCACTAGAAAAGGTCCAGACTGAACCCTGGTGTAGACACGTGCTACTCCTGCTGATGGAGACAGAAGTCATGGTCATCCACAGCACTGCAGACCCTGGCCCCAGCTTGTGAGGTTTAAGTTTTAAAGCGTGGATCAGCTCCATTTCCATTTAAGTCAATATAAATGCTACAGACAATTTAAAGCCTAGATCTGAGGGATAAGTGGTTGCTGTTTCAAGATGTGTGTGCTGCACAAGTTGCTCTTCCTTGCTTTTATCCAGTGGTGTGCCCTGCAACTTTTCTTGAGACTAGACCACCATTTTATTCCTGTGCTGTCTTCTCCTGACACTTCCTCCAGACCTATGCCAGCTAATATCCAGGTTGCACTGGCCTGGTAAATCCAGGTAAAGTACTTGTAAAATGAATGACTATGTCATGCTTCATCTCGAACCACCGTATTTCTATACATGTCTAGGTTAGAGGCTGGTTTGGAAGCAGTTTTTGTAGGAAATAGCTGTCTCTTGGTGTTTGTTTTCCCCCCGAGGCAATGATTCTTATCCAGTCAGGTCTCTCTTATCTACTCTGGTACTTTACCTGCCACTGAAATGCAACCTGCCTCCAGGGCAAAAGCAGCAGCAATTTAATAACTTGGCATCATTACAAGGGCCAAAGGTAGGGGGCCAAAAAGGTGAAATTCTTCTTGGATGAAAGTATGGGGGCCACGAACCTCTAATACTCACTGCAAATCCTCAAAACAAGGCTTAAGGGAAACTTAATTGAGAGCCAGGCCTTCCCCAAAGCAACAGATAAAAAATATAGCTAAAATAGATTAAAAAAAAATAACAGAGGGGGAGATTGAAGGGTTATAGACAGGTGGTAATTGAGTTGAACTGAACAATCAAGGCTATACAGGAATGTCTCAAGCAATTACTTGTGCTTTAAAGAGGAAACTGATACCCAGGCAGTCATCCCCTGTGAGCTCAGTTTACTTGAATCGCATTTGTGCCTCGTGTCACTGGTGCCCACAGCTCTGATCACCAGCCTTTGGGCTCAGGTACTTGGGTGAACCCCCCCCACCCCTAGGGGCCACCAAAAAAGACTTAGGTCTTACTTAGAGATGAGTGAAGGAATACCTGGAAGGACTTGATGAAGGTCCAAAGCAGTGTCCGGATGCCCTCCCCTCGGCTCAGGAGCTTCACAAGACGCATCACGCGGAAGAGTCGGAAGAAGGTGATTGAGATGCGAGAGTTTTCCTCTGCGTTCTGGAAGCCATTGGCACAGAGGCAGGAGTTACAACAGCACGGGAGGAACGGGGGCCCTGGGCCACAGAGGACGCTACGCCGAGAGCTCACTGCACTGTTCCTTCTCCTGGTACCACTCCCTGGGCTTGCTCTGCCCTGGCACCCCAGGGATGGGCTGAGGCTGGTCAAGCTTGCCCTCTCTCCCATGGTGGTGAGGCTACTCTATGGGGCCACCAGCCTCTCCCTTTGGGTTGCCTGGCCTTTTGGGGATGAGGGATACGTCACGCTATAAACCCCTCCACTACATCTCCTCCTCATGTTGGAAAGATGCAATTCTCCTCTGCCATTGTACTGCAGGAGGAGAAAGATACTGGCCTCTTTTGGCCTGTCTTGGATGTTTTTACCCTCAGCCAGCAGTTCTGGTGAATCTGGTGCCGGGCACCAGCCACGTGCCACTTGCTCTGCTGGGAAACAGTAGCAGGTCCCAGGCCTGTCCTGGGGTGTGAAACCCCGTGGGGGGCACGGCGTGCGGTGTCCCTGCCCAGCTGCTGGCATCCCTGGCACCGCTGGCACCCCCGGTGCTGCTGTGGCTGTGCTTCTGGGGGCTGGGCTCTGGTCGCTCGCTCCCGCTGCTCTGCCTTTGGGCCTTTCACATTTCTCATGACCCCTTTGTATTTCCCACAGTCTGCACACTGACTCTTGTTTTTTTTCCAAACATTTTATTTTGGCTCACTGCTACTGTTTAAGCGTGCAGTATTTTAAAATAGTCTTTCTACTGGCTTCTTTTTTTTTTTTCTTTTTTCATTTTTTTTCTTTTTTTCTTTCTCACAGCCTCTGCTTTGTCCCTAAGCATTTTCCCCTAGGCTTGTAACCAGCTCTGACATTCTTCAGCCTTCACACATCTGATGGCAACATCCTCCTGGGCGCTGCCATGGCTGCAGGCTCACCTGGACCCCGGTGGAGGACCCACTGCCTAGCTTGAGGGCAGGCCAGCCACAGAAAACGCTGTTTCCCAGTTGGTTAACCCCCTAAAAATCTGTGTGAAGCCTGTGGAGCTGGTGGTTTCCACTAGCAGCACTGTGGGAATGTGACCTCCTGACAGAGGGGAAGATAACACTGTCACCCTGCTGCTTGACCTGCCATGGAGCAAAGTGGTGCTCAGAAACCCTTCCTTTGTCCCCACCCAGGCTGCGAACACCGCAGTTTGAGTCTAAACACCACCAAAAGAGCAACGTTTAGGAGGAAGAAACAGTGCAGATCACCCCCGCTGTTAACTACTCACCACTGTGTGAACCAAGAGAGAACAGACCCTTTAGATTTCCTGTCACCAGGCAGCAAAAACAGTAGCTCCTTGCCTGTCTGCTCCCCATTGGGACCCAAAGGCACAGACAGGATGCACCTTTCTGGGATTAAATGTCCAGATGAGGATGTGTACCCATGCGCTCTCTGTGCTCCTGTTTCCAACCCAGGATGAGCAGGTCGTTGGCCCCTGGCTGGGTCCGTGTCCCAGCTCTGGCTCTGCAGCCATCGGGGCACACAGGGCCCATAGCTAGTGCTTGCTCACACCGAAAGCTCAGCGCTAGGATCAGGATTGCACCCCAGCTGCAGATTTGTCTCTCTATCTGTGGCAAATCACCCGTGGATATTTTGGGTAGCTCCCTCCAGTCTGCAGCAGAGGCTGGTGCTGGCTGCCCAGGCAGTAACAGGGTGAAAAAGATTAAGGGAAGAGGTTGTGTCAAGGAAAAGCCTGGTGCTCCCTACATCTTGCATCATCCTTGTTTTCTGACTTGGACAACAGGCTGGGGGCTTCAGTGAATCGGAAGGAACTGCTCTGAGATGAAGGAGGGAGTGTGGCCTCCAAGAAATCAAAAATCAGGGCATTCAATACTCTCAGCACTGCAGTCCCAGAGAGTTAACTATGAGGCCACACACCTCTCAATCCCACAGAAGTCCTTATGGCTTCCCTTCCACTTTCTCAAAGAACCTAAACTCCAATAGCACCTAAAAGAGAGTTGATGTCCATGTTTAAAAGTTGTGTGGGTAGCAGTACTGCTGTGGTTGTGACTTTAAAAAAAAAAAAAAGTGGTTTTAAAGTGTGTTTTAAAGTGTTTTCTTATTCTAACTGCTGCTGTTCTTGTTGGCTTGGCCCTTTGGAAGGCAGCAAGTTGGGACATGGGTCTGGACAGAGGTTTTAGAATTCCTTCATCTTTCCTTACTGAGAGGAGGTACCTACTTTAGGCAGAAAATTATCCCTTTCCTCCTAGGGTCCTGGAGTAGGCAAAGTCTAAACAGCAGATAAAATAGAACAAATTCCTCCCTGATACAAATCTGCAATTTACTGGCATCAAACCCCTTAGCCAAAAACACTCAGGGATGATTCGTGACATTACGGTCATTTTAAGACTAGGTATCTATGGATTAGCTGGTGCTTGAGTAGCCTTGCTTGCTTTCTCCTGGCTTTCGCCCAGCTTTTTGAAGGCATAACGTTGCCAGAGGATGGAAATCCTGCAAAGTGGTAATCAAGAGACTGAAGTAACTGCAACTCTGTTGGGGTGGTGTGGGAACTGCCTTGTACATCAAGGCAGTAGTGTTTGTGTGCCCGTTGCACAAATAATTCTTTTTTTTTTTTTTTGGTCCAAAGTAGAAACTCAAATGTTACAGTGAGTCACCTCATTCAAGAAGAACTTCAGACTCCCAATTGTTTCTAGTCTGGAGGCTTGGAGGTGAAGTCACATTGCAAACTCATTCAGTGTCACATTCATAGTGACGTAGTTTGTTACTAACAAGAAATCTTACCAGGTCTAGTTCTCTCTTGGTGATTCATTAGAAGGCAGAACGACAGTTAACTTGACCAAAGGAAAGCTCAGGATGCACAAGAAATACACATGTGCAGCATATTCACAGCTCATGTGAACACCAGACTCACACCAATACACGACATGGCAGCTTCATGCACAAATAACTAGGCTGGGCTTGGAGAGAGAACTCGTGATCACGGGGAAGAGAATAAAGGAGTGTGTTAGAAAGAGTGTCACAGAAGCTGGGAGGGTGGTCTGTATTTTCGGTCTTACCATAGAGGAAGAGCATTGGGTATGTTCAGCTGGCTTTAAAGAAAGGCAGACAGAAATAAGCTGTAATAAGTCTCCAATCAAGAGCCCTAGTAAGCTAGGTCTTGGCTAACACAGTGGCCAGCCCAGCCTAAACCATGACACACAGGAGCAACAAAATGGCAGAAGAGGGCAAAAGGGAGTTTGAAGGAGATGCACAAAAGGCTGGGCTATTTCCTTAGGATGCCCAGGATCAAAGCTTCAAATCTGCCTATGGCAGAAGTAGGTACAACTCCCATGGAAATTGATGTAAGCTGTATCCACTACCACCACATCTGAATTGCATCCAGTATCTCCTGAGTGCCAGACATCCTGGCATCCAGGCAGTGGAGGCACTCATATTGTTAAAACACTTCTTATATTACGACTATCAAGTTCAATCCAGGGGCTGATTTCGCTCCCCAACACAGATCCATGTCTGCCCAGGGACAATCCAGCTTCTAGTGCATAGGTCTGATTTGCAAACCCATAGTACTCCAGTGCTAAAGCATCACTTTCTAATTATAAATGTCCATTTCCTTACACATAGTTGTGAGTAATAACATTGTTGTTATTAAGACAATGGGTTGGGACAGACTAATCTGCTCTTGGCAATCCTGCAACACCCACCGCCAGCTGTGCAATGGGCCTTGGTTAGGCTTGTGGTACCTTCACCCACTTCACAGCGAAGCTCCAGAGACCCAGTAGATGTGTCCTTGGAGGCCACGCTGAGCTGAGCTGAGCCCTGGTCATGCCTGAAAGAGTCTATCTGCTGCAAACACTCTGCCTGACATTCCTTGAGTAACTTCTGGGGCCACTTCCAGTACTGAGAGCAATTCTAAAAAAGCACCCAAGGTTGCAAATACCCTTTAGGTGTAAGAAGCAGAATTGAAAATTAAATAAAACCAGCTTTATCAGGAGTCCTTCAGTTCAATAGTAACATAATCCTTCAGGCCTGACCTCTGTCATAGGCCCCAATATGCCAAACCTGTCTGTCATTACTTCTCGTGACTACTTTTAAAGAGCTGAAAGTGATGTATTTCTTCTTCTGCCAATGGCAGAATATGCCTCTAATGCCAGAGAGGTATATGGTGTGCAGTGTGTGCCTGCTCTCCAAGGACACTGCAGTCACTAATCTGCCATTGTAACACCTAAATAAAAACTGTAGCTTGGACGCATGGCCTATTTGGCAATATAGGCAAATGAGAACAATTAAAACCCCAAGGTACACCTAATCATATAACAGTCTTTTAGGTTTACTCATTGTCTTGGCAGTATCAGCTTTCATTGCTTTTATCCTCCTCTTTCACATGTTTGCTCTTGTGTTTTCTTTTCAGATCACATACAGGCAAAAGTTGGCTTGAATACCAAATAAAGGAGTGGTGCCCACAGAGACAATTCTTAAAGACCAGGCATAGATTTTGATTTTGTGTTGCTGGGCAAACAACTTCCATCTCTCTATCCCATCCCCCTTCCTCTTTCTAGTTTTGCAACTCATCTTTTCTAACAATAGAAGGGCTCTTATTCTGCTAGTTGCTGCATTCCTGGTAGAAGGTACAAAACCCCTTCATATTAACTGAAGGAAGCCCAAAAATTTTCAGCAGCTTTCAGGGTTCTCCATCCTTCCTGGCTGACAGTGTTGGTGCACCTGCAACTGACTGGCTGAAGAAGCCTTGTAAGTTACTGTGGAATATTATACCTCGATGGTCATTTTGGT
Organism: Scolopax mira; assembly: GCA_004320125.1. Classification (NCBI taxonomy): domain Eukaryota; kingdom Metazoa; phylum Chordata; class Aves; order Charadriiformes; family Scolopacidae; genus Scolopax; species Scolopax mira. The sequence continues at coordinate 48,021 of BJBW01003429.1, forward strand.
ATTGTTAATATTTCATCAGAAAGTGTGGATAATAGTAATGTAACAGAGTAAAAAAAAAATCTGTGTAAAAGGACATGACAATATAAGGCATTGTTTTTACTGAATGCTCAACTGGGAGGAGTTGAGCATCATGTTGAAAAACTAGGGAACAAAGGTTCTGAGTACCTTTGACACTATTAGAAAGTTCACTAGAGGCTGACCTTCTCTTCTCTCATCCCCTGATCTACCTGGCCTGTGTTTTAAGATGGGGTCAAATATGTATCAAATTATATCACTACCTACAGCAAAGGCTTAAAAGCAGTTCAGAAAAGTTTCCATGAATGCTGGCAGGTGTTATTTGTACAAAGTGGGCTGAGGTTCCTGGTATGCTCGTGCATGCCGTATTTCGTGCATGAGCGTGAGTATATGAGGGAGTAATCAACCTCCACCTGTGACTTCCTGAATACATTTTCTGATATCTGCAAAGGGTTTCAGAGAGGAGAAAAATCCTCCACCTGTGCCGAAAGTTACTGTACAGACCTGAGCACAGATATCTGAGAACCTGTTACTAGGACTTTGAAGTGTGGCCATTCCTAACTATAAAGTCAAGAGAGCAATTGCTAGATTTTCTGAGAATCTTCAATCTTGCAAGTGATGTAGGTATTCCAATGTAGGACGAGGCCAGGCACCCAGCACCTGAGAACCCAGCTGTCACATCTTTTCACAGGGATGGATGCATGATAGTAGGTACTTCAAATTAAAACAAATGCTTAATGCCCACCTGAAGTGGACAGGAGTTAATTTCTACAAATCTCAGAACATTGTACAAAACCAAATCCTCATCTGCTTAGTATCTTTGAAATAAAAAGCTATTTGAAAGAGCTTTTGGAGAAGCTACACCCCTTAACAGAATAAGGCCTCCATTTTACTTGCAGCCATCTCTTCTCCTGCCTGTGGTCTAACCTGCAAAGGAACTTCAAGTATTCTATCCTGCTCTTGTCCTCTGGGGCATGAGTAGCACACATATGACTGAATGAGAAAGGGCAACAACAATAACAATGAGATCAGTCAAGAGATGATGCTCTGTGCAATTTCCATCACAGAGCAAAGGGACCTGAAGTGTAAGTCACAAACAAGTCCAGGGGCATATTAAGAGTGATGTAGAAGGGAACCTGCAGGCTAAGAGTGGGAAGAGAAATACCTGAGACAGGATGCTTCTGTGTAAAGACACTCAGTGGGGTGCAATGAAACTGCTTAGGCCATTTCTTTCTTTTCCTTTTTTTTTTTTTTCCTTTTGATGTCACCATATTTAAAAAGGTAATAGAGATGCTAAGGAGCAGAAGAGGTCAAGAAACAGAAAAACAGGTTCTAGAAGCCAATGTAAAGATTCAGAAGGATAAAGACCCAGAAGCATGTCTGAAAAGCTCCTCAGAATATTATTGACTGCATATATATAATTTTAACTATGTTCAATGTGTACCAGAGCACCCACATTTTAAGCAGAAACATTGCTTGAGCTGCTGCTAAACTGTGTGCAACCTTAAAGCCTGTACAGAGACAAAAGTGAAAGGCACAGCTTATGCCCACCATGAATTCAGGATTCCAGGTAAGGAGGTCTCTGGAAAAGAAGAGAGGTTTATTCAATGGAGAGACACTTAAATTCTCAGAAACCACAACACTGAATACGGTAACTGATAATCATACTCCACCCAGGTAGGTGGTAGTGAGACTTACTGGTGGCTATTTGTAAAGAACATACCACCTCCAGATGGGTAGAGGGAGCATCAGAATGTCTTGAACCGCCATACTGACTCATATATCAAACTAGGTGTCTCATCTTGCCATCATGTCAAGGAAATAGTTTTTAACAGGTCACTCTTATGGGTTTCCAACTCCCGATTATAGCATGAATTCTTTGGAAGCTAGGAGAGGATAAAATTTGCACTCCAGGAGAGCTAGTTTCAATGTTTGAAGGTCAATACGTAACAGTCAACATCACATGTTGTTTATCCTGTAACGTATTTCATTCTGAAATTCTGAGGAGGGATGTGTTGGCTCTTCACAGCTGTTAAGACAGGAGCAAAAATATGAGTAAAAGGACTAAAGCCTTTGTATTGTTATGGTAGTATCAAAGTCCCTTGAAATATCCATAGCTTAGGTTCTTCTGGATAGATAAATATTTGAAAGAAAATAATAAGGTCTGTCAACAAATGATTCAAATTAATTTTTCAGTAGAATACTACTGAAAAGCTATATCAATCCCACTTCATCCCTGTGGAACACTGGAGATGGAGGACCATGTTGAGAGGTTTGAGTTCCCTGGGAAGTTTTCACTGGTTTGCTGACAACTATTAATGGCTATCCAGAGAAGCAGCACCTAGAAATGCCTGAAGGGGAGCTCCATTAGGTTCGTACAGTGCATATTTAATCAATATATCCGAGGAAACTCCTTGACTGCTGGGTAAATATGTTTCAGTAGTTGTAGAAGCCTGACTGCCACTGAGATGATGGTACAGGCAGGTGGCGTTCCCATTACTAGCGCTGATGATGGTAATACTTTTTATACACCACAGGACACACTGAAGATAATGAGTTCAGCTCCTTCAGAGGATCTGCTCTTTGCTAGGAAGTCCAAACTGATTTTTTCCTCATGTTTGAAGAGTAAAATTTCCTTGCTCACAGTTTGGGCTTTTTTTTTAACTTTCTAACAAGACTGCTTCCATTCATAGGGAGGAATCTCTTTTTGCAAGACAGAGTCCAACCTTTATATTAAGGAGAACTTCGGCCGGGTTTGATCTGGGGAACGTTTAAGCAGCCAATTGCACAGTTTTACTGTTGCTTTGTTAGTCTTTGTCTCAGTCAATGTAGTGGTAGAACAACAGACTTCTACTTTTACCTAGTTGTCCTAGGTTTGATGAGATGAGAGGAAATCTGTTTGAGATTTTGGCACCATGATATGACAGAGTATTTTCACATTTCTCAAAAAAACAAATGGTTAGATGCTAATGTTGCTTTTTGTGACAAACAATTTATAATGGCATTTCTCCACTGAGGAAAATATGGCTTGTGGATGAATCTCTTAGGAGGCCACCTGCAGTAGTTAGTTTTTGGTGACAGGTGTCTGCTATGATGTTTCCTTGATTGCTGTTGACATTTGGAGAATGAAAAGTTACCCAGGAAGATGGATCTGTTGAAAACTTGTCCATTTGTCTGTTAGCCTTCTCCCATGAGGAAAAGGATGAGACATGATTAGCTTCTTGCTCTTTTTTCCTGCTCATTGCAGGAAGGATGCTTCTGCACTGTGGAATTCACCAGAGAAGGCTGCAGTGCTGTGAAGTTTCTTTGCAGTTCTAGGATATCAATCTTTTCTAGCTAAAGTCCTTTGTATCTAGAGGTCCTCCAAGAGTCTTGCCTACTTTAGCCATACTGCAGCTGGGTCACACACAAGCTGAGATGGGATCTGCAAGGATACGAGCTTCAAGAAGAAGAAGAATTTACCAGGGGCATAGGAAAAAAAGAGATTTATCATCTACAAGTGCCATGGAGACATGATAAAAGGAAAGCCACTAAACTTTTTCCGGCTTTTGTAGCATGAATAGTCTGAAGTGACCTCAGGAGGCTGGCTGAGTTACACGAGTCTTTGTGGAGAGCTGGAAAAAGTCAGGGTTTCAAATCAAGCTGGCTGCTGGCAGGTAATAGCCTACCATTACACTGGGGAGCCACCACAGCCCCCTCCGGAGTCATCTGTCTGCCACTGCTGTGTGTGGTCGTAATCAAAAGGACTCTAGAGATAACCCACCTGCCACCAAAGTCTGTGAAGTTATTATAAGACCAGGCAGAAATATATCTGGTATTTCTCTGACAGGGAGTACTACTGGATTGCAGATGGCATAATCCTCAATTCCCACAGCCTTACGGTGAAATCAAATTATTAGCAGGAAAAAAAAACAACCACAAAACCAAACCCTAAAAAAACCAGGCAAGCTGCTCAGACTATGTATTCTTCCATTAAGTGTGCAGTTCTTTGAGAATGTCTTGGAATGTTTTGAATAAAACTAGTCAGAATTATATTTTTTTCTAAAACATTATTTTTCATTAGGAGAATGCTGATGCTGAAAGTGAAATGCCCTGTAGAAATTTTGAAGAAAGCATTTAAGAAATGTAAGATTGATATCTCACACTTTGTCTTCACACATTTCAATTTGAGTTTCCATTGCAATTAGAAATGTTATATAACTAGGAAAAAATCAATCTTAAACTGGTTTTACTGTACTTAAGCGAATGTTTTGTTTTTCTTCAATTATTTCTGTTTCTTTTACTGAAAAAATTGCAATTTAAATTTTTTTTTCTTTTCTAAACCAGAAAAGAAGTGTTACAATTACCAGGAGCTTTTGTAAAACAAAAACCCAAGCCTTCCTATAACCATAACCTGGGTGAAGAACCAGAGGGGTTTTTTTTGATAATTTTCATAAATTGAGGTTTGGTTTTAGCACCTATTAGAAAGGGGTGCCATCTTACAGGAAAACAGGGAATCAAGGTGTATGCCTTTTCTGGAGCAAATGGTGATGGTGAAATGTCTTGCTGATGTCCCTGGGAAAAGCCCTGAACAATGAAGTTTGCCATTACATTTCTCCCTGCCCTAACTCAGATGGGTCAATAGACATAAAGTGCAGCTCAGCTCATACAAGTGCAATATATATGCATTTATACCTCACATAGATTCCACAGGATCTCAGATCTCAGGGGGAAATTCTAGCATATCCATATACAACCAAAGCCTATTTTGATTAGAGTTAAAAAGGCCAAGGTAACTTTTATAGCAAATGAGTCCGGCAGCTCTCAGGTTTTTTCTCCTTCGTTTCCTACGTATTGTAAGATTTTAAAATTCTAGAGCTTGCTTTTCTAATTAGCTTCAAATATGCAAATCATACCAATTTGAATAGCTTATTAATTAATTTCGTATATATCCATGAAATTGTCAGACAGTAATCTTATGGTTCCAAGTGCTTAAGGTAAATATAAGGAAAGTCAATTGCCTTAATTTTGTTATGCAGATTACCCTAGATTGACAATTACTGGACAGTTAATGAGAGTCACTTTTTACACAGCTGAAAGCTCTATTTTTTCCCCATGACTTTCAGAAAAGCAGAACAATTGGTAAAGTATATCTATGCAAATTATTCTTAATTTTCAGGATGTTTTAATAATCCTTCTCATTAGCTCTGTGTAAGTGATGAGTTCAAGTCTTACGGTAATCAAGCCTGGGGGGCTCCTGAGAAACAAGTAGATATTAAACACTATCAGAGATGTAGAGCTCATCTTCAGGTACAAGTACTGGTCTGACTCAGAAAGGCAGGTGCAGCTTGCCTCTGTTTTATCATTTGTGTTTTGTGGGACAGTAGCCAAGAAAGGCCCTAGAAGATCCGGATTGGAAGGCTCTGAAGATAAACCAAGACATGAAAATAAATGTTGAAAGGCTACTTGTGTGCAGGAGCTTTGACTTTTGTTTTACAGGTGGACTGATTTTAAGGAATTTGCAGTTTGAGTATCAGCCAAGGAGAGGTTTTGCTTGTTTGAACGCTTCTGCCAGAAGACATGTGTGACAGAGCAGGTTTTTATCATTCAGTTGACTTTTTACTTGACCAATTCTTGATCCATACGGCAAGGGCTGCCAAAGGAGGTAATAATCCCAGCCCAGAGTAGACTGAGGGAGATGATCCCAGGAACAGATTGGGCCACTGAGCAAGACGGAGAGAGAGCAATGTGAAACCATAGAGTTCCCAGATCTCCAGCTTTCCTCAGCTCTATTACCCTCCACGCCAATGGTTTCCTCATTGCTGTTCTTAAGTAGTCCAACATGCCTCTCTGTCTTTCCTATGGCCAAGTTAATATGGCTTTTAAACACCAAACCCAGCACTGTATTTATCATTCTGCTGGAAAGGGCAGTTTTCTTTTCCTCCACCTCTTCAGAAAGATTTATGTTCTCCCATATTTTAGTCATTCTTGTCTCTTTTCTTTTTGTTTTTTTTTTCTTTTCATAGATAGATGGAGGGAGGGAAATCTTTCGGGTGCATTTTCCAGAAGGAGCACAGGTTGGATTTAGTTTTGACTCATTCTTAATAACAGTTCTTTTCATCTCCAAGTTCTCCCGTCCCAAACACCCAAATAAATCCCTTCTCTTGACTTCTTATTTGCAGCAGTTTTGTGAAATCACAGCTGCTCTGGAGGGCTACAAGTAGAGATAGCTTGGCCTGCACAGGTTCTAAGACTGTGCCGCTGATTTTGATCTTGGAATGAACAAGAAGACAGAAACTGTTCAAAGCGTTCCTACCAGTCTTGTTTACTTGAAAGACTTAGTGCTGCTACACCAAGTAAGGTGTAGATTTTCCATTCCTCATACCATCACACAGCCAGTCTTGGGAAGGATAACAGCAGCAGAGTTTTTCTCTAAGGTGAATATCCTGAGTCATAGGTAGGCAACTTTCCTCGCCTCCGACACCTTGCAATACTCTGGTAGGACCCAGAGTGTCATCTACTGGCTTCTTATTCCCTGGGGGCTGGTGATTTGAGGGACTAAGCAAACTCCCAGAAAGCATGTCCTTCTGCTGTCATGGCTGTGCTTGTCTTCAATACTCTGGCCATTTGAGGCTTTCTACAGCTATTTGTTAATTACTCATTAATTAGCTGATACAACTGCATAGCGTGGGAAAAGGATAAGGAAGAAGAAAGAGCAGATTGAAACTTGGTGCCATCTACGTATTGGTGATACTGGAGTGTCTCTGGGCAGCTTCACCTCCCTATGGAAGACAGGAGGCTGGAGATCCGGACTTTGTAGAGCCCCATCTGTGAAGAGGTTTTACTGGGAGCTCAGTTTGAAGGGTTTACTGGGATGTCGTTGGCAGGAGCATACGAATCCAGACGGAAGTTGCAGTGGTGTCTTTGCAACTCCTGTGTAACTGATGGGGAATTACACTGGTGGCGTTGAGGTCAGAAGGAAGCCTGTGGTCTGCAGCAAAACACTTGCTCCTCAGGATGGCACTAGATGGCTCCTCTTCTGGGCACTAGCAGAGCCAGATGGAGACTAGATCATGAGCAGGTTTTTCCAGGAGGGAAGCCTACCAACAGAAAGACTCTGCATGCAGTGTTTCCAGAATCCTTCCTTTGGCAAGCCCAAAGGCTCTGGGACAGGGTGAAGATGAATGAGCCATCTTATACTTTGATGAAGGTGCTGAAAGAAACTGCACATGCCACTGAAAACAGGAGAAAATCCAACCTGCCTTTGTTCAAATGCAATGGGACTGTGGATTGCAAGAGGCAGTAGATAGAGGTGAAACAGCCCCTGTTATTTTTGGGTAATGAATCTCTGCGCAGGGCAGGATAGTCAGAGGTACCAGCAGCCTAAAGAGGGAGCTTGTTGTGGACCATTTTCATTTGAGATTGGTGGCAGTTAGTATTTAATTCCCAGGCTGTGTCTTTTCATTGCCTTTTAAATTAGGAAGTTATTTAATATTGATGCAGAATGTTTCCCAGAAGAGAACAGCCTACAGAGCCATACTGGATTTCTGTATGATAATATGGGATACAATAAAGCCTATGAGCCATTCTGGGATCGGAAATTATGAGAAGAACATTAGAGGTGATCATATGGAGACTGCAGCTACCTGTTGCGAAGCTACTGAGCAACAGATTTTTGTTCTATGCCTTTTTCCAAGAATAAAAGATTATTGATTTAGTGAATTCTTTGGTTAAAAAAATTAGCAGGGGTAGTTTGGATGGTACGTATGCTCACCATGTGTGATTTACTACGTTCAAATCTGGGCAAACAGTTGAGACTCAAAATCCCTAACTCTAAATATCAATCTGGTTTAGTGCCTTTCTATTAATAATTGTTTCTTTACAACTGGGGTATCTTTGCCTTTGTATCTGTTCAGCTGAGGAAAAGACAGCCCTTGATCTGGCTTTGGGTGAAGCAGATTTTCTCCCAGTCACTCAGACAAGGCTCAGCAGACAGTGGGGCTGACTGGTACCTCTGAGTTTAAAAGACGATTTTGGGAGAATGACTAGGATGTGACCAGCTGAGACATCCCATTACTCTGCGACATTGTAAATTTTACTGGCAATTAGTGCCAGACCCAGATTTTTGGCCATCAATTGGGTGACCATAAGCAGCAACCCAGTCTCTACAGCTAGCTTATCTGGAAGCAGCTGGGAATGGGTCCCATTTAGCAGATGTCTATGAAGATATATGAAGTAGAAGTCATTTTGTTGGCGTGTTATGCCACACAGTCTCCATGAAGAACAGACCAGTGAGGGAAGGTAAGAGCACAGCCATTTTAAAACCAGTTTTCTAGTGAGAAATTAAAAATTCCCCTTATATTTACCTGGCTGGTACATGTGACGGTAGAGGGAAGGTGACAGGAACTAAATGAGGTTAAAAGGGTAAAATCAGTTACTATGTGTTTGCCTTTGATTAAAAATCTGGCTGAGAGGGCACATTCCCTTGCCTACAAGCAAAAAATCCCACGAGCAGGTCTTTATTTAATGGGAATCTCAAAAATTCCTGTTCCTCTGTGGCATTTGGGTTTGTAAAATGGTACTCATTTTGCACGCAGAACTGCTGCTGAGTACCTGGCACCAAAACCTTCCCAAAGGGGAACAGCTTTTCCCCTGGACTGATGGTATCTTGGCTGAAGAAAGACAGGGAAAAATCACTGACACAGTAGGTAGAGGGGAACTAATTACTGCCTTGCTGAAAAATACTTCAGGTGCTCCTGAGAATGGGAAACATGGCCTCTGCTACCCAAGATTTCAGCAAAATTTGGAGAAAGCGACTGGGAATAAGAAGACAGGGGAGAAGAGAAAGTTAAAGAGGAAAACAAGTAAAATACTTCTGTGTATTTTTCCCTTTCTCCATCACCTTCATTGCTTTCATTGCAACTGGCAGTGCAATCTGGAACCAGTTAGCCGATCTCTAAATAAGAATAATAGTAAGAGATGGTTCATGAAATGAGGTGTTGGAGGACTGATGTTAAAAGCTCTTGTAATTTGGCTGAAGAACAGAAGCTTTTACAGCAAAACTGAATGACTGAAAAACAGGGGACTGAGCACCCTTTATTACTGCAATCTGCATATGGAGAACAGCGATGCTGGAAAATTCCTTAGGCATTCTCAGCAAAACAGGTCTTAAAAAAAGGAGAATTAAATGCCAGGAAACATCTTTCACTGCTTCAATGAGTTGCTTTAGATGATAGAACTAGCTGGATTTGAACTCACCTGAGCACCTTTTTGACCATCTAACTTGTGGTGCTCAGGCAACTACCATGAATTGACATTAACATATGAAGAGGAATTCTGATTCTAAGGATTTAGTCAGATATTCTTCTATGAATTCATATAAAGATACAATCTCTATTAGAGTTCAGTGAAAGTTAAAAGAAACTTTTGGTCAGCAAAAGGAATGATTTATCCTGGCTAGCAAGCCAATGGAAAATATAACCAGCTTAGGGTGGTTCTGATGTTTTTTTATTATTTTTTCTTTTGAGCTTTTTAACTAGCTTTGTGGAAAAACATATTGGAATTAAAAGGAAAATGAAATGTAAATGCATTATATCACACATGTCAATGCTAGAAATATTGTACTGTTTTTCTTTAAAAAAGTAATGTGATAGAAACATGACAAGGAAAATTAAATACCGGTTAGAACATCTGGATGAAAGCTTTTTAAAGAACTGTTTGTGCTGAAATGTACATCACACTCTTACAATTGAACCAACACGGGACTTTGTGTTCCTACTATTAGCTATTATTGCTCTTGTAACAATAATTTACAGTCAAATAAGAAATCAGGACTCCTTCCCTAAAAGCCTTAAAACCCTCCAAGGTTTTGGGTATGTGAAAACCTGCTGTAATTAAAGGAACGATCCTCTCCTCAGTGCAGTCAGTGAGATGCTGTGCCTTGCCATTTTAAAGGGAGCTCTAAATGTTTTCACTCAGAAGGAATCCAGACAGGTTTGTGCATCAAGCCTTAAAGCTATAGGGCTATCTAACTTTCTTTTTACTGCTTTTTACAATTGGCTTTTAAGAATTTATTCTCCTGGATTCTTTATATTCTGTTTCTCATATTTTAATTAACTAGCATGTGTGTGGTTATATTTATCCAGTACAGCAAATTTATTTTTATGCTGCTTTTAAATCTCCCCTGCATTAAAATATATTCTGACTATCCCATGCACCTGGAGTAATGTTGGAAGCCAAGTATAACAAGTAGCTTTGTGGAAATCACAATACTGAGATATTTCCTCCAAACTGGTAGCGTGGAGAGTGGTCTTTCAAAGTGGGTTTCCCCGTGGAAACGACACTCTCTTATTATGGTATTAATATTGCTAGTCATCAGTAACAGCTCAAATACTCAGGCAAACTCAGGAAGGAGTCATTTGCATTTACTATCCCCTTTTCTGCAGAAAATACATACTTTTTTTTTTTCTGTTTGCCCTATTTCATACAGGTTTCCTTACAGAAGAAGTTGTGCAGTTACCACAATCACCTCTTTGAACGGGCAAATCATATTATGAACTCTGGAAATGCACTCAGAATACCAACATTCTTAAGTCAAAAGAAAAAAAAAAAAAGAGGCCCCATCTTCACGACAAAACCAGACATAAATAAAACCAAAATAACCCTGTTCAAACATGGTTGTGGTCAGATAGTCTTACTATGCTTCTTTCTCAGCAACACAATGCGAAAAGCATGCACTACAATTGTTGATTAAGCATAAGAGGTGATCAAATTCAAATTGATCTAAGCCTAATTTGGGGAACAGTCCAGGGCAGCTCTCCTGATGTTCACCAAAGGCAAACCAAAGCACTGTGCACTGGCTTTTGCCATCGCTCCAGCTCACAACCATGTTTCAATGGGGCTTCCTACATACAGAAGCTGGGGCCACCGTGGTGTGTTACCTGGATTAGTTTAGTGATAAAAAACACCACCAGATATTAAAAAAGGCAAACTAAATCCCCCCCTCCTCCTCCCACTCCCCCCCCTCCTCCCCCAACAATTTTATCAGTAGTTTTACCGAAAAGAAAACAAGTCATATATACATACATATACACACACACAGGGATAGCTCAGGACTACATACAACTTCTAGGGTGGCAGCAGTAAGGGTATGCCAACACAAGATGTCAAAAGAAGCCACTGTGCTTCTCCAGCCCTTTGCTACATAATTTGGAGGCCTCTGCTACCCAGACGGCATTTGAGAGAGAGAGAGAGAGAGAGAGAGGAGAGAGGGAGGGAGATGTTTTCTGCCTCTTCCGTAAGGTTTGGCTAAATGGACTTGCAAGTTCTAAGAATTGCAAAGATTTGTGTCCGGTGGCAGCTGACGGCCAAAATCTGAGCAGCAAAGGGCATGGAAGCGGGAGAGAACCAGACAGGCAGAGACAGAAAAGACAGACAGACAGACGCAGCGACAGAGATGAATGCCAGTCCCAACTGAGGTGCAGGCTAGATGTATGTCGTCCTTCCACTGATCCTTGCTCCCATTGTGGGGGGGGTGTGTGTAGGGGACAGTGTGTGTGGGGGGGCAGTGCCCGGCCCCTCCAGTCCTTGTGCAGGCAAAAAAAAGGCCCCCGGGGGCAGTTCTGCCTGAACAAGGGCTGCAGGGTTCAAGCCACAGGTTCTCTGCCTTCAGACACATTGATTGAGGGTGAAAATGAACTCGTGAGGTTTAGTGTGGCTGGAGACGAGGGAGAGGAAAGCAAGGGAGAAAAAGGAAGAAAGGCAGGGGGGTGGGTTAAAAGGGAGAAATGCAGGAGAAGGTGAGAGGGAGACTTGAGTATAGGCAGTCAGATATTCCAAAGAATGGGAGCAGGAGCCCATGACAAATCATATGAAGCCTCTTGACACCAAAAGCAAGATGACTGTAAGGAAAGGCCCCATGCGCCTGGTTTAAGCCTGAGCTGCTTTGCTGCAGAAATAAAAAAAGACTAAAGGAGAAATCACTGCACAGCTCTCCAAGTATTCTTTGGAGCGGAATGCTTTGGTACCTCTCTGGCCTTACTGCACTTACTCAGGAATCAACCAAGCTGCAGTCCTCTGCTGACTTCCTACCAGGACTTAGAAAACTTTAAGAAATGCAAGATATAAAGTACTCAGCTCTCCTGAATATCTGGCAGACAAACACCAAACCACTGCCCAGCAGGCCTGGGCACAACAGACCTGACCAATATTTTCTAGGGGAAGGAATACAGCAAGATAGGTTTTGGGGTTCTCTAATGTTCTTCATAGGGGTGCCACTTCCTGAAGCACCCAGGCCCTACGTACCCCAGATGCCACCATGGATCAGATCACACACAACATTCTCTTCCATTTTTTCTCCTCCTGTCACCTACCATTAAAAAACCCCCACCGTTTCCATCAACCCTCAGACCAGTCACAATGCTCACTCTCATGAAAACGAGTACTGCTACAACAGAAGGGCAACTTCTGCAGAGGAATATTCCATTGTTTCACAGAAGCCTGCAAGTCCTCAGTGCCCTATCCCTGATAGTTCTCCTCTTGGATCCATGCACAGCCCCCTGGCTCATCACAGCTGCTGTATCACACTGTGTCCCTGTCACAGGTGCCACCTCCTCCTCTGTGGCTCCTGCAGACACACTCAGACACCCGAGTTCGGTCACAGAATAGAATTGGAGGGATGGATACCAGTCCAGATGGTTTTGCTCAGTCATCTTCATGCACTCCCAGACACAACTGATGAACACAGAGGTACCCGCACATGCAGACACACTCAGAGGCAGCAGAAGAAGCCCTTGGTGACAGGCTCAAAGGTAGGCACAAAACCTCTCTCCCCAACATCCTTTGGAGACAGACAGACAGAATCAAACACACAACATTCCCACTGTCAGTGGTACCTACACCGGGGCTCTGGAGGCACATGCTCCTACCTGAATGTGCCTCCAAAGCTCTTACACATCTGCCCACTGCAGCTGGATGGTCCAACCTCCCAGCTGGCCACAGGGACCCATCTAGCTCAGTGGGCACTGCTAAGAGCATCGCTTTGGTGGCAAAGGAAGACTCAGCCACACCTGATCTGTGGTCTGATACTGGCGGGGGAAAGGGTAAAAGAAATAAGGGCCCTATGGACCTATGAGGTCCACAAATTTTCTCTCTGACTGAGAGGAAGGACATCACATTAGCAGCTTTCCCAGTGACTCAGGGTCTGACTGTTTTTCTACCATCACTTTGGGCACCGTAGCACAGAGCACAAATTGAACTTGATTTTCCCCTTTGACACAGCACAACAAACAGTAATGAGGAACTTTCCTTGCCTGGAGGAGGGGAGAGGAGGCTGTCACTCAGCTTTGCAGTGCTCAACTCCAGGCTGTGTCTGTGATGGGGAAAGGAAGGAGATACAACCCTGTGCCTGGAGCTGCTTCTGGGATGATATATTCCAAATGTGCTGACTTTTATTCAAACCCTATAGCATTTTATTTCCTATTATTATTATTATAATAGATAGTAATAATTTTTACCACCCTAACGTTTTCTTCTAAGGAGCTTAAAGTGGTTTGTAAACGCTAACGACAAAGCTTAATGTAGAGAATAATAACAATCTCCCATTTACTGATGGGGAGACTGAGGTATAGGGATCTAGTCAAAGTCCAAGGAATACCCACAGGCCCTAGCTCCCAGGCCTCATATATTACACCATCTTTCATCTTATTCACCCAAAGTCATTCTTGGACTTAGCACTTAAAGAGAGTTGACACATGGTAGATGTGGTCTCTGCCTTGGAAATTACTTTTTCAAATAGCAGATGTCCTCCCCTCCCCTCTTTGGTTACTTAAGAAGTGGCTTAGAAGCAGACCAAAATTGAATCACTGAATATTTCCAGAAAATTTTGAAAAAAGTTTCATTTGTGGGTAGGAAGTTAGTTGTGTAACACTTACTGAGAAGCAAAGCTTTGAAAATGCAACTTGAAAGCTGGGCAATTTAAAAGTGAATTTGGCAGAAGCTGCACCACTCCCTGAAGTTTTTCAAACCCACCAGATTTTAACCTGCCCTGTGCCCTTTGCGCTTGCTCTGGTGTGTGAGATGCATCTCCATGTGTTTGTGGAGCTGACTGGGGGCACGTGGGAGAGGTACCCAAGCTGCTGCTAAGCAAGTGGGCCTAATGTGATGCAACTGGATTTATCACTTGGCGTATCTCCACACCAAGGAGGTCTTTCAAATGGAGGCTTCCTAAAGGACTTCAGAAAATGCTGAAGGCAACTTGGGTGCCTATCTGATGAGTACATGCCTTCTCACTGTTTTTGAATGCACAGCCATGCTAACAAAAATATGCTGAGCTTGACATGCAAGTGTACGCTCATCCACAGGCATGCAGATGAACATGCCTTCATTGGGGAAACTCAGATATGAACACCCACCCATAAGCAGATCAAACTTGCACAGTAAGATAGCCACACTGGCTCAGAAAACATGTTCATAGACTCAGTTACGTACAGAACAACCCGCGTGTCTCCACCAACAACCATTCACAACACAAATACGTATGAAATACATATTCTTGCATACACACTCTCTTTCCTCCACACACGGATTCATGTCTGGACACTCTCCCATGTATTTGTAGCCCATCCACAGGCATCCAAGCCCATTCAAGAACATATACTATGACCGATGGAGTGCACACACAAAGGCCCACCCATGCACACTCACATATATCTTAACGAAGGTTTTGGTCTGGGGAATTCCTTTTCAAGAAACAAAAATAATTGTCAAAATGAAAAAAAACAGAGCACGGGGAGCTGCACAAATAGATGCAAGCGCAGACACCTACACGCACACCACCAGGGTTCCCACCACAACTAGAGCTATCACAGCTCAGCGCCTGCTGGCTGCAAACGTCTGGTGGAACCTCACCGAGACTTCAGGCTTACATGTCTGTGGCCACGTGTCAAACTAACCCCTGTGCCGGGTGTCTCCATCTTCCCTAACTGACCACAATGAAAACTGTCCCTTAGCTCCAAGAGCAGCACCTTCCAAGACCTTGCGACAAACAGCTTCTAAGGAGTAGGGCAGAAACATCTTACCTGCGCCTGACCAGGCTAAACATCTCCAATTAGTGGAGTTTATTGGCATTTTAGTGGTTTGTTTTTTTTTTTTTCCTTTCTTTTTCAGACTCCAGGTCTCTTGGAACAAGACAAGACAGCGTACAGAAACACAAGGCAGGGTTTGCTCAAACCCACAAACAGCAAGAAAGCAACAAGCCCCTGAGGAGGAGGGAAGTGTATCTGATAAACTGTCTCACACTGCTTGGGAAGATGACAACTGTCCGTCCAAGATGGGCTGCTACTTCCAAAGCCCATCTGCTACAGATGTAACATATCAAGTGCTGCTAGCAGGAAGGGAATCCGACAGGACAAACCAACATACAAAACATTCTCTTATTCAATAAGGGTTATAAGTGCAAAGGGATTTCAGAACATTTCAGAACAAACTCCATCCATAGCTGCTGCTCATTTATCAGTGCATCAAAAGATTGTGCAAGTTTTTAGTAACAAACATTAGAAACTAGTAGCAAAGGACTTGCCTAGATAAAAAGAGAAGATTTAAACATGCCAGGTAACAAAAAGACATGTGCAGAAATCTGTAAAAACTGTATAGAAGGAAAGGATTCTTTAGAGGAAACAGAGGGACCATCACGAAATGCTATTCATAACCCTAACTAAAAGGGTCAGGGCTGTTCCTGCTGCCTCCTCACCTAAGACAGGTGATGGCTGTTTGGGCACCCTCATTTTTCATAGACTTCTGCAACCAAAAACTGGATTCTGGGCCTTGGCTGACAGGACCTTGAATTAAGACAGGGAATGGAAAAGAGAGGGAGTCTTATCAGTGGTAATTAAACACACCAATAGGAATAGCCCTGGAGACTGAAGATCTGAACGCAGCACAATTAGCAGCAGCGTGACCTTCTTGACAACTTGCTGAGAATGAATGTGATTTATCCTGCTTAAGTTGAGCGTCTGAGAGCTGGGTGTCTAGACAAACCTAACAAACCTAGACACCCTCCAGTCACTGGATGGGCACCTCCAAAGAGCAATTCATTTTCCCTGTCATAGACACATACAGGGAGACGTCAGTCGGCCTGAGAAGGTGTGTATTTCTCTCCACTAACTGTAAGAGGAAGCCTGAGTCGTTATCTATCGTCCTCTCAGATGACTAAAGCTTAATGAGATGTATATCACAGTGTCTTAAACTATGATGTAAAAAAGTTCTTTAATTTGTAGGAAATTACTGTTAATTTCTTCAAAAGGATCCATTACGTTTTCCCTTCACTACAAGGTTTCTGATTATGGAGGGCCTCCACTTATTTAGCAAAACACAAGAATTTCCCTCCTTTCTGCTTGAAAGACTTTTCTACAGATTCAAATACAGCAGTAAGGAAAACCTTGCTGAAGATTAGCATAATTCATCTCTTATTAACTGTACTAATTTCCTCAATTACCATGTACAGTTCTGCCTCTATGGATGAGAATGTAACTTTTTCACCATCTGAAGGCACTTGCCACGTTCCCCATTTAGTTTTCTTGTGAAAAATGTGGCATTAAAAAGGCTTTCATTTCATCCTTTAAAATTAACAACTTCAGCCTGCTGATCATTGTAATTTCCCTCTGCAAAATCAGCCCAATCCTAATATCACTGTAGTAAAAGGGTAACCAAAATTGTTTAAAACATTCTGGAGGAAAACAGAGCAGAAAGTAGGACATTTAAGAGATTAAAAAAAAAAAAAAGTTAATTTTCAGTTAGAAACTATTTTCCATTCTCTCAAAAGACAAGGAAAATAGACTAGCATCAAATAAAATATTTAATTTATTCTAAATAAAAATACTGCAACTTGGATATATCTCCTTGTTTCATAATTGAAAAAAATTGAAGCTGAACAGAAATTAAACTAGAATCAAGATATGAAAATATTTTGTTTGGAAAGTTCAAAGTAGGACATTTCAATTTTTTCAAAATGTTGCCTACATTTTTCCCTAAGCACAGCGCTGAGTGAAAACTATGCTGTCACTTTTCTGCTTGCAATGGATCGCCTCAATTGTACACAACAATTCCAAGCTGGAATATTTATTCAACAGCCACATCATTTTGCAAATTCATGATGGATTTGCTTTTCATTTACATCTTTACAACAATTTTCTTTCAATCTTAATATTGTCCTGGCTTTGCTAAGCTGGATTGTGCAGTGCAATTTTTGTCTGTCTCATAAACCCAGTAGGTCCCTCTGTAGCCTTTCTTTTGGGAACGTCTGTGCTTCCTGCCTGTCCTTTGACTTCTTATCCTGTAATTCGGTATCCATCCACCTCCAAAAAATGAGACAGGAAAAAGTGTGCCTGATGTGATTTATTCCTTGAACACCAGCTGCTCATTTCAGTCTCCGCGGCTCATTCAATCCTTCACCTGAGCTGAGATGGGCACCAGTGGGGCCAATCAGTGTCAATTTGTGCTGGTGGAATTTGTGAGATGGAGCAAACCTGGTTGCAAGCCCCAAAAACTGGGCTGAAACTCTGGCGCTGTGTTTTTCTTGGGGCTTTCTGTTTTGTTTTTATTTTATCTACCTTTTTTTTTTTTCAAATCAGAAAACTAAACTTTAGGAGCGGGTCCCTTTAAGCAGAGATGATTTGGTCTTTATTTCTTTTGGAGGACTCTTGGGTGAGGAGGCACAGGGAGGATTCTTGGTTTGGTTCCTGCAGTTCCACCTCGAAAGAACTGACCTTTAGATCTCTGTGGGGTGAAGAGTATTGAACTGCCATGGGAAGCAGAGCAAAACACTGGGTAGACCAAAGTGCTGGCCTGGGATAATTCTAGCAGCTTCCCATGGCACAAATAGCTTTTTTCACTTACACTCCACGTTTCCCATCACTTTTCCTGCTATACAGTTTAATTCATGCCAGGCGGATTATGAAGGGAAGAAAATGATGCAACAGTCAAAAAGTCCTTTAAGTCGTTCCAAAAATTAAAACAGAATAAAAAGAAAACAAAAAGGAAAAAAAAAAAGAAAAAAAGAGAGAACTTCAAAACTAAACAAAAAGCTTTGAAAACAAACTCAAAAGAAAAGGAGGAAGGGGGAAGGAAAAAAAAAAAAAAAGAACCCGGGAAAGACAAATGAATGTTAGAGCAGGCACGATCATGGACAGACGCCAGCTACTTACGTTCACCTCGGTGATTGCTATATCAACAATGCTACCCACAACAATCAAGGCGTCAAATGTATTCCATGCATCACAGAAATAGTGCTGCATGTGGCAGAGAAGCCAAGGAAAGAGAAAGAGAGAGAAAGGAAGAGAAAGAAAGAATGAGAGAGAGAGGGAGAGAGAGAGGGAAAGGGAGAAAAGAGGGAAAAAAAGTAAAACGTAAAATAAAATAAAATAAAAAACCAAAACAAAAAAAAAAAAGCATGAAAGAGGGAGAGAAGAGGGAAAAAATAAGAAAAGAAAGAGGTTACGTGGGCATATTAAATAGTCTCTTACCACTCTACAGTATTGGTTGCTCAAACCTCTGTAACGTTTCACATGATGGAGGGTATCAACAAAAGCCTGGTTAGTCAGAAAGTTACACTCAAGCATGTCTACCTTTTGGAGGGAAAAAAAGCACACACACCCCAAACTCTGTGCGCTTTCACCAGTCACAGCCTTGGGGCAAGCTATGACAAGTGAAAAAGAAGGAGGCATTTTCCCCCCCTCCTTTTTTATTTTCCCTGGGAGAAGGAGAAGGACGACGGCAAGTTCAATAAAAGCATGACTAGAGGGAAAAAACCCAGAAAAAAAAAAAAAAGAGAGAAAGAAAGAGAGAAAGAGAGAAGGAACAGCAGAGGAGGAGGAGGAGGAGGTGGTGGTATCCTGGGGAGGGTAGAGTAATACTCACATTAGTTTCACTGAGAATGACGTCTATAATGCTGCCAATTACGATGAGGAAGTCAAAAACATTCCAAGGATCACTAAAGTAACCCTACATAAGGAAGGGGCAGGCAGGATGGGGATTAAAAAGGAATGTTAGACAGACAAAAACAGTTCAAAATTACCATTAGAATTACTGCCCTAATACTCAAGGGGTTTTCCTCTTAAGTCTACTTGTTGCGTCTCAAGTTGTAGCCCAGTCCTGGCACCCCTGTCTTGTGTGAGCCGCCCCTATCCAGCTAAGGTGATCCCAGGGCAGCCACCCCTCCCCTCCGACTCTGGGACAAGGGGAGAAGGGAAGCCACATAGAGCTCTTTGAGCATGGCTGCTCGCAGGACTAGGCTTTGTAGGACCAGCTCCTCCAGACATCTCCGATTCCTAGCAACACAGCACCCTTCCCCATTTGGCTTAGATTTGGCTGGGGGAAGAGCATAGGAACGGTGTCATACAGTTCTCTCAAAAAAATGGCTCCCCTTTGGGCAGTGTGACTATCAATCCACCAGTCCATGTTCCAGATGCAACGCTCTGTACTGGTGCTGGTGCTGGGAATGGCTGGCTGCCACGTCACGATGGAGCAGAGGGCACAGTCGAGCTGGGGATGTGCTATTTGAACTTCCTCGGTTGTCACATTTATCTTTACCCGGTCACAATGAGTACTGCAACAGTCATTAGCCTAACAGCTTCTATTACTAATGCTTTAGCTCCTGTCTCAAAACTACAGAGCAAGACTGGTATTTTCGTCACTCTGAAAGCTCTGTGTCTGCACCACAACACGAAGCTGTAAACGTAGCATTTGCTGGTGCATCCCACCAGGAAGGGGGAAGAATGAGAGCAAAGTTGGCTTTTGCATATGCTCAGAGTGACCTGTTGCTCACAATGCTAGAGATAGACTCATAGAATCATAGAATTGTCTAGGTTGGAAGGGATCTTTAAGACCGTCAAGTCCAACCATTGACCTAACACTGACAAAAAACCACCACTAACCCATGTCCCTCAGCACCATGTCTGCCTGGCTTTTAAATACCTCCAGGGATGGGGACTCCTGTCCCCATGGCAGTGTGTTACAATGCTTGATAACCCTTTTGTTCAAGAAATTTCTCCTAATATCCAATCTAAACCTCCTTTGGGGCAATTTGGGGATGTTTCCTAAAGACAGTGTCACTGCAACATCAACTGTCTTGGCTCAGGAGTTGCTAAGCAGCACTGCTTGCCATCCTCATCCTCCATGATTTTTGGCTGGATGGGCCATAAGGATACAGGACCCTTTTTGGAAAAGGACCTGTTCAGCCCAGGAGGTGAGCTTCTGGATGCAAACCTCCCCTCCCAGTCAATGTTACGAGTAAAGAAAACTTATCTTGGCTTACTGGACACCTGTGCCAACCTCTTCCCTTTGTTCTGCAGCCCTAAAAGGGGGCAAAGATATAAAATCCTCCACGCTCCTTTTATGTGTTTGGCTTTGTGAGCATAGGGAATCTGACCTCCCTGTTTCCCAGCTGCAGCATGTCTCCAGTGAGACTGAACCCGAGTTGCACTGTGACTGCTATTCTTAGCCAGAGAGTCAGGTCATGGGTAAAGTGTGAGTCTGTGTTCCCAGGCAGTGTTGCATAAAGCAAAAAGGAGAAGAAAAAAATAAAATAAAATAAAAAAAAAATCCCAGCACTGGCACTGCACAAGCTAGGCTTGGGAATCTGAAATTATGGTGCGTTCAACCATCACGTGGTAGGCACTGGCAAAAAGTGTCTTTCTAAATGCTGAAACACTGCCTCCAGGATGCTTTGAGTTATAAATTGTGTTATGTTTGGGGCAAGAAAAATAAAGAAATTTACAAAAAAAAAAAAAGACAAAGCAGAGAATGGCACTGCTCAGCTGGTTCCACACCAGTAAAGAGAGCTGGTAGAGTGGACTTTGAGAACTTCTCAAAACCAGAAAAATACCCCTTTTATTCTGCAGCCTGAAACAGGCAACTCTTAACAGATCTACACTGGGAGGAGTAGTAATCCCACGGCTACACATTACTACACAATTAGCTACAACAGGGAGGAAGGAAACAGGAGCAAAAGCAAATTCAGAGAATATTATTATTCAGCGTCCAGCCTAGAAAATACACAACAAATATTAGAATGAATTCAGCGGTGATGTCCAGCATCGTTAGCAACCAGATGGACCTGGAATAAAACTGTAATTAGACTTGACCAAGAGGAAGGGGAGGGAGAGAACAGCAGATTAAATTGTAGAGGCAAACGCATTTTGAATAAATAAAGGACAGACACAGATCATACAGAGTTGCAAAAAGTGCCTTTGCAGCCTGATGCGACCTTGGCAGAGAGCACACTTGCAGGATTAAAGAGAAGGGAGTAGAAGACAACAGACCCAATCCTCCTGCCCCTGTTCATGTGCACAGTCCTGCTGAAGGCAATGGCACTGCCCACATGCCAAAGGAATACAAGTATTCAATAGCATGGCTATCTTCCATTTCCTTCTCAAAATCACATAGTTTAGGAACTTTTCTTCAGGAACCCAAGCAACTCCAAAATACAAAGTTTGCTTTTGGGCAGCCGCAAGGGTGAAGGTCCAAAACAAATTGTTCAGGTTTTGCCCATAAAAATGATGAGTGTATATTTTTAGATCTGTGATGGACAAGTGGTTATGTTTACTATGATTGGCATCATATTGCAAACAATATTTTTGGTGTAACCAAATTCCAAATTTCACAATTTCTTTTTCATGAGCAACTACAGACATGGAGCCCAATAGCCATTGCTGCTGGTAAAACAGCATTTGCTGGTTTTTTTTTTGCAAACCCCAGGCGATAAGCAGCATCAAATCCTGTCCTTAAGATGACCACCAAAGCCAGTGAATTAAATTCTGCTCCCAGTTGCAGTAATGTAACTTCACTGGGAGCAATGACACTGCACTGACACAGTTGGGGCACATCTAAGGAGAGAATTTTAATTTTTATCACAAATAGCTGCTTTGGACCTTTGTGACACCACAGCGTATCTGGAGTCACTCTGATAACTTCTGTGGAGTTGCTCCAGATTTATGCTGTGAGCTGTTTCCCCTGGAATGCTCTGCTGAGTCTCATCAGCTCCTTGTTTGAAAGTCATGGGCTGGTCTGCTCTGGGATCACTGAAAGAGCATTCCCATGGTCTATTATGCGGCTATAAGGTGGACTCAGAGAGCTCTTCTCTTCCTCCTGGACCTCTAAAATGAGTGATAGAGAGGAAGCATGGATACGAATGCAGTTTTACTCAACCCCACATCCAATATGCCAGTGTTGAATTAAGGAAACACATAAATTTAAAAACCTTCCTTTCCTCCTCACCTGCTCCCTCTGTGTTTCACACAGAAGGGTGAAAAATAGGAAGATATTATTCACAGTAAGAAAGTTTAAAGAAAACAGAGAACACAGATGCTTCGTTTGTGTGCAAGGTAATGGAATCCCTCCTTAAAAAGCCACCCTCCTGAGAAACATTTCCCTATGAATGGCCTCATGGTTACTTAGCTTTGGATCAGACGTCATAATCTTGTCAGGAGTTACAAATACATATCGGGAGTGAACTACACCCCTTCAGGACTTGCCTCTTGTGACCTCAAAGTACCTCTTCAAGCCACATGTCTCACTGGACTGTACCAGGGTGGCTAATGAAAGACAAGCTGAATGAAGGAAGAGCTTTCACTCTAATAAAGAGGTTGTATTTCCAAACTATTTTTCCCACCAGAAAGTTCTGTATACTTTTCCCAGGGGGGTGGAGGTCTGACTGGAAAGGAATTGATGGCACTGTTTGTTTTTGCAGTACAGGAATTTAGAGTGTAATACCATATTTTACCCTTAAAGGGAGACGCTTGACCCCGATTTAGCTGTATAATTACATGTCACATAATGGCAGCCTCATGGGCTTACTGGGGAATGGTAGTCACTCTCTCTTGTAGTATGTCTTTGGAGATCCATGAAGCTTTTGGGGAGAAAGGAGGACAGAAAGAGACCAGGAGGATTGGACTGAATATTCAGGAAGTATGAAACAGCCCCACCATTAGAGCCCATTTTTTTCCCCATTGTTTTATTTCCCCACAGGTAGCAAAGAATAGTGTACCATCATATGATCAATAACTTAACGAAAGGCTGAGCATAAATATGCAGTAGCTGACTGGAATGGAATCTCATTTTGTATGAAGCAGCAGACATTGTAGCATTTCAGAATGAGTATGCCAATCATTTTTAGGTTTCCTAGTTGCCGAGATTAGCTATCATAGAAGCTGGGGTTTGTTTTGGTACTCACGGAGCCACTGAAATCTCTGGAGTCCATTTCTTTTACTTTCCGCAAATATGAGATCCTAAATGCGGTATCTAAGAAGACTCATTAGCAGCTGGGAAAATTGCCCGCTTCTGTCTGAAGGCCTGAACTCAGAGTCACCTGGGGCCCGTAATAAGGATTTGTGGTGGCTGAAGAGCTATGCATCTACACCAAAGCACAGAAGTCCTCAGGGGAAGGGTGCTATTGAGTCAGGGTACCAGCTGGGTTTTGAGCACCCAGACCCGTGGAAGCTGTAGGGTCACTTGCGTGTTAAAAGATATGCAGTTATTTATCTGCTTAGTCCCACGTTTTCATTTCTATCTCTTATGAGGTAGCTGGCAAAAATTCAAAACCCCCTCTGAGACAAAAGCCTCTGAAGATGAAGAGCACAGCAAGGGCTGAGGCTATTCACTGGGTGGGATCTGAATGTAGGTCAGATGGTCCCCAGTGGAAGAAGATGCTGCAATGTCATAGGAAAGAAGGGAAAGACATGCATGTATGCATGTAGGAATACAGAAATGAGGCATTGAGGAGGAGAAACAAGGACATATAGATAACTACACAGCCTAAAAGGAAAGTGAACTATGGGAGAGACCCACTACTACTTATCTGAAATAAACTTGCATGTTACAACAGCAAAAAGAAGCATCAGTCTTAATCAGCTGGAATGAGTATACAGGAAGGATAGAAAGAAGCCTATACCCTGATATACAGTCTGATTGCTTAGCACATATTTTATGCTGATTGCAAAAGGCACCAAAGCAGACTTTGCTGGGGATTTGCAAAATGAGATGAACTGCTAGTTTGGTTGATAGTTGCTTAGTATGTGAATTCGTTTCTGAAAATGCTGCGGGCTATTTGGAGCTGCAAGAGTCAGTTCTCAGACTTCAATAAAAGAGGCTTTCCCTGAAAGTATTTTTGCAAAAGAGACGGTTTCATTGGAAAACAGTATCACATCAAACGACATTTACACGGTGCTGTGACTCTTGTCATTCCTTCTCACAGCAGATTTGAGTGATTCGCCTGTATCCTGAACAATCTTACAAAGCTACAATAGCTCCTGACACCAAACGGAGATTTGTGTCAGATGCAAATTCTGTTATGCTAAAATACCATTTAGCCATAACAGCAATCAGGGAAATTAGCAGAACCTAATAGAGAAGGAATAAAGTGGAGGATGCAGCTGCTTGGAACTCCTGACAAGCTGCAGGAAAACAGCATCTATTTGCATACTATCTATCAGCTCTCATCCATTGATGGATTAATTCTGAGACACAGACTCCCTGCAGTTCACCTTCCAGTTGCTGTAATGAGTCACTGCTGCAGGGAATTACACAACCCCCCCCTGTGCTCCATCAAATCTTTTTGCAGGCAGGGAGGGACTTCTCCAAAAGGTCTGGTCAATTCTGAAGAAGCCTCCCCCCTCTCTCTGCTTATTCCATAAGAAAACAAGTCCAACTTGTAGAGCAAGATAGATGCTTAATAACTTTGATGTTTTCCTTTTTTTTCTGTCTGTTTCATGCGCTCTCTCTCACAATAAGATACTAGTGAAAGCATACGTGTCCCTTGGGGTCTGAAGACCTGTCAGGACACACTGGACGCTCTGCTTGACAGAAACAAAAGGACTGGATCACTTGAATGGCCCTCTGACCTCCAAAAGACCCCAGATGCTTATTTCTAGGTCACTGGTATAAATCTGGGATAGCTTGTTACTGGTTAAAAGTTACCACCTTCTGCTTATTGTTTGAGAGCCTGTAGGTCCTAAAGGAAATTATGGTTCTCACCTGTGCTTCTGTTGGACAAATATCTCCATCGCAGGAAAAAACAGAAAAAACCCTGCTGCCTGAACCAAGGTCCCCAAGCCACCATTTGACAAATGTAAACAATTATGGAGGCTGGAACTATATAATCTCTTGTGTCACAACAGACCTTATTTTATGTTCTCTATTATTACTGATAATTGACAATGCTGTGGAGACATGCCTAGAGAAATCTTTATCATACCTGTCCTGTGAACTGTGAATCCCTAGTTCCAGATCTTGCAACCCTGTTCATTCCACCAGAATTGTATTTCCTAGATGGTCCCATGAGCCCCTCCGTGCCTACCTACATGGCAGTACAGTTATATCTCTTAGTATTTAATTTTCTGTAAAGTGGCTAGTAGTACACAAGCACCAAGCTGCGTGGAAGGCTTGAAGTGCAATGTTATGGTCCCGAGTTGTCCAAAGACTGGGAAAAAAGCATGGAAAAGGCAATATGGAAGCATTTCTTACGGAAGCCACAGGTGGCAAAGACTGTGTTTCAAAGAAACATCCTAAGGAAATGTTAACAGTAAAACATGCTGAGATGGGATGATTCAACTGGCTGATCCTGATGTCATTTTTGGCATGGATTGCTCTTAGCTGCCTTTGAAAGGAGCTAAGGAGCTGAGTGATGCCTCAGAACAGTTATGCCTAAGGCCTCCTTGATTTAATTTGCAAGAAAATGGAGGCAGGGTAACAAAAAGCTCTCTTATAAATTCTGCTGTCCACCTAGAAAATTAAGATAAACATTCTTGCCTTTTCTTCAGGTATGTTGTTGCACAGTGATACCCTGTCAGGAGCTGGACCCTTTTCCTATGAACAGTAATTTGATTGTGATCATTTAACAATTACTGCCCTGCAGTCAGAAACCAGACTTGTTCTTAGCAAAGAGAAACAAAATCAACACCAGTCTTACTGTAAAGACTGAAAAGTGAATGTGATAGCTTGCTATATCTGAACAGATCGTTTATCACAAAATGCATTCTGTGAGAATTTTGCTGTCAAATTCCATTAGGAAGGAGCTGCAAATGCTCAAAGACTTCGCAAGGTCTAGAAGAAGCAGGTCTTGATGAGAGCCAACAAATAACTCTTGAAGGCAATGAACCAAACCATCAACATGATATAGTCCTATGAAAAGAGCAAAAGGATGGGCTTTGCTGTTTGAGATAGTCTTTTAAAGTTGGACTGACATCCCAGTCTAGAGAAGAATGACTCAAAAGAAGTAAAAAAAACTTATAAGAACAGAAGTGACATATCTTTCAGAGTGAAGAGCTACTCAGTGCTATGGGAAGATGAGACACTGGCAAGTAATGAGTGAGGAAGCATTCTGAATACAGGGCTGGATTGGAATAGCTTCTCTGTCTCCATATGCACCATGGGAAAAATCTATGTACTGCTCTGACATGGTTGCTTGTGGATAATAGATACTAACTGGAAGAAAGGCACAATCTTCTAGAAACAGGCTGGTAGGTATAAGCAAGAGGTTTTTTAATAGTTTCTTTTTTTTGTAAGTTATCTCAATGTTCAGAAAAGGCTTGATTTTGTATGCTTTAGAGTAGTTAATAAAATAGTGCTTACTTTCATGTTACCCATCAATCATAACTTTCCAAGAGAGGATTTTACACTTGGGGAAGCAGAAATGTAGGAAAAAACTCCCAAACTTCCAAGGTCATACAAAAGCCAGATGTATGAGAGAGAAGGGAAATAAATTCTCTTAGACCTCAGCCAGGTGAGTGTTTGGCAGCAGAAATGTCATTTCTCAACATGATGAACAGTTCTTAACAGGGGCTGTATCTCAGTCTCTTATCTGCTATCATTCTTATGTGGAGCGAAGATTCGCATCTCTAAGAACTTTTGCCCCTTTAAGACAACCTCACATGAAGGGAAAGAGGGTTGGGATTTTTCTTCTGAGAGTGAGAGCGAGTCACTTTTCTCTGGAACTGTTCCCTTTACGTGCTGCTGCTGACGCTGTCGATGCTGTGGTGAATGAGACCCTACTTCACCATCCCACTGGGCTTTTAACACTGTGTGAATAATTTTCTGTATTAAATAATTAAGTGTAATAGCTAATACAGTTACTTCCCACACTGTTGCATTGTGCAGTCATATCATTATTTTTGATCATTTATAACGACATTAAAACCCCCAAGTGCCAGACTGAAAATAAATCTGTCACAATGTTGCAGCAATATGCAAATTCTCTGGGTACGTTTGCTGTGAAGGAAAAGGTCCTCTCTCGTTGAAACTCTTTAACATTTTTTTTCTGCCTGCCGAGTTCTCCATTGATCCCTCAGTAAGCTGGAGGATTCCGTAGGTTTGGTTGATCAGCGTTAGAAATTTCACATGTTCTATACAGCAATTAGAGTGTGCAGAAAACTGCTGGCCTCATCCTCCAGGAAGGAGAAAGTCCTGCATTTAAACAATGAACCTAACATGGGAAAGAGTAGATCAAACAGCCTTTTTGTCTCTTGCTGTTTGCTTCCACCACAAAGGACAAGGTTTTTTTTCACAAAGAGGGAAGCACATTTTGATACTCATTTCATTCTTGGCCTCTTCTTTGGGGGTACCAACAAAGAAACCAACTGGGATCAACTCTGCTGATGCCCTTCCGCAACATACATTTTCCATGAGGACATGGGAAAGGGACCAGTATCCTTCATACGGGATGTCAGCCAGTGTTCAGTAGGAAGACTTTGATGCTACCTGACCCAGATTCGGCTTTAGGTATGAGCTAAAATTTACTGCAAAATTCCATTTCTCATCATCTATCTAGTTTCTGCTGTTAATTCACCTACCAAATGTTTTTCACACTCCATGACTTGTTTAGGTGGAGTCGCACCTAAGCCATCTCAGAATATAAGCATATGCACAATAGAAAAACGTCAGTCTGGCACTACTTTCTTCTCCTTCAATGTGTCAGGAATGGACAGACTTCCCCTCCCACACATGCTCAGGAGCTGTTGAGGAACTTGGTGAAATCTGGAAGTATCAAAGAGGATTCCCTGTGCTTTAACATGACAAAGAAGGCATTTATTTGCTTGCTGTTTCCTCACCTGTGGAAATTGTTGCTTAATCTACCTCATTCTTAATGTTCTGTTGCAAGTTTTCTTTTTCTGTACTTACTGAAAGATGTGTTGTTTGAGGCTCTATAGTTACATCAGATATGCTGTTTAACTTGATGGGCCAGCACTCAAAGACATCAGGATATGGTTCTTTCTTTCAATGTCACTTCCTTATAATACGTTGGTAGTGCAGACTCCTAAGTAGTTTTGTCTTAAGTCCTGGAATAACAAAAGCAGCTGCTTTGGCCCTTGGCTGGTGGGATGCCTTTTCATGTCCTGTGAGGAAGTCTCAATGCTGAGCTGCCATGAGAGTGTTGTGGCACAAGACTGTGCTGCAAGAGGACTTTCTTAGCCTTTCTTTTCCCTTCTTTCTCCTGGACATACAGGCACATAAAAATCCTCTCAGGCAGACAGCATCCAGGAGCAAGTCTACCTGATGACTCTCTGTTCCAACCCACTGATGGGTATAAAGGACTGGGATGGCCTGATATCCATGTCCAGAATAATTATCCCAAATATTTCTTCACTTCAAAGTCACCTAAACATGGTGCTCTGACACACAGTAATTTTAGTATTTACTTTTGCAGAAAGGGGTCAGAAAAGAGGCTCGTTCTTCCTCCCAGACCTGTGGGCACGAAAGGCCATACGGTCAAATCTCCACATGATATGTCTGCTACGCAAAATGCATGAAACTCCTGGTAGGCAGGTAATCACAGTAAAGAGAAAGCAAAGGAGTGATTAATGAGGGGTTAAGAGTTTTTTTTTTCTTTTTCTAGTGAATATTTCCAAAACTCTTGAGTCTGATTCAGCAGTTCCTTGAGAGCCTTGGACTGACTGCACACGTATAGAGCAGTGTCTGGTCATGCACTACAGAGATGTCATGGGCTTCTGGTCATATGGCCACTTGGAACAGCTGAGATTAATTCCAGCTGGGTTACTGGCTGTACAGAAGATCCAGAGGAATATACAATATGTTCAGTCTTTACCCATAGAAAAAAATTAGAGTGAAAAGGGAAAGTATTTCTGGAGTAACACGCTGATGCATTTTGCAACGGGACTGAGATTAATCCACAGAAGTAGGGAAATACATTGCACCAAACTTTTATTGCAAATTATTGTGATGAGACAGTAGACAGGGAGGCTCTGTGGCTGAGATACTGATGTGTCTGAAGATGAAGACCTGGGACATCTGCCAGGGAACTTCAATAAAATGCAGAAGCACAAAAAGATGTTCATTAGCTTAAAAGCTATGAGTTTCAATACAGTTTTTAATTTTCCAAAAATTCATTTCCATATTTACTTTTCCTTTCAGCCTTGTTTCTGTTTTTCTTTTCCTTGCATCATTTTTTGTCCAATCATCTCTTTCTCCATTTTATTAATAATTTCCTCTTTCAGGGTCTTTGGTTTATTTTTTCCTTTTTACCTTTAAGGATATTCTGTCCATTCTCATTCAGCATTTTCTGTGGATGGCTTTTCCTCCTCTCCAGTTTTGTTTTCTTTCTCATTTCCCCCCAGACATGGTCCTTCCTGTTTGTTTAGTTCTCTCACTTCCTTCAGTTCACACGCTGTCTTACCTGACTATTTCTAGTTCTCTCCGAGCTTGCTCTTTCTTACCCAGCATCAAGCAGACCTCACTCTTCTTTTTTTTTTTTTTTGGTTGAATGAGGTATATATTTTCCACGCCCACAGATGCTGAAACATATTTGCTTTCTCACCCCTTCTTTTGCCTCTTAAAACACTTGTTCCAACCAAAGGCAGGGTGGTGGTTGGAGACTGCCTTTCCTACTGCACTGGGTAGATGACTCAGTCAGCAAATGCTCCATGTCTAGATGATGAAGCTCCACAACAGAAAGAGTAATACTGAAGCTGAGGAGAGGAAACAATTAGATGACTACTTGGGGTAAGAACCGACAAAACCAGCAGAGAAAATCTGCAAAGAGCCATTTGACAACTGGAATTGCTGGCCAAACTCTGAGAGGGAGGCAGCTGCCAGCACCATGGGCTCACCTGTACATTTACACAACCTAAACTACTAAATCATACCATCACATTTCATCCCAGACCATGTGATTTTTAACTAAATATGATTCTGATGTCTGTTGGATGGGCCTGAAGTGTTTTTCAATGCTGGGCAAAAGAACACTCAATTGTAACCAGTTTTCCTGACATTTTTCTGTCAGTGCCTAATGTCTTTACTTTACTTGCTCTGTATAAACTGGAGAAATAAAACACTGTGATGAATGATGCCAGGGCAGCACCCTAAGCTGGATATTTCTAAAGGTACTAGAATGAAGAAGTACTAAAAGCATCAGATTTCCAAAATTAATCAACCTTGTTTCTGTAGTGCAATGGGATAGATTGTATATAAATTTCAGCTGTTTGTGAAAATCCTGAACCTTCTGTCCTGACCAAGGAATGACAGATTATGGTTACGGTTAGAAAGAAGAACATAAGTAGTGTGAAGCAGCCAGTGTGACTTCAGGAGAGACTGCTCAAAGATCTGTTTATAGGCATAAATGTACTAGAAATGGAGTAGTAAAAAGGCAACAAAAACAGATGAGTCATTTGGCAGGTTTGAGAATAGATATCAGTGCTTCGAATGCATGATAAATGCTGACTGAGAGGAGCTTAAAGAAAATAAAGGGCAAATACATCAGGGAGAAAGAAATACTAAAACACATAGAACCATCAGTAAATGGAGACACCAAAATAACCATGGGTGACACTCATGACTTTCACCAGGAGGTCATAGCTTTTCCTGGGATCACATGAGATTATATGCCTTGTACTGAATGTGAAACTTATATAAAACAGTGTACAGAAGTCTGAACTCTGCTACATAAAAATGACATTAAAGAATGGCAAGAATTTCAGAGCAAAGTAGCAGTGATAAATAAGGGACTGAACTAACTATCTGAGGCAGGACAGATGGTGTCGTTACAGGCTGCTTTACAAGTAACGTCCATAAACACCCAGGGAAGAAAGGTGCTGACAGTGTCTGGTAAACAGAATAAACTTGTGATCTGTAGTGTCTCTGATACTCATAATTCCAGAGAGGAAACTCCCAAGCTTCCCTTTCTACATGCAGACTTGGATTTGACAGAATATATCATAGAATCATAGAATTATCTAGCTTGGAAGGGACCTTTAAGATCATTTAGTCCAACCATCAACCTAACTCTGATAAAAACAAAACCCCACATCTCTAAACCATGTTTCTGAGCACGTCAACCCATCTTTTAAATATCTCCAGGGATGGTGCCTCAACTACCTCCTTGGGCAGCCCATTCCAAGACTTAATAACCTTTTCAGTGTAAAAGCTTTTCCTAATATCCATCCTGAACCTCCCCTGGTGCAACTTGAGGCCGTTTCCTCTTGTCCTGTTGCCTGTGACTTGGGAGAAGAGACCGACCCCCACCTCTCTACACCCTCCTTTCAGGCAGTTGTAGAGAGTGAGAAGGTCTCCCCTCAGTCTCCTTTTCTCCAGGCTGAACACTCTCAGCTCCCTCAGCCTCTCCTCATAAGACTTGTGCTCCAGACGCCTCACCAGTTTCATTGCCCTTCTCTGGACCTGCTCCAGTACCTCAATGTCTTTTTTGTGGTAAAGGGCCCAAAACTGGACGCAGAGTACTTGAGGTGGGGCCTCACTAGTGCTGAGTACAGGGGGGCAATCATATGAACATGTGCATTACTTTATGCGTGAGACTCATTCCACTGATACGTCTTGCTGACTTTTAGATGACAAGGACAGTGGTAGAAAATTCAGAATTCTCGATTCCTAGCCCAGTGCTACCTAATAAGAGGAGAGATGAAATGTTTCCTGAAAGAAAAAGTAGATGTGGTTCATGAGTAAAACCAATCCAATCCAGGGAGCTGGAAAAATCTGAAATTCCTGGAGGAATATCCACCCCCATATTAGCACGTACGTTGACAGATGGTGCAGCTTCATATGAAAAGGAATTTTAAGTTGTTGCCTCTGAGTTGAAAAGACAGACAATAGGCAGGTTTTGTGGAGCAGCTGGTTCTTCATGGACTGGTGCTTGTGGGCATTTCTTCTTCAAGAAGATAGGACAATGATAGCTGTGATCACCTCAGTGAGGACAGCACCTCTCATTCTCTTGAGTAGTTTTCTCTGGAAAAAGCATGAAGTAGCAGCAGCTTTCTCCTTGTAGGAACTGGAAAATAGCTCACCAGACTGGCTGGAGAGTTTATAAAATTAGAAAAACAAAGCAGCAAAAGGCTTTGGCTCAACAGCATTACTTTTAAACTGTCTGTCTCTTTGAAGTAACTAGTCTTGAATTGGCTTATGAGCATCAGCCAAGACAAACACTCAGGTCCATTTGGGTGTTTTGCTTCAGTGCAGCACATTAATACTCCTTAAGGAGATGCACAGCGTGTAGTGGATGTTTTCTTTATCAGCAGCCCTAATTAGATGCTTAGATTTATCCTGCAAAAAAAACCTGGGATAACTGATCCTTTCCTCCAGAAAATGCTCCACACCAAAACACAAGGGCTCTTGGAAGCTTATCCCTGCCTACCCTGCACCATCTATACCAGCAGCAGCAGCTCCAACACGCCCTTCTTCTCTATAGCCTCCCTGGAGACTAAACAAACCAAAACACCATTCACAGAAGACGGCCACTAAAAAGGACAGGTATCAAAGGATCTTGCTAACCAGAGACACCAATTGCAACACTAACAGTATGTTTAGTCAGGAAAGCCCTTGTCTTTCTACCTCCTTCACATACTTTCTGTAACTGTTAGGAGATGAGCCCTGACTCAGACTTGGCTCCTTATTCCTACAGCTGGCCTTTCAACGAGTAAATCCTTGCTCCTATCATGAGAACTAGTTGCAGGGCTGGATTGTCCATGCCTAAACTTTGCAGTCAGGCACATATGTGATGCTACTTAATGTCTGTGCAACTGACTGATTGCATTTACTCATTTTCACCCTTACTATCAAAAACAACAAATAAGAAGGACACATCTCCTGACAGGAGTGAAGAAATAAAAGCTGGATACAATAAAAAAATGTATTCCGTCAAAGGCTGACACCATTTCTGTAACTACATATGTAACAGGTAGCACATTATATTATTTCATACAATTGTGATTGCCACACCACTGCCTGCAGCAGAAAATCTACATATTAGGAACTCCAGGCTTCTCCCAAAGCTCTTCTACATGGGCACATCTCTGTGGTGACTTCTGTAAGAAGCTCCAGCATAAGCTCTGAATACCTCGGAGACCTGTCCCAGTTCCCTTAGCAATTCTCTCTGGTAAAAGTATGATTAAAGAGCAGCTTGTTCTACCTTGCACAGATGGAGGAAACCTCTGTGGCTGCTGCGGCCCATCCGTTCCAAGGTGCCTTTAGGAAGTGCCTGTGCAAGGGAGAGCTCTTTGGTGGCTGCTTCTGCTTGTTGAAGCTGATGGTTACCTGCAGCACCCACTGCTGGGTTAAGCAGCACAATGTTGGAGGAAACAGAACAGGAAATTTTGCCACATTCAGCTCTGTACTCAGTTCTGTTCTGCCACGCTCTCCTGGGGCTCGTCGCTAAGCCGAGGACACGACATCTTCAGCTACCCAAGTTTCCTGCTTTCTTGTTGTCAGTCACAAAGTGTACAACTCACTCATTTTAGGATACTCTTCACATAGAAAAGGATGATGTTGGGCAGAAATTTAATATAAGACAAAGCAACTTAAACAAAGGCTGGTTTGTCTTTTATTGTGGAAGAAATGGCTGACAAATCTGTCTTCAGCAGGGATCTCATGAGCGCTTAAGTTTGCCATTTCACATCTGTGAAACTCTAATAACCCTTAGCTTCTCATTTCTTTGCCCGGGGGACTTGGTCAGTTGGAGGGGAGAGGAGGATGGCTGTGCTCTAGTGATGTTCACCTAGGTGACAATGAAATCCTGTCAGACTTTTCCAGCTGGAGTTCCTGGGAACAACCTCCTTCTGCAAATGTAGTTTGTTTTATATCTTAGAGTGATAAAGAGGACACGAGGCTTAGCCAAGCAGAGGACTAAGGTAACAACTTTCTCCATGTTGGGAGAGTCCTACATTGGAATATATTCTGGACAAATTAATCTTCAATCCCAATATGTAACCTAAAGAGAAGCAGATTGTGCCCCCCAGTGTTGGTCCACATTGGTCTAAATGGTCATCTGGGGGAAGGGGTTTCCTTCTTTGAAGAGAAGGTTGAGTAAATGCGGAGCAGGGAATGAAGACTGCAGGCCAAATCCTTGTACTGAACAGACAATGGCAAGTTACACAAGGAATGTTGATGTTTCCAAACTTGAGTCACTGAACTGATACTCAACATAACCTAGTGTGACTATACTGCTGGAGGCAAGTCTTTTTGCTGTATTAGTTGTTTTCACAAGTTAATTCCTGTTTTTCTTCCCTGTAAATACTGTGGTTCAATTTTTATTTTTTTTTTTTAAAAAAGGTTTTTTTCCTGAAACTATTTAATTAAAATGGTAGTTTAAGTGCTAGTACTATTTTTGGCACATTGGCCAGACTAACATTTGAAAAAAATTTATTCTTTTCACTGGCTATTCTTTCAGGATGGGCAGGACCCAACCTGAGGTTGTCACCCGATCCTTAGTTGAGAAGACTTATAAAGATTCCACTCTTCTGGTCACAGGAAAAACGTTCTTTATATTCTCACTTTTACTATCGTGTAGCAGCTGGGAATTTAGTTGGAAATCAAAGAATCATCGAAAATTGGGCTAAGAGAGACCTCGTGAGACAGTGTAATCCATTTCCCTGTCTCAAGGCAGGTCGTACATTCCTAAAAGTGTTTCTAATGAAAGGTTCCCCAAACTTAATCTTAAAAACTCAAATTATGGAGATTCTACAATCTCTTCAGGCTATCTGTTTCAATGTTTTGCTATCTGGAAGATACATGTTTAGCCTCAGTTGACTTTGCTTAGTACTTTGTTGCTTGAAACTTGAAAAGGAGATTGAACACAGGAAGGTAAGACACAGGGAGTAGAAAGCACCTGCAATATTATCAATGCCAATTCTGTTAAAGGCAACTATGTCAAGTAAAGCCTTCCTTCTATATATTCAGAGTCCAATATTTGAAGTGGTTGAACTTTTGCCCTAAGTGCTCAAAAAAAATCTGCTGAGGACCTCATCTTTCTCAAAGTTAAGAATCTCCTGTAAAACAGAATCATGAAATCAGAAATAACAAAGCCTATAAGACACACTTTTGGGCGTGTAGTGCGCAGATAATATTTTCACATTGTGACAGAAAATTTGTTTGCTAACAGACATAATGAAAAGTGAAAGAAGACATTCTGAAAGGTATATTCTCTCCTGAAAATTACAATCCCTTCTGAAACAAACAATGATGTTTCTAATTTTCCCAAGATGGTGTTTGAGTTCTCACACCAAAAAAAATAATAATCAGTCCTTCACCAGGACTGCATAAGATACTCCTAACTTTCAAGAGAACTACATATGAGATAGGATAGTGCTATTGAGTTCATGAAAAAATAAAATTATGACTCTTATAAGAAGAAGAAAGTTTGGAAGAAGGAGAGAGAGGTGGGGTGGCACTAGAGTCAATACCCAGTTATCAAGAAGAAGTAAGACTGAATTCAGTAGAATTGGAGAGGAAAGTTTCTGAGCTGAGAATAAGGAAGATGTTAGGTTAGAGCTGGGAGGAGCTCTTAACTTCATTGCTTCCCTAAATGTTTAACATGAAGGACAAGTATGACTGTCAGACATGACTGTTCTCATCTTTACTAGTGTCATAACTGATGCTTCAGACAGTATTTGCCAACCCCAATCTATCAAGGTATCCTTCAAGATACAAACCCCACGTGTCAAGGTATCATTGAAGATGTGAAATGGCATGAGGTATCTGGGTTTAGGTATCTGGATTCCACTCATTATGGATCACTGAATTTAAGCCCCAAAGAAGAAAGCCTTGTATAATCATAAACTATGTGAGGTCAGAATCTTTGTCCTTGTCCTGCAGCAACTTAGGTGGACAAGTAGGTTATAAGCATACCCCATGGTGCAGCTATACTAGTAGAACGCCTTGGTTCAATGGACAGAAAAATACTTTCAGCCAGGACCTGCTGGGGTACTGAATATTACCAATGAAGACTTAAATTTAAAACTAAAGCAATCCAAACTACCATTGAGATGTAATCCTCTCAGAAGAAACATTTTTTTCCAAAGCTCATAAACCAAAATGAGTCATGCTTGATTAACTTCACTTGGTCCAGGAGACTAATCATGGGATGCTATTTATAATTTATTTAAGGAAAGTAAGAGAGAGCATTAGAATTACATTCAAAATGGAAAACATGTTATAGCCTTAACATAATATCACTATTATAACTTAGTGAAAGCAGAGAACTAGGAACCTTGTCTATTAGCAGATGTTGCCCTTTTTTTTTTTTTTTTTAAACTGTGTCTACTCTCCAGTGATAAAGTTATTAAATATATGAGAGACTCCAATCCAGTGAGCAACTGTCCAGCTCAGTAACTGGTGGGGTAATAGATCAGAAAGTTTCACCTCCTCCTTCTCCTCACAGCTGCCCCACACACATGCACACACACACAGAGGCCAGGAAAGTCTATGCCTACAGCACCTACCTTGGGTTTGAAGGCGATTAATTTCAGGACCATCTCAACAGTGAAAAGACCAGTGAAGAGCATGTTGAGGATATTCATGGCTTCCTTGAACATGCAGCTTTGACCGTAGTGCTGAAAAACACCATCCCAGCAGCAGCGTGAGGAAGGGACTCACCAGCTCCACAGGAATCCACAGCGTCCCTCCTGATCTCCCTTTATGTTGAGGTTCTCTAAAGAAAGCCCCATCTTTCTCCATTTTTTTTCAATTTAGAATTTCCCTTCACACACAAGCATTTCCATACCTCTAGCCATTTTTACCATCTGGGTCTGGATCTTCTATCTTTTAAAAAAATATCTTTTTGAGTGGGGGCTACCAAAATCAGACTTATCATTCCAGCTGAGGGCTTCTTACAAATTTGCATAATGATACAAGACAGTCTCCAATTGTGTTTGTTATCTCACCCTTCCCTAACACTGGATTGCTTTTTTGTTTGATTGCTATTGCACAGTGAACAGGGGTTTCACTGAGCTGTTCATAATGATACCAAACCATTCCCCAAGTAATTATACGTAATTCAGGATTCTGCAAAGTACACGAGTAGCTCAAATCATATCTTTCCAATATGCATTATCTTGCATTTGTCAACTTTGAATTAAATTTGCAATCATACTGCCCATTCATTTAACTTTATTAAGATCTTAAGAAGTTACTCTCCGTCTTCTATTGATTAATTCAAGTAGTGTCTTCTGCAAATGTTGCCACCTCACTCTTCATATTCCTATTTCTAGATCATTATACTTGAGTCTGACTGCACTTCCCTAATTTAAGGTCATCTTCCAGTTCATGTTATAAGACCTCATTTGTAGTTGCTTAATTTTGATACACTTTATCCATAAACTGGAATGAATTTTCATATGTCGCATTGTCTCAGGGTGATTTATTTAAAGACGTTTCAGTTAAAACAATTGAGCTGCTGAAATTCAGCCTACAGAAAAATGTAGGAAAAGCATTTTCAAAGTTTCCTATAAGATTTTCCTTGAAAGATTAGCACCTGCAAGACTCTGTTTAAAAACATGGAATTTTACTGAAATTTGACTTTTGTGTTTGCTGTCTGTTATGATGTTTGACTCAAATATGGCCACAGTACAAGTGTTTGAAAAACTGTACTTTTCTCAAGATCGACTACCTGGAATCTCCAGAGATGTTGTCTTGCCTGTGGGCTCACAAACATCTCACAGCTTCTAGCTCTACCTGCCCTGGGCTTGTAGCACTGTCACAGCAACTGAGCAAGCTTCAGAGTGAACATGACAGTCCCCCTCCACTGCTCCGTGACAGCAGGGCAGTAGATACTTCAGCTGAGAGCAGAGTACTTTCTTGTCCTCATGCTGCCTCACTCCCTTGTTGGTACTTTAGGCAAGACAGCAGAGGAAGCCTTTTAAATGGGAAACGGCTAGAGCAGATAGAGAAAAAGTAAGGAGGTTAAGAAATCTAGTGAGATTGGACTGGAGATCATGAGAGAAAAGCTGGCCACTTAGGAAAGGTTTTGACTCTTTCTGCTTTACTGCTCCTCAACCTGCACATGGTGATCTGGTGATCTACCATCTCTATTTGCTACTCTTGTAGATTCACCTGCAAATACTTCTTTGGTGGATTCACATTAGATGTCTGGAAAACCTTCACACAGTAAGGAAAATGAATGCACAGCATAGCAGGTAGTAAGCATCAGTCATGAAGAAAGTTAGGCAAACACCTATCAAGAAATGCTTTCGGTGGAGCTGATCCTGCCTTTAGGTGATAGTCTATGTCCTCTGGAGGTTCTTTCCATATAGGTTCTATGGTTCTTAACACAGAATAAAAAAGATACTAGGACCCTCCTACCCTCTATCCCCAGTTTCCTAATTGCCCTGTTTGCCAAAATATTTGCTCTCTACTTTTTAACACAGAAAAACCCAAAATTTAAAATTCAGATTTCAGGTAAGTGGATGTTCCAGGCTTATTTCTACATTTCATAGAAGACAAGTCAGAACTGAGAAGTCACTTGTTATAGTGGCCACTGAATTGGTCTGATGTAATTGTTGGTGTTTTTTTCATTTGTTTCATAGAATGGAATGGTAGAATCATATAATAGTTTGGTTTGGAAAGGACCTTTAAATATCATCTAGTCCAACACCTCTGCAATGAGCAGGAGTATCTTCAACTAGACCAGGCTGCTCAGGGCCCTGTCCAACCTGACCTTGAACATTTCTAGGGATGGGCATCTACCACCTCTTTGGGCAACCTGATGCAGTGTTTCACCATCCTCATTGTAAAAAAAAATCTTTTTATCTAGTCTAAAGCTACCCTCTTTTAGTTTAGAACCACTACCCCTTCCCCTATCACAACAGGCTTTGTTAAAAGGTTTGTCCCCATATTTCCTGTAAGCCCCCGCTAAGTACTGAAAGGCTGCAATAAGGTCTGCCCAGAGCCTTCTCTTCTCCAGGCTGAACAACCCCAACTCTCCCAGCCTGTCCTGTTTTTCTTTAAGGAGTTAAAACAGAATTGTTGAAAGGGTCAGATACTAGCAGGGAAAGAAGAAGAGGCAGATTCCTCATTTTAACTGAATGTCATCAGGAGTGAACATAATATATTGCATTTTATTATGTCCCTTTCCTTCTCCCTCAATACCCGATATGAAGGTTAAAGCAGGTCTCAGCCTCAGCCATTTCTACATTTTTCCCAACAAAGTCTAATAATGTATCACCTGTAAGGTTTTTTACTTGCTCACTTACTTGCATGGCCAGGCAGATGGTGTTCAGCAGGATCAAAACGAACATCAGGTATTCAAAATAGGTGGAGTTGACCACATACCAAACTTTGTACTGGTACTGGTTTTTAGGGATGTATCTCCGCAGGGGCCGGGCTTTCAGGGCATATTCTACACACTGGCGCTGTGAAAGAGGCAGGAGTAGATTTAAAAATCAAAACAGAATACAGGGTTGGTCAGCTACCTGCAAATATAATAAAAACACTATGTGCTTCAAGTTTTTTACTGAAATGACAATGCTCAGTAGAAGAATTTTTTTAGGTCATAATCTGAATGTGCATATTCTACCTGTTGAAGAGTTCCATATGCATTTACTTTCACCAGACAATGCTGTTATGCTCATCTAATCTCAGTGAACCAAATGGTACAGCTCATGTTTTTTTAAGTAAATGTTGTCCCTTGACCAAATTTTACACCAAGATTTTTTTATGACCTGACTCCTGAAAGACAGCAGTGAAGCTAGCTTATTGTTTTATCTTACTGGCCATCTTCATGTACTCTCTGCATGCATTTCTTTCTTAAATGCTTATTCTCAATGTAATTTCTCCCTTTAATGGCAACAAGGTGTTGTAAATTACCTGGTTTTTGTCCAGCTCACAGTTCTTGTACTCTTGTTCTCCTTGTTCCTGAAATGTGACGATGACGAAACCAACGAAGATGTTCATCATGAAGAAAGCAATGATGATGATGTAGATAATAAAGAAGATGGAGATCTCAACCCTGTGATTATAGATGGGTCCCACATCCTCCATGTGGGAATCAATGGACCTATACAGCAACCTGAAAGCAAACAGGAGCTTGATGCAGAGAACATCTGCAACTGCCTTGAGGCCTTATAGGTGATGTTATAAAGTTTAACTTTGTGATACTTTACATGTATCAAAATTAATTCACTCACAGATGTGCAGACTTGCACTGACCTGAATGTAAACGCTTGCAAAAGAGAAGTGATTCTTACTAAATTTACATTTGAACCTGTTGAGGGGTGAAATGTTTTCATAGTTGAACAATTAAAACAAAAGCATGCCCTTCATTTAAGAGAAGACAGGAGAGTCTGTGTTGGGAAGTGAGTTTTGTGAGAAAAGGGGATCTCAACACTTTTAACATTTGTCAACACTGCTGTTGGCATCACCCAGTGACACAGGTCAGGGTCAGCCCCCCAATACTCTCCATGCCCATGTCACTCCGACAGAGTGGAGCTGTGGGAGACCTTGGCTCCTGTGGCACAGACAGCACAGCCTGGTAAGACATCCCATGTTTGCCCAAAATGCAGAGATAGCACTGGTGTGCTTCGTATTGCCCTCCTGGCTCCATCGTGAAACTTGCAACACCTGGCGACACTGGGAAGTACCTGAAAGGCACTTTATATCCATTTATACATATGTAAGGTTTTTAATATATATTGCTATCACTGCTACTGCTGGCAATCATTTTTAAGAGCTAGGACAGTGCTGTGCACTGTTTACAAGTACAGGAACAGTAATTCCTGCAGGCCCCGAGGAATCCACCAAGTACATAATACTGCTACGACTGCTGCTGCTATTGCTATGTTTAATACTTTAGACTTATTTTAACACTTAGAATAGGAAAGACTATGCTCTGCATTTGGATTTGCTCTTTTGAAATGAATGAGGTCATTGCTAGTGTTGCATCGGTCCAAGAAACACTCACTCTGGCCAGCCCTCAAAGGTTGAGACAGTGAAGAGCGCCATCATGGCAGTCAAGACGTTGTCGAAGTCAAACTTGCTGTTCTCCCAGCTCCGGGGCTGTATCATGGGCTGGTTGACCTCACCATCCTTGTACGTAATGTAGTACCCTCTGTGGATGAAGAGCAGAGAGAGAACATGGCAGAACTGTACTTCCAGTACGAGAATGGGTGGCCAGTGAAGGGAGCTAACTGGGAAAGGTCAGACTTACCTACATTCTGCTTCCGTCTGCTTGGAGCTATCAGTGCAGCTGTACAGCTTGCCCTTGAATATGAAGAAAGAGGAATGAAGCTTCCTTTCTTGACAGTGCAAGGATTAGGGCAGATCACGTACCAAGGAAACTGCATTTACTACGTGCTTAACCAACTATGAGTATGTTTACATGCTCTTTTTCAGGCAGATATGAGCAAACTGGATTGAGAGTTGCCTGCATTTGGGTAATTCAGAGCACAGGCTTCCATCTGTTTATACAGTACTTTTATGTGTATGTCCTGAGGTGCATGACCACTGAGTGTTGTGGAACACCGTTTGTCAGAAGGGTGGTGGGGGTCAAAGAAATAAAAGCAGACAAAGAAGTGAACGAATAATTTCCCGTGATTACCTGGCATGGCCCTTCCTATACAAGACTGGGAGGTAGACAGCCTACAAGTACCCATCCTTTAGAAGAGTACCCTTTGCTTCCCTGGCACTAAGTCATGCCACAAGCTATTTAGGGAAGAAGGAGGTTACTGATGACTTCGTATGATTCCAGATGAAGGCCAGGCATTCTGAATATGCCTGTTCCAGTTTTGGGGAACTGCTGCTAACAAGAGCCCAGGTAACACTGACGTCGCCTTAAATGTTTTGTCCTTCACACAGAAGATTCATTCCATCACCCCTTCCTCAAGCTTCTTCATGCTATTTTTCTTCCTGCCCTGTAATACAGCTCAGTGTAATAGATGAATGAGTGGGTCCAATGGTTTTACCTTAAACAACTGAACTCCAATGCAGGCAAACATGAACTGCAGCAAGGTGGTGACAATCACAATGTTTCCGATGGTTCGGATGGCGACAAACACGCACTGGACCACATGCTGCAAATGGAAGATAGGAACAAAAGTAACTTGCAGGATTGTTCGGAGCTCCTCTGTCTAAGGGAGAAGCCCAAAACTAAAAATACAAATAAAAGAATTTCATTAAACTATTGTCCATTAAGTAATGTCTGAGGAAAGGGGAGAGGAGACCAACTGGTTACATTCCTCACTGTACTCTTAGAAGCAGCCAGGAAGGGACAGGAAAATACCAGAGCTCAGCTCTGAAACTTCCAGTGACACCGACTTACATAGTGGGGCACTCACCAGCCCATAGGAAGGAGTTTATCTAATACAGAAAGGTGATGTTAAAACAGACTTGTAAGTCCATCTGTAGCCTTTGCAAACTACATTGTTTAACCTCAGTGGTGATGCTGGGCTACTCAGCTGGAAAGCAACCTGGCAGAAAAGGACCTGGGGACATGATCCCTCATTGCAAAGAAGGCAAATGGTATCCTGGGCTGCATTAGGCAAAGGACTTCCAGCAGGTTGAAGGAGGTGATCCTTCCCCTCTACTCAGCACTGGTGAGGCCACACCTGGAGTACTGGGTCCAGTTCTGGGCTCCTCAGTACAAGAGAGCCATGGACATACTGGGGACAGTCCAGTGAAGGGCGGCAAGGATCATTTAGGGACTGGAACATCTTTCTCATGAGATAAGTCTGGAAGAGCTGGGACTGTCCAGCCTAGAAAAAAGAAGGTTCTGGGCAATCTTGTCAATGTGTATAAATATCTGAAAGGAGGGTGCAAAGAAGGCAGAGCCAGGCTCTTTTCAGACTCCCAAACTCAACCATTCTGTGATTCTGCTGAAACACTACTTGAGCCACTGCAAAGATCCTTGTAGCTTGAAATAACTTGAATTTACACTTTACAGAATGCATTGGAGCTCTTCTCACCTTTAGTCCTTTGGCTCTGTTGATGGCCCTCAGTGGCCTAAGGACTCGCAGAACACGCAGGATCTTCACCACGTTGATGGCACTGGACCTGGAAGAAAGCATTAGAAGATTTGAGAGATACAGCAATAAAGGGGCTGTGCCCACTCTTTCTTGTATGAAATCCTACATATCCTTAGACTGCTTAGGATAGTTAATCAACTTTACTATGGCACTTCAGAGGCAAGGAAAGTACTCCCTGATGTTATCTTCACAGGTCTTGCTTCCTGATCTGGGCAGGCTCAGTATACATTCTTCTGGTTTCCACCATCTCTGCTGTATTAATGAAGGGAACAGAATATAGACAAGGTACTTTTTTAAGTAGGGCAAGCTGCCAAACATATTATAGCTATCTATAATATGGAAATTGTGCCAAGACATAGCCATCACAAGACATTTTCAAGTAAGGCTCAAAGAAGCACTGAAACATTCAGAGAAGAGTGAGAACTTTAGATGACTCTAGCATTAAAGCTATATCATCCACCTGGAGTTTGGTCCTGCAATGTGCTTGGCCTCTGATCCTGAAAATCAATTAAGTGTGTACATAAATTTACAAATGTGTAAACTCCCACTGAATTGATTACAATGACTTTGGTACTTAATTTCAAGTACTGAACACAAATATCTACTGCAACAGGTCTCTCTGCATCTTCCAGGACTAAAATATAGACTGAGAATGTTCTCCATGCTGTATGTCATCAAGCCTTCCTACTGATTTTGGGAACAGTTGTTTTGCTAACATATTAAGAGTCCAACTAGGTCTGCAGGAAAGAAACAGCAGGTTAAAATGAGCACTGTACTGTTCTTAAGACAATGACTGAAACCTCAATGGACCTGACAAATCCTTCTGCTTGACTTAGCTCTGGAACATGACATACACGAGCTGCTAACCTGTAATGGTAACAATTGGGAGCTTATTTTTCATCAGTTGGAATCAGCTGCTTAGGAAACTCCCTATCTGACACATAGAGTTCCACATAGTCAAGTAAATCTATAAACTTACTAAGCAAATTAACAGATCAACCAACACAAAGCGGCATGACAGAAGCAGGATCAGCTGTCACTGCTACCAGTACTCTGCAGATTCTCACATAGCTCTTCAAGCACTTGATGGTCTTCCATTGACCAAGACCCACAGCATCTTAAGAAGTAGCAAAACATTATCACCCCATTTTCTAAAGAGGTTGTGAGCTCTAGGAGGGAGCAGTAAGTCACTTAGCTTTCAGAACTGATACAGTGAATCAGAGATCTTGGACCAAAGCTAGGTATAGTGATTCCCAATGGACCAAGT
The DNA here is from genome assembly GCA_004320125.1 of Scolopax mira. Taxonomy (NCBI): domain Eukaryota; kingdom Metazoa; phylum Chordata; class Aves; order Charadriiformes; family Scolopacidae; genus Scolopax; species Scolopax mira. Next base: position 92,517 of record BJBW01003429.1, read on the forward strand.
TTCTTGTTCTCATTTGCTCTTTCTGGAAAATCCCCCCTCCAAGGAAATGCTACTATAGCATTTCCCAATTATTATCTCCCCTCTTGGGATGAATTTTAATGGTCTTGAATCATCTGAGAAAAATACCTCCAAGCTCCTGAGAAAAATCTTACCCTGATAAGACAATGAGTCTGAGGTAACACCTCCCAACTCAGCCCTAAGATCCCCCCAAAAAAGAGTCAGTTGAAAATAGCTCACTCACTGGATCCCAAAGGAGATGAGGGAAACGCTGACCACCAGCAGGTCTAAGATGTTGAAGTAGTTTCTGCAGAAGGAACCCTTATGGAGGAAAGCCCCGTATGCGGTCATCTGCAGGAAGGCACACGAAGACAGAAACAGACTTTGCCATTAGCGCCTGTTCAGAAACCAAACCCAGCTGGTTGTACTCAGAGAATATAATTGGGAAAGGGCAGTATTTCTAACATAGCAGGCAATTTACCCCAGACCCCAAAGAAGAAGTTGAAGTCCCCATTGAAAGAAAAGAGAGTGAAGAAGACAGTAAGATAACTATGAAAGATCTAACTAGGGAAGGAAAGCCAGTACTAGGTTCAGTGAAGAAAATACACACTTTGAGTGTACAGAGTACCTGACATGTAGAATCAGCAAAGCAGAAATGACTGTTTGCAAAAAATATTCCTTGCAATCATGTTTTTCCCTTTCTCTTCAATGGCAGAGGACACTTGTGAATATGAAGTTTGTATTATATAAAGGCCTCTTCAGCTAAATTGAACAAATAACATAAAATAAAAAGAGCTCTTTTGTAATGTTTTTCAATGGTTAGACCAGCTGCAGAGGACAGTTGAGCTCTCTTCCCTCCATGAAGAAAAAGCAGAATTCCTCAAGGACTTCTGGGTTCTTTAGAGCTGAACTGAAGCAACAGGAGGAATTCCTGCTGTCTTGTTTGCTCCATCTGTTCAGCTCAATATCCTTCTATATCCCTTTTCCTACTCCTATTCAGCTTCCAACTTTCTTATTCTAAAAGCTGCTGCATTTTCCCCTTGGTTTTCCTCGCAAAGCCCAAGGTAAGATACCTTGAGACAGAGTGGTTTCTTTGTGGAGGTAATCATTGTGAACATCACCCAGCAGCGAAGGGAAAAATGTTACATATTTTACAAGGGACTCACTACCTTTTCTGCACATGAAGGGGTATTGATTAGCTGCTGGCTTTGAGGCAGATGTCACAGCTCCAGAATTGGATTAAGTGACAGTGTAAACAGAAATGGGTCTCAGCCACAACTAAACACTTCTGAGCTCAGAATTTGAATTTTACACTGAGCTCAGTTACAGGATGTGACTAAATGAGCCTGGCACAGTGAAAGAGGGTGAAGTGTATTGGGTGTATTTGGACCACCTACCTTAGGCTTGGCGTGCAATCTAATGTAGCTGCTTCGAAGAAACCCCATCCCCGCAACTGCTAATCTCCCTCCATTACCTGGATTAGGAACACAGGCTTCTAAATTGGGTCCTCTGAATCTCCTATAGGTTAGATGTCTAAAGTAGCTTGAAGCAGACATCATGAGACTGTACCTCAATGGCGAGCTCTAGCCAGGCTCCCAGCTGAGAAGCATGAACTAGAAATTCAAACTGGAGTTTTCTGGCTGCTGCTAATGTCACAGGTTGACATACCTGCTCGTGATTTCCAGCCATGCCTACCTATGACAACTTTATTCAGAGGAGAGTGGAAGGGCACATGGTACATCAGATTATTCTTTTCACCAAACATCCATGACATCAGGGAACTGACTATCAATCAGTCAGACAGAACTTAGAAGGGGAGGAAGTATAAACTCTGATCTTGGCTTAGAATTTATACTTATAGACACATTCATTTGGGGAAAGGCGTGGGGGTGGGGGGGAGAGGGCGATTCTTGCCATAACAAAGGTGGTAAAGATGCCCTTTACTGGTTAGATTTTGTATGGCAATCTTGAAAGAAAGGAGACACCATTGAAATCAGGAGGGGAAGCTCTGCTGAATTTACGTTCTATACAAACTGTTGTTCTCTTAAAGCTGCTGAGAGATTTTGTTATCTCAGAAGAGACTCTCAAAGAGTGTATAAACTATATCTGTCTCCCATCGGGACACTGAAGAGGCTTTTAGGATGCCAATTCAAAAACACTGGTGGTCACCTTGCTGACTTTCACCAGTCTCCACCATGGCAGTGCGGGGCCTGCAGGCGTCATCAGCAACATGAGGGCAGATGAAGCTTGTTTCTTTACAGCCTTGAACATCCTATTGTAATTTATTCCTTTGTATCTTACCATTTACACTAACTTTGCTGTTGTGCAAAACATTGTGCTCAAAGCAAGGCAGCAGAGAAACATGCCCTGAGAGACCAAGCCATTTGTGAGGCGGGAAGTGGCAGGATAAGAATGGAGGAATTCTTTAAATATTTGTAGTCTTTGCACTCCTCTCTCACTTGAACCCAGAGAGTGTGCAGGATGTTGACATATAACCACTGAAGTCACCAGGAGGACATGGGGAAGGCTCAGATACTACGCAGCACACTCCCCTGGTACAAACAGAGCAACACACCAATGGGTTGAGCTCGGTTTTGCTTCCACTGAAGTCATTAGGAGTGTTACCATTTGCTTCAGTGGGAGCAGAATTAGTAATTGTAAGTTCAGACAGGTGCCCTGAATTATGGCTTTATTTTATAAATGTTGCTATTGAGTTGTTTTCCTTTTTTTGTCAGGCCTTTTTGATCAGCCATTTGGTATGTGCATGCTCAGATTTATTGTGTAAACACAGATGCACACTGCACACAAGCATAATATGCCCACCTCTTTGGAGAACATTATGGCTTTGGTGATTTTTAAGTCATATTAAAAAGGATGTCTCTTTACAAAAATATGCAGGGACCACCCTGCTTGCCAGCCTCCAGTACGGATACTGTTATTAGGGTCTTGAGCTACAAGATTTGAGCAAATCTAAGGTACTGCCTGCCAGCACTTAGAACTAGCTTGCTGAGAGAAAAATCAAGCTGCCAAGTGAACCTAGCATTTAGAAAGCCAGAACTTTGCTCAATTACTGTTATTTAACTTATTAGCCTACCAATTTGGGAAAATTGGAGTTAAGAACAAGGCAGCCTATTTTTATTTTCTTCAAAGCTAAATCATTCCCCTGCACATTTCCCTTGGTATAGAACATGTTCCCGGGAAATGGGAAGCCAGCTTTCAAACAGGAGATGCAGCAATATTCATTTGCAGCCACAGCCCTTGGTGTTTCAGTGATTTGTACTCCCAATTACCTCTCCACACCTAAAAACTGAGCTCCTGCATTGTCCTCCCCGTCTCCTACTCGACTGTGCACCCAGTAACCTTACAAAAGTCATCAGCTGCCCTCTGGCCCAGAAAGGAGACCTTGTGTTTGGGTTGTAGCACATGTAAGAGGAGGTGTGTGGGCTCAGGGTTCCTTGCACAGCAAACAAACCCTGTTTTGGAAAGACTGGCTAGGGTAGGAAGAGAAATTTATGGGGTGGCTGTCTTTGTCTTGGTCCCCTTTCACTTTTCCCAACATCCCTTTTATTGTGATTCCCCTAAAAGGTACTGTTTTGATATATGCCCCGAATTACATGTTTGAATATCAAGATTTCACAGAAGACTTTTTAAAGCAGCAAAACAATAAAATCAAAAGATAAACAATTCTCTGTGTAGAGATAATAACGAGGTTAAAAAAAAACACAACAAAACAAAAAAGAGAGCGATAGAGAGCAAGAAAGAAAGAAAGAAAAAGAAAGGAGAAAACGAGTGTATTGCTCAGATTGGTTACCTTAAGAATAATTTCTAATGTAAAGATACTAGTGAAGACATAGTCTGCATTGCCTAGGATCTGAAAAATAAGCACAATCAGGTTAGTGGTACTGAGCGTGACCCAGGAACAAACAGGCGTGTGTGTTAGCAACAGATAGTGGCAGAAAACTAGAAAGCTGGTGAACGAGTTATGGTAGAGAAGATGGGCACTTTACCTTCAGAGCAATTTCAATGGTGAAAATGACAGTAAAAACTATATCAAAATAAAAGAGAATCTGTAAAAACAAAAGGGAATAGGAGCGGGGAGGGTAGATCAGTGACTGATCACTTGAATGGGAAATCACAGTTCAAAATCAAATAATACATATGCCTTTTAACAAGGAAACAAGGAGGATTATATAGGAAATGGTTTTGTAATGATGTCCTGCTGAATGCAGTGAAGGTCCTGGCACAGAGGACAAGAAGCACATTACATGAAATCTTTTCTGAGTTACAATCCCATGAAGGCTCCAGAGGCAAAATAACTTCTTGCTTGTTGTTGTAGGATTTCTTTTTTTTTTTAATATCTGATAAAGAAAAGTCGATTCAAGGGTTTTCCCAAATAAACTTCCAAACTGAGAATACAAGGATGCCTGCTCTCTCAGAGGAAAACATTAGATTCCTTTTTATTAACTTCCAGTCAGGCTTGTACTGTGCCTCTCTCAAAGGGAGAAAAGCAAGTGGCAAATTCATGCTTTAGTCATTTTTTTTTCTCTATCCTGATTTTCCCTGGATTAGGACAAATAACAAAGACACTGCCAATTGAACAGAATCCCAGCTTTTGTATTACAACCATAATTTGATTGTGATAGAGATGCCTAACTTAGATCTTGCATCTTTCTACTGGCATCCTGGATAACAAGGCAAGCTGAAACACTCGTCATTCCCCTGAACTTAGACCTGGTGATGGGGATACTGTTGGCACACAGGGCAGACCACAAAAACCGTCCCTAGAATGTCACAGAAGGCAACAGCCAGTCTGGAAGTGTAAAGTGATTTTCAAAGTAATGGCATCACTGTTGATCAACTGACATCCCACAAAAGCAAATGGGAATTTTCTCATTGACTAATGGGATGGGAACTAAATTCTACTTCCAAGTTATTCCAATATCCCAAGCCATTTTACGGTTATCTACACCACAAATAATGAAACTCAAATATTGTGCCTTTGGATTATTGTTGCTTTAACTTGTTTAAATTCTAAACTGGAAGGCAAATATATGGAAGCTGGTAAAAAACTGATCATTTATGAAATTTAAACCTTTACTGCTAAAATAGTAGTAAATATACAGCTGTAAGCTGTCCTCTCCCATCCCACAGGTGTTTATTGTATCTCAACACCCATACCCTAGCTCAGATTTATAGGTGGATAGATTCTTACAGCTTGGTATGCTATGGGCTGTGGGGTTGCTACTGCAAACTACAGAGTTATTTTAGATTAGACTATTAAAGCGTCATCCAAATTTGGACTAATTTGCAGACACTGAATGTCAAATGGAGGGATGTATCACTTAATCCCATTGTGTAAGTTAAAATCTTTCAGATCACTACTCAATTTTTGACCCCAAGTTGTTCTCACTTCTTGAAGGCTGTCTTGGGCTCTATCAATTTTTGCAACTTACAGAATTAAAAAAGGGCCATTTCAAGGATGGACAGATCTCAATTGCATCCTATATTAATTTACACACATTATAACTGGAAATATCCCCTTACATTGTTGCCTTGTAGGTCCTGACATTTGGTTATTATATCAATGGAATAATTTTATAATCAATGGGCCAGATTCATGGGTACTCTCAGGCTGCTTTGAATGACTCCACCAACATAAAGCAGCCATAAAGTTGATTAAAGTGGATGATTAAGCTGTACCTGCAGCTGCTTTACATCACCCAGAGCACTGCAAAGCAGCTGAGCATACTCATGAATTTGGCCCCAAAGCTGCAGCTAGTAAAGGTGTCCCTTACAAATGAAATTACACCTAATGAAAATGATCACTGCTCCACTTGTGCAAGCAGTACTGTTTATCAGCAGGCACATTTATTATTATCTAAATACGAATTTACTGTAGACTATAATAAAATGACTGAGCACCTTGCCAAGGTGCAAACAGGAGACTATTGTGAGCACATAGTCTTAGGATTTGCTTAGGCTTTAAAGGCTGTTTGATCAGACTGGGGAAGCACTTCCAAAAACTTGCTGCCTGAGCCCTGTGTGACACTAGAAGGACGTAGCCCCTAGCCCACCCTGGGACAGAAGCAGTGTCCAAGCCTCTTCGCTAGCCCTTGCTGGAGGATGTTCTCTCCATTCCCATCTTCCTGCTCCTGACAGTTTGTGTCAACACCAGCACTAGTCTGCATGAGTCCCTGCACGCAGGTTAATGCCTGATTATGTTGTCCCAGGGAGAAGGTAGAGGCAGTTATTTTGCTTTCAGCTTGCCTGCTTTCCCTACCAGGCCCCTGTGTGGACACAGGGCAGGACATAATCTTACTGTTCTACTGTCAAAGTGCAAAGGTAGATCACATTTGCAACCCAAACGTCTTGTCAGTGTCCCCTTGTATGATACATTTTAAACATCTGTACCTGCGAAAATTAAACACAGATTTTCATGCAACATCAGTGGATTCAAATACGCAAGGCAACATGTTGCCCCAAACCTTCAGCTCTTTTATCCAGGACAACCAGCTTTGACTATTTTTTGTCTCATTTAAATTGCTCTGCTACAGCTTCTGTGGCATGTCAGAATCCCATATGCCAGCTGACATCAGGCTGCAGTGCTACTATATATTAACATGCATTTATCCCTACACTATGGACACACTCAGCCGTGCCCAAAATGCAGCACTGGTGGCATAGATTTGACTGTATTCTTTAGGGCCCTCTGTCAGTTCAAAATGTAAAGCAGCTCTGAGATAATCAGGAATAAAACTCCATTAACATCTTCTCTGCATGCACATATGTGTTTAAATGCATGCTCAGGCCAGGATACTTCAGGGAGGTAGAACATGGAGTGCTAAATCAAGGTTTTATTATTCAATGACAACAAAAAAATATGTCCCACTCTTAAAGATTAGCCAGCTCTTCCAGCACGAAGGCATCAAAATGCCACTGCAGACAGCAGAGATCAGAGTCTCACATATGACTTCTGACTCTTCTGATTTCTGCAAAGACCGCAGATTAACAGAAAACCACTGGCAAAGTTAAGGGAGCACTGAACATTTCAAAAGGCTAATAAGCATGGTCAGGAAAGAAAGTGAGGAGGTATCTCCGTGCTGAATACCTTCATCTCCTTCCCCCACACCGGTGAGGAGAGGAGCACAGCATATTTTCTGAGAATTATCTCAAATTTAACTTTCAAATAGTCTGATTCTTGATGACACCGATCTCCCCCAGAGTGACTGCATCAAACACAAGAATGTTACTCCTGATTTACACCAATGTGAACAAAGTGAAAATCAGGCCCTTGGATTTTTAGTTCAAAAGAAAGCATGTGGAAGGAGAGCAAATATTACAAAGGGAACCTGCAAATTCCCCAAATTATAATTATCTGTATCCCAATCAATCAATTTCTACATCCCATTTCTAATGCCTTAATCCCAGGGAACCATAATTTTGCTTCAGCTTCCTGTCCTTCCTTCCCCAACACATGTTTCTGAAATGGACTAGAGGCCAACTTCTGCCCTGACTCATGTTCCCTGTAAAACCCAATGATTTCACATACAGCCTACAAAAATCAGGGAAGAAAGTCACTTTCAAAGCCTCTAATGCAGTCTTTTCTGCCTTTCCTGGCTTCAACTCATGATCTGCTTGTACCACACTTTTATTGCACAGTGAGGGAAGGAGGATGGGAAGCATACTTGGTTCCTAAAGGAGAGGTGTCGGACGGGGTCCTCAGCTGCCAGGGAGATGCTGCTGAGCAAGATGAAAAAGAGGATCAGGTTGGTGAAAATGTTATCATTAACGATTCGATGGCAGTGGACACGAAACCTGCAAGAGAGAGGAGAGGCACAACTTTATCTCTCAGAGAACAGCAAGACCTGGGAAACATTCCCCCCTCCTCTTTTGCCAGTGGGACTGGTCCTGGAGGACTGTTCTGCAGCTTCCCTCTGCCCCAGCAGCAGGGAGAACGATGGGCCCTGCTGGGCCCTGCTGGGTGCTGGGCAGCCTTGGTTCTCCAGGTCGTGCAATGATGCACGCAGGGTGGCCGGCTGCCTGCAGGACTTGGTGCATTTGAATGGAGAATACTCCCTCCCTCCTGACACGGCCTTTTGTGATTTAGATATGGTCTGAAACCTGCCAAGCCAAAATTATATCCCTTGCTTTTCATTCACAAAACCGTTTTCCATTAATTTAGCAGGAAAACAGCAGAAATGGACTTCAGGGTAGCCAATGTCTTTCTGAGTTGGGGCTGCAGTGTCACCGAGCAGGAGCTATGGGGGATCTACCTTGCTAACTGGGCACAGACCTCATCAAATGGATATAGGGTAGGTTGGCATTTGGAACGAGCTTCTGGGAGGACATCATGCCTTACAGGGTGTCTACATAAAGAGCTTGGTAACAGGTAAAGAAGTAGCAGCATGTTTACTCAAGACCATTACTGTAGACCATATGTTGGTACCAGGATATGAGGAGTTAAAGCTCATAACAGTCCTGTGCATAATTCTAGAGGCACTTCATTAATCTATTTAGCTCTGCTTTTGACTATTAAGCCTCCAAGCCCCTATTATAGCAATTTTACAGATGATTGCAGAGGTTAATTTACTTCTTCAACAAGCGACAGTGGGTGGGTGGTAAAGCTGGCATTAGAGTTCATGAGTCCCAATCATCATCAGTCCCTCCCTGTTGCATATACCAAAGGAGGAGCGGCACCAGCCCTACTGTGAAAAGACTGGCTGTGAATTCAACTGTGCTTTTAAAGCTCTGCCTTACTTTGGGGCTGTGTTTGGAGGCCAAGCCCCCATGGGAGATGTTTGGGTACATGGTACTGCACAGACCACTGGGCAGTGAGCTTGTTTCTGGAAAGATGTATTCCCCTGTGTCATCGCTCATCCCTCCACTCACAGTACTGGTCTCATGCATCCGTGTTGGAAAGGCAGGTGAGGCAATGTGAAGCCACATTGTAGGTACCCAAGGGAAAAGGATGAGAGAAGAATTATTCTCCTCAGCCTACCCTCAGAGCTATGGACTCTCATCCTCCTTTACCCTTTTCTTGTACGCTCATTCTTGACATGTAGGAATGAGCAGAGACACATGAACTACCTACTGGGAGTGGATTTTGAGCAGCCAGTAGGACAGGAAGCTCCTACCTCATGCTTGACTGATTGCATGGTGATTTGTTTGCAAATTGGACCTGAATATGTTGGGGAATTCCAATTACTGACTTTCCTCCAAGTCCCTTATTTATGAAGCTTTCCTGATTTGTATCTTCAATCAGCCTTGCAGGTACCATGAACTCTCATCGAATACTGTCAGGGAGCTCCCTACAATTGTGCTTTCATCAGGATTTAATGGCAGGGCCTTTAAAGGAGAGACTGGTAAAAGGAGGTCTCTGGTATGAACTGCTGAAAGGGAGCTCTGCACCACGTAACCTTTGGGGCTCAGCACAAAAGGTGTATGTGCTCTCTGACTCCTCGTTCCAGCTAAGCAGTCTCTTAAATACCTGTTGTTAGGACTGAAGATGAAAAATGCGCTGGCATCAGGCATGGGCACAGCCTTTTCCTTGAGGTGCAGCTCAGACATTGGGCGAGGCCGAGGGCCGACAGGCATCTCAGGTTCTTCCTCATCTTCCTCTGCTGCAAGAAGCATTTTTGTCTTTTAACATAAAATTCAACCTGTTCTGGAATGCTAGAGCATTTGTCTCTCTCATAACTGGAGCTCAAAGCTAAGAATCATTGCAATAGGTTGATGAAAGCTTCATTTTCTTTGTCCACTTTTCCTTTCTCCAAGGCAGCATCTGCTGCCCAGCGCTCACCCTGGCAGACATTGATCTAGTCTCTCTGTAAAACCATTAATGCTGGTAAACCCACAATATCCTCACAACTGTCTCCTCAGATGCTTCACCCTTCTGCAAAAAACCCCTTCTCCTAATGACTGACCAGAATCTCTCTTGCTATGGTCTAAATCCGTTATCTATTTTCTTGTTTTCCATAAACATAGAAAATAGAGAATCCCCTTCCTCTTACAGAAGACTTTTACATACTTGAGGACCATTAGTATGTCTCTGCAAGGATTTCTGGTTCCTAGAGAGAAATAACAACAGTCTGTCCTGAGGCGCTGCGTTCCCTGGGTCTGGATCACTCTTGCTCCAGATTTTCTGCAGGATTAACATGCAGTTGAGTTCTACTGGTGCAGAGGAGAGCTGGACTAATTCTTATAATACTATCTTCCTGTTTAAATGTCCTTCACGGGCACTTCTTTGTATTACACTCTGGCATTAATTTGCCATCAGTTTCTGATCTGCACAAAGCACAGATTATTTGTCACAGAATGGCTGCCCAGCCTGTCACTCCCCAGCTCCGCATTTGTGCTCTGACTACTCCCAAGAGTGGCACCTCATCCTAATTGAACTGCATCTCATTTTCTTCAGACCATTCCTCCAGTTTATCATGATCTGTTTTCTGTTTTTCTCCTCTTTGTAAGGCTCTCCACGGAGCCACTGCCGCATTTGGGATAGTGTCTGGATGAGGGCATGTATGCTGCAGAGCAAACACGGAGCATGGGCACTTTGACTTACACCAATCAGAAATTCTTAAAGTTGTCCCCTTTCATAACTCGGTGGGAGGAAGACTGAAAGGCTGGGAAAAAGGCTGAGACTCTCAAACCTGACACCTGTGGAGCAGATCTCCAGACATGGAGGTGGGCAGTGGTATGTGAAAGAGAACCTTCCACCTTTGGGGATTGCTTCTACCTGATGGAGTCTGATGCTCTTTTGTACATGACATGACAAGATTTTGCTCTTTTAAAGATCCCAACCTTCTCACTTAATCAGCAAGACAGGAAAAATTATTTTAAGAAAGTAGCCTGACAGGTTAGATGCAACAGATACATCTTCCAGCCAATGCAAAGGAGGAAACTCAATTTAAAACATTTATCTTGAGTTCATAAAGCGAGATAAATTCCAGGAAGAGTCTGTTCCTTTAGGGTCAGGTACTATACTTGATCTGGTAATGGACACATCAGAAAGAACAGATGAATCAGCACAGATCTTAATCTAGATGTCAGAGACAGGAGAAAAGTGGCCTTTTCAATGCGTGTATTAATGCATGCAAATAGAATTTTTTCTTTACACTTCTAGTGTAGCAAGAGTTCAGCTCAAATTCACTTGATGGATTTTTGGATAAATATTTGAGCTGGTACATAGAGTTTGTACTTTTTAAGATAGTCTATTTTTTAACAGCTCAATTTCATATTGTAATATACTTTATAATACTCTTTTACAGGCTTTATTCAAGAAACTATCAGAAGTGCTTTTGTGCATAGAACTTGTAAAATTGGTGTTAATGTTCATGCTTATATTTATATAATATTATAATAATTTTCTACAGATTTCAGAGTGGTCTAACAATAAGTGAGGTAAGCAAATTCTTTTTCTTCTTTAACAATCCAGAATACTGATGCCCATGATCACGTAGGATATTTGAGAGCTCTTACTTAAAAAGACTAGTATTCTGAGTCCCTGCTCTGTGCCTTCAGTATTAGATCATTCTTTTACTTTTACTTGGAGGAATGCTTAAAATAAACACTTTCAAATTGGTATGGAACAACACCTCAGGAGAACGGACTCTTAGCGGGAGGGCCAGTGCCACGAAGACCAAAAAGAACATTGTTCCTCTTCTTGTGTCTGCCATACAGCAAGAAATATAAAATGATTCTAGCAGCCTTGTACCTTCAGACTAGAAAACACATTCAGTTCTTCAGCCAAAGGTAAAGAATAATGTTCAAAATATTTTTCATTTAAAGGAGGGTCTAGGGCACAGAAGAAAGTAAACACCGAGGCCCAAATATGCAAAGAATAACATGATTACAGCCTCAGCTCAGGTCACTACCTAAGCTATCTACCTGCATATAGAAACAGTATGCTGCAAAGTTGCCAGCATTCGTAGAAGCAAAGGTCAACATGGTATTCACAGATGGGCTGGGCAACACATCAACTGCAACCTAACATTTGTTCCTTGACTGTTTTCTACACTTAAGGTATATTTGTGTTTCAAAAGTGGCAATTCCAGTCAAGCTTGACACAAAATCATAAGGAAACATGACTCAGAGCTGCCAAGTTCATGCCTAGGTTTGAACTTTCCTAAAGTTCAAGGAAATTCAAATCTGGGACTGTCATCTTGAACTAGATGACATTAGAATGGTGATGTCCTTTGGTTGTGAAGCCGTAAGCACACTCAGGCTACACTGCAGCATCAGTGAGAAATTCGATAATGAAGATTTTTATTTTTTCACTTTACAAAGACCAGAACTCCTGTGTAAGGACATTGCTTTGCTTCAAGATCCCATGAATCATCCCACGCTTTCACCTTCATCTGACATTCTGAATTCTTTGTTTCTATACTAGACTGCAAGACTATCCCCCTGTCTTCCTATAATAAACATATCATCATAATAATCCTTCTAGTGTACACAAATCTCTGGAAGAACTAGATTCTCCCTTCAACAAAGAGGAGAGGTGATCTGATGATCTGCAAGTATACAGAGTATTCTGGGAGTTAACATCAACGCTGTGTAGCAAATAGAGTCAGAAAAGGTTATTGAGAAAACTGGTTGAAGCAGCAGAAACAAAATAGGAAACTGAGCGAGGCAGAGTGAAAGAATAAAGGGAAAACAAATGAAGTGAGCATTTCAAATTGTTTCTGAACACTGGGTTAGGGTGAAGGATGTTTTCAGAGGATGGAATGGTACACAGCCATGGAAATGTCACAGGCATTAACAACTTAAATCATGAACAGAAAATAGGTAGAACCAGCTGACTGCATCTAAGAAGCAATAGGATGCTTCACTCCAAGCAAAGCTGAAATGGATCCATGTGTGAGTGGGCAAGAAGAGGTGTGTTTCCAGATGGGCTGTATATGGCTGCACAGCATCTCCTGAACCACAGCTGGACCGACCAGCAGTCAGCAGAAGGATTCTAGACTGATCAGATGGCCACAAAGGAACTAGACAGGGGTACATGTGGGGATTGGGAAATTCTTGCTTGCTAATGCTGGGGAAAACCTTGGAGCCTTACTCCCCAAAACTGACTACACAAGGCAGATGTGACATGCCACATCAGCTCTGAGAGCACCTTGGTGTTTCTGAGATTTATATATCAGAATGGAATAGATGACTATGGTAAATCTGATCTAACAAGGGATTTACAAAATTTTACTGCATGTGAGTCTTATGGTTTCAGACTTCCATGACGTCTGAAAGAAGTGGCCAGGTAATTGTGTAAGCTGGTAGAGATCATTTTCAGCAAAAGGCTTAGACATTCAGAGATTTGAAAAGGAGAAAAAGTAACTTCACTCTTCATAAAGAATTGATAAACAATTCAGGGAACAGCCTTGTTTTGAAATGGCACCACACAATGGCAAATAACAAAGATGCTGTCTATTTGCATTTCAAATACTTTAGAAGATGGGATAACACCTGACTATCCATTCAAATTTTAGGTTCTGTTCAGAAGTATGCTGAGCCGGAGATTGGCACCCCAAGGCAAGACTTAAAAGTATTTTTAATTAATTTTCTGCACTCTAATCCTATACATAGCTGCAGATAAAATGCCCATGACACAAATTGTAGGTGTACTTTTAGTCACATAGTTCACATGCCAGACTATTTCTAAGCTGTCCGTGGAAGGTAACTAAACCACAAGTCCATTATCAGCAGGCTTAAATTTGATATACAGGTGACTGTACCTTCACTTCAAAAAAATGTAATGGTCTGCCAATCCAAGCCAGCTGAGAGACAGAACTGTATCAAGCTGCTTTAATTTGTGCTTCTGACTAAAGACTCCCATAAACCCCTTAGCAACTGGGGACGGGTGTCCAGTAAGTGCCTGTGCCTATAGAGGTATTGGGAAGATTAAAGCCAGAGTGATCTGCCCCAAGCAACATTAAAACAGTATTGCATGGTGTTGGAACCACACTATTCTTGACAAATGGGCTATAAATATGGATGAATACAAGCGTAGCAAACACTTGGGGATTTTCTGTACTGAAAATCAAATGCAGTGAACAGTTTTCCTTTCTGCTTGTGTGAAACCCTTGTCCACCTATTTAAAATGAACTATTGTGTCTTTTTTTTACCCTATCACATCAACCTATTATCAGAAATTTATTAGGGATCATGGAATAGAGGAGAATGTGTTTTATTACCTATTACAGCCTGTTATATAATCTTAGAAACACAGAAGGGCAGAGCAGGAAAGGGTCACAAAAGGTGCTCTGGTTCATGCCTCTGCTAAGCCAGGATCAACTAATTATTATATCTAAGCCTTTTCTGGCAGATATTTTTCTGACCTGTTTTTAACAACATTCAGTGATGCTGGGCTTCCACAAGCTCTTTTCTAGCTTCACCATTCTCCCCTGGTGTGGATCTTAAATCTGCTACTTCTTCATAAGGGAGATAATTCCCCTCCTACCAGTAACAGGCTTTTATGCATTTGAAGACATTTCTCCTGTCTCTCCTAGCTCAAACAACCACGATTCTTTCAATCTTAGTTCTTGCTTCCTACCAGCATTGTTTTCACCTTGCTCACCTACGCTCTTTCCAATTCAGCCCCACTTCTAAGCAGAGCACTCAAAATGAGATGCAATATCCCACCTGAGATCTTATAAATTGTGAACGGAATAAAATAATTGTTTTACTCTGGTTAGCTTTCACTGGCCAGTTAAAAGAAAACCGCAACTGGACTAAAGGGTCATGTTTTCACAGTTTATAAATCTCACTACGTACTTGCCTTTTGAAAGACAGAAAAATGTTGTTGGCACTTGTGGAGATTGTGATCACAAGATTCAGATTCTTTTCTCAAGGACTGTTACCTAAATAGCTGTCACCTAAGATCCTTTATTTGTGAGTTGTTTATTCCCATCTATGTGTAGAGCCTGGCACTTTCAATTTTCTTTAGACCATTTATCCAGTTCCTCAAGACCTCTTTGAATTCTAATGCTGCCCTCCAGCATGTTTTCTGTCCTTTCTAGCTCCATGTCATCTGCAAATGTAATAGGCTTATTTCCTTTTTCATCATTAAGGCCATTAACAATGAACTGAACTGAACTCAGGAAAGGCCCTTGGTTTGTGGAACCTCACTTGAGCCATCACTGCTGTCCGCAGAAAGGGCCTGAACAATTTCCCTCCCAATCATCTAGACCACATTTTTCTAGCTGGATTATAAAAATGTTATAAGAGACAGTCAGGAGCCTTAGCAAAGCTAAAGAATATGACATGTACTTCTTTTCTCCTGTCTACAAATCTTGTCATCCCTTTTTAGAAGAAACTAAGGGTGATTTGACATGATTTGTTCTTGGCAAATCTATGTTGGCTGCTAGTCATCTCCTTATCTTGCAGTCATATAGTTTGTTTAATCATTTGTTCCAGCACTTTTCCAAGAATGGAAGTTGAACTGACCAGCTTATAACTCTTCTGCTCCAGCCCCTCCCGTCCCCCCCCTTCAGGATCTCTTGAAGAAAAACTGCTCTAAATTTTCATATTTCTTCAACCAATCTTTTAATTATATGAGGATGAAGTTATCTAGGTTCAACTGACTTGAAAACTAGTTTAACTAATGCTCTAGCTTGTTTTTTCCAATTCTAGGCTGATATGTCATGCCTTTAGAATTATGTTAATAAGACACACTGTCTTTTTTTAATTAGAAAAAAGTGCCAAAAGGCATTTAGCACTTTGCCTTTCATGAGTATCTAAGTCTTCCCTGACCACTGAAAAAATAGATTGGACATGAAGTCATATGTATATTTTCATATACAGAGATTTGTATGTAATTTGATTTGGTTCTCTGTTTCCAAATACAAAGCTTTACAGAGAACCAAGTAAAATATGACTACTCAGTATAGAGACTGCTAAGGACCAAGTTCACACTTGTATAAACACAGGCAAGCACACTATCCTGTCCCATCAAGAAAACATTGCGTGTTCAGCATACCTACTACCACAGTTTGGCTTTGTGTGCATTACCAACTGGAGCTTCCTTTTGTCAAATCATGGATAAGAGGAAGATGATATATACCTGGTGCTTCTGTTGTGGGATATGGGCTCTTTTCTTCATTTTCATTGGGCTGATAATCATCCACGTTGATCTGACAGAAATGGAAGGAGAAGCAGCAAAGCCTTTATCAGACAAGGCAGAGGGTTTCCATTCCCTCAAAAGCCCAAGCTGTCCATGCCATCACTGCACAGAGTGCTGGTTGGCAGCAAAACTTACCTTGGTAGCTGGTGGGGATTCTCCATCAGCAGTGATGGATTTCAGCTCAATTTTCTCCTCCTTTGTCTCCTCCTCCACAGCTGTTTTTTCTATCTCCTGTTTCTTTTCAGGACTAGCAGTCCTAACAGTTTGACAAGACAAAAAGCAAAGAGTTACCAGGGTCATGTTTCCCTTTCAGAAGCTTCATGTAGTACAGTACAGACCAGGAGAACAACCAGCTGGCTGGTACCTCCATTCTGAGTCCAGCAGCTCCACCTTGTCCTCATCCACAGGCAGAAACTCTGCTCTAATTCTATACAGCATCCTTTATTTTAGAGATTTCTCAATGGCATGTGTTTGTGTGTGGGAGGGTGTGTGTGTGCAAGTGTATGTGGAGGAAACATGTGCCTGTGTGCTTGTGCACATGTGTATTTTCGGTCTGTCACTAGAAACCTTTCTGTGCACCAAATGACAAAGGCATGGACCATTTTCAGCTAGTAATTTGTGGACTTGCACTAGGTTGCCTACAAAGTTTTGCCTCTCACTCTACTCCCAGAGTCAGAGAAATCTGCTGACTAGAGTTCAGCACAAAGCAGAAAGATCTGCACAAGAGATCCCCTCCAAGCAGCCTGGAAGATAGTGATCAGAAATCAACAGTAAGGAGAGGCTTCCCTGCTGTTGGCAGCTGGGAACGACAGAGAAGTTCTACTTCCATCTCCTGCCTCCTAAGAGTCTGAAGAAACTGTAAAAGAACTGGCAAGAGAAGAACAGCATGTGGCATCAAAAGAGAAGGAAGCTGCTGAATCTAGTGTTGTGGGAACAAGAGTCTGAAAATGTGCCTTGTGGTCCAAAGTGATCAGTAGGTAATAAGGGAGATTCGGATGGGGTTGTAACATTGACACCGTTTCACACTCATTCTCTGCTGATGCCCTGGAAGATCATCAGTCACCAAGACTTCCTTTCCTCTGCTCACATCACTGCAATTGTGGGGACTCCCATCTCATGACATCTTCTTGTTCTTTATTTGAAATATTTTACATAAAATTTCATATATTTGTGTGTAATTCCATATATAATTACATTAGATGCCTATATATATAATTAGTTGCCTATATATATATATACTCTGTGGGCATATATACACACCCTCTGTATATATATATATATACAGAGAAGTTATACATGCATATTATATATACACACATACTTACTTGCACATATATATGTGCAGAATGTGTGTGTAATCATTCACACAGGAATACATGCATAGGAGTGTAGTTAGATATATGGAAAGGGATTTACCTAGCTAGCTTTTTCCTTTCTTTTTCCTCTTCCTCCTCTTTCTGTGCGGATGTTAAACTCTCAGCATCAGCAAGGTTGTCCACAGCAATGGCCAAAAATACATTCAGCAGGATATCTGTTTGTGTGCTACTTAAAGAAAACAGACCCTGAAAACTGCAAAACAACATTATACCAAAGGTTTCTTAATTGAAATTTTTTAGCAACTTGATTTTCCAAACTTCCATTTCACACAAATGTTCAGGATGTGTATATCCAGCATGCACGGACCTATATTTTCCATCCAAATGGCTAACACAGTGCATGGGGTTTCCAAAATTTCACAACAGAATGACTGATATAAAACGTCTAAAGTCCAGACTTAAGTTTTAGTTTCTGATTTCCCAAAGGAGTTGTGCTTTCTGAAACAAATCCCACTGAAACAAATCCCCAAAGATGAAGGGAGCGCTGAATGCTTGCCTCTTTGACAGCTTAGGTTGGTTTTATGAAAGCACTCATATTCAAGAGCCTCATCCCATAATGCACATGGGCTTCCTAGTTTGGGCCTATGTAGTTGAGTTGAACAACCTCGTTATAGGTATTCTCACAGATACAAGTGGATTTTATGGACAGCAAGCACAGCACTCTCATTAGCATTTCTGAAGCAACCGAGGAGAAATTCATTTAGTCTAGGCATTCAAGGGTTGAGAGCTGACAGCTCTGCCATCTCCTAGCAGAGAGTCCATGCATGGCCAGTCATGCCCATGTAGCTGACGGACAAGGAATCCCAACTATTTTCTTGTCTTGCCAGTCAGCATTCAGATCTTGTGTTACAAATCTGAACATCAGCTTCTCTTTTAAATTTCTTGAGAGTGGGTCTTATTACACTGTGATAACTTTTAAGTAAACCCCAGTTCAAGGCTTAGCCTGGAAACATAGCCACCCCCCTCCCTGTGCTCCAAGGTCTAATGGCTCCAGAGTCAGCCAGACTGTAGAGCTGGATCACATTTTCTTCTGCAGTTCACAAGGAGATCCAAATTGTAGCTTTTTTGAGCTGTCAGGCAGACTGACTCCCTTGACCTTCAGATAACTGGAATTGCACCATCTCACTTTGAAGAGAGGGCATGCAGGTCAACTGAAATGTCAAATAACAGGGTTTGAGAGATCTGAATTATGAGGAAAGGCCAGGAGAGCTGGGCTGAGACTACAAGGTGGCTTTACAGCAGAATCAGTATAAAAAGAAATGTCACCTCTGACACAGGAGGGCCATTTATTAGGGATGCAGAAACTAAACATGAACAAATTTGGAGCAAACTGGGATACAGAACAGAACCATAGCTCTGTGTTAAATGCAAATTCCTATGGAAAGACACTCACAGCCTAATCATGCAATGTGCTTTGTACCTCCTGGGATACGTACAGTGCCCTGATTTCACCTTGAAGCCAGAGAGAACTGAAGTTACTTAACACCAGCGCAGGCTGGAAGATAATAGAGCACATGATTTTCTGTTTGAAGAACACACAGATTGCAGTAACTGAAATGGAACATGGTTCCTGCTAGTTTATACATGAATTAATATTTGATCTCACATACATCAATTATGCCAAACATATGTTACTCCTACTATAGCATTTGTATATAACATATTGTAGATTATACATATTTTTATTCCACACAAAGCTTGGATGAAAGCACATGGAATACATTATTGAAAAGGCAACTGAAGCAAAAATATGCGGTAAGTACAGTAGGTACACACAGAGATTAATTTTTGGAGATGGCAGGAAAGAAAAACCAATGACAGAATTAAGGGGAATGAAAAGTAAAACCACTAAATATATAAAGATACTAAATAAAAGCTAGCATGTGGAACTGGCACGTAGCTGGCTCTTACAACTGTTTCTATGACTAAAGTTTTAGCACTAGCTAAAAATAAACTTGTTTAACTTTTGGCAGTACAAAGCCAAAATTCAGACCTAGGGAAAAGGTAAAAATGGAAGGTAAGAAATTCATTATTTTCTGACATAACAAAGTAGTAAAGGGTGACTTTAAACTCAGCCCCACTTGGAGAAAAGAGTAGCATCAAAGGATACAGTTTCCACAGATGAAGAGGATGATGAAGTAAATACAGACCAACATTCCTGGAAAAGAGGGGCCGCCATAAGCCATGATCCCATCATACATCACCGAATTCCAGTCCTCCCCAGTCAGGATCTAAATGACACATTCCCACCAATAAGGGATACAGCGTTAGACCACATAGAGAATTTGAAAACCCCATTAACACAAAGATAACCGCTATCCTAAAGAACACCCCCTCCCCCAGGATGGTTGGAGACTCCAGCTGTGTCTATCTAGAAAATAAAAACAAAACAAAATGAAACAGGAAAAAAAAAAAAAAAAAGAAAAAAGAAAGAGATGTCCCCTTGAAGATGGTAGTTGAAGCCAAGCAGCTCTCCCAGGCAATTCCATTCAAGTCTCCCCACTTCTCACAGGCATTTCCCTCCCATGTGCCTGTTGCACAGCCCTCTCCACCACTTCCCTTCACCTTGCATATCAAACCACGATCCTGATGCTCTTGGCTGATTGCTCCCCAAACTGCTGTTGGCTTAAAGGCCGTTTGTCCCCAGGACTGTGGGAGCGGGAAGGACAACTGCAGGGTTGGGCTTTGCCATGCAGGTGTTGCTCTGGGACATGGCAATGGCCATTCTCTTGTCTTAACCTGCTAAGACATGGTAGCCTTGCTACATGCATGGGCTTTCTTTAGCTTTGTTTCCCCATTTTGGGAGGGAATATCCCTGTGCTGGCAGCACAGCGTGGCACCTTTCTCCTGAAGCTGTTAGTCTGATGATCAGTCTCAGGGACTGTCTGGCTGCAGGGCAAGGGTGTAGAACCTGCTCTCTGTTTTGCCCCATGTAAACACAACGTGTTGGCCCCATTGGGACCACACTTGCCCTTACCTGAAACACAGTGAGGAGGGACTGGGGGAAGTTGTCGAATGTACTCCTCCTGGTCTGCATCTCATCAAAGTTAAACTTGCCCCCAAAGAGCTGCATCCCCAGGAGTGAGAAGATGATAATGAAGAGAAAGAGAAGCAGCAACAAGGAGGCAATGGAGCGGACTGAATTCAGGAGTGAAGCCACAAGGTTACTCAGGGAGTTCCAGTATCTGGGAGAGAAAATAGAGGCAGTTAAAATTCCTTCAATCCAAGACAGGTGCTCGTGGCCTGCACAGGATATTGGCTCAGGCTGCCTTCTGTGCATAAGCAGGCATTTCCAAACACCCTGTTAAACAGTGAATCATTGATGTGCTTCCCTAAGATAATGAGACCTACTGCAGCTAATGAGTAATTTTACTACCACACGTGTACATACACAATTCCCTCCACCCCCCACCCCATACGCACACACAGAAGATTATTGCAGCTCTCCATCTAAGGCTCTGTAAATCTTACATCTATATACGGTGATTAGTTCTTGCTGCTTCAGTGAGTTACATTCTAACCAACCTCATTACAACACTCACAGATGTTATGGCAGCCAGAATACCTCACTCCAGAGAATGGCCTGTAATAACTAGCAAGAGCAGATGGGGAAACAGTTTGGCAGCAAATGCAAACTTGTCCAAAATCTGGTGTGAGTATGTGCTTGAGCTCACTCACAGATAGAGGTTGATAAGCCTTCTGGGATTGAGAGAAAAGAGAAAGACATTAAAGGTCCTTTTACATGGACCCTAAAGAGACTCCAGATCTACATTCCCAAAGTCCAGAGTTGCCTTTGCTCTTGGAGGAGCACACCATCACTGCTTTTTTGGGGTATCAAACCCACTATGCTTCCTCAAACAGGCTACAGAACACTTTGGAAGGGTTTCATTCAAGAGAGGATGCCTAATATCTTCTCTTCAGGCTTGTGCCCAGATCAGACTGATGTATAATGCAGAGAAAAGGATCTTCTCGCCTTTCTGGTCCCATTTCAGGGTTCAAAGAAATGCCAGCAGCATGCTCTGCTGCAGCATGTCTGCTTGCTTGCATTCTTTGCCAGTCTGCAGAGTAGCCATGTCTTGGAAAGAGGCTTTAGAAAAAAATGCTAAAGAATCCACCACATCATCCATGAAGCAATTTCCACTTTGGTCTTGTATCTGGCTCAATCACTGCTTTGCTTATCACGACCACTTCTCTTCTATACAGTTTTGAGTCTGATAGAGCTTTCAGACTGGGTTGAAGATTAGCTATCATCTTCCAATCACCTCATTTTGCTTACTAGCAAGCTTCAAGAGCTTTCCCAAGTCAGCAAGCCAACAATGTATGTCTGTGATGTCTAAGCGTTTTAGCACAACCTCTTGTGACCTACCATCATACTTTGAGATTCAAAAATGGCCAACTCCCTTCTCCCAAAGCCCATAATATTGAGTCTTTCCTTACGAGGACTCTGAATTTCTAGCCATATTTTCCTTGGAGAAAAGAGTTCTGCTTGAGAAGGATGGCAAAAATGTCTAGTGCTCTTGCTCCTTTAAGGAAATACAATTCTTCAACATACAAATCTGTTCTGCAGGTAGTGCAGTCATTAAGAGACAAGGGTTCTTAAAATCACAGTTAAATTAATATTTTTAAAATGTCAGTGTAAAAAGACAAGATTCCTTGTCCCATAGAAGATATGAATGTTTGAGCAGCCTAATCACTTTATGAAGGTTAGCAATCTGATCTGCAGAGGGACACTGCCATGTCCTCTGAAGTTCAGCAACTGCTTCATCTCCAAGGGCTGATCTTCAAAGAGAACTGTGATGTTTTCCCTCCAGCCCAGCTTCAGCACTTCAGAGAAGACTAGAATGCTTTAAAGTTTAAGTGCAATTAATGGGATGAGCAATGAAAATCTACGGAGTGAAGGTAAGGGCATGGAAGGTGTGGGCTCAGTGCCACCAAACGTTGGCACTGAATGTGCAATGTAACAGCTCACTGTATTTGCGTTTATGCTTACAGCTCACATACTTTCACGCTTTGGGAAGAAGGAAAAGTGACAGAGGAAAAGGAAAAACTTCGTTTTTGATGAAACTTGACTGAAACTTTTAACATCCTTAAACCAGAGACTGACGGGGTCCAGAATACCTCTCCAAGCCCTCCAATGTCAGCCAGGAAACACATTTTCTAGGTCTTCCTAGCGGTGCCCTTAAGAGGCACACAGTAGAGCTGTTACCCATCTGAATAGTCTCAGTGACTCACTTAAAGCTTAAATACCTTCCAATCTCGGAGAGCAACTGCACAGACTTTTATCAGCTCTGCAGTTCTTACAGATGGCTCAATACCTGAGATTCAGTTTCTTATGTAACTATCAAACTTAAAGCAATTAACTGAGATGACCTGGTGATAAGATTAGTGCTGTTTTATCTGTGCACTGAGTGCTAGCTTGAAATACAGCACCATTAGAAAAGTAAACAAACCAATCAGGGGGAGGGAAAAAAAAAAAAAAAGAGAAAAAGGAGGGGATAAGGAAGGCTTGACTTGACTGGGATGTGAAAATCACAACTGCATTGTCTTAGTGTCCTAGAAGCATGAACTGAGGTTACCATCTGTCACATTAGGTGGCTGTAGAAATAACATGAACAGATCTGGGGTTCCTCAATGAAACACAAGGCTTTTAAGTCAGGAATAGATGAAGCCCAGACAAAGAAAAAGCCTCTCACTTCTTTATTCTCTTTGGTTAATATACTACAAAGAAAAACCAGTTACAATAAATCTCACTGCACTTCTGGATGGAATCAGAGGGTTTGGACACAGCAGCACATAATGGGAGGCACGACAGAAAGCACTGCTGCTTCCTCAGACTTAGAGGGAAATGAACATACTTGCTAACATCTCCCACTTCCAGATCTCAGACCCTTGAGGATGCCAGAGAAAAAAAACACCACAAAACCCCCCTGAGTAGGACGTGATTATGATCCCTGTTTCAAAATGGAGGAACGATGCAGAGAATTTAAATAGTTTGTTCAACATTTCACACAAAAGTCAAGTGAGAAACTGGAGTAGAACTTAATGCATTCTTTTACTCTCTCCCCTCTCCTCTCCATTGCCTTCCACTATGTGTTTATGATACTGGCAATCACAGATGCAGAGCTTAAAACAGTAGCAACAGCTGGCAGCCTCATTGTAGGAAAGCTTCCCACATTGTTCATCCAATATAAAACCACTTTGAAAGCAGGTACAAAAAGATGCTGCCCCGTCATTCCTCCCTGCAGTTAACAGTAACATATCTAATGTCAGGATTAGGTATGAAATATCAAACTTCTGTACGCTGTTACAGATACATTGATTTATTTTTTAAGTAAAAAGGACTAAATATAGGGATTTGTAAAGCAGTAAAGGACTATTTATAAAAGGGAAAATATTTTGTCTTCTCATAGCAAAGGGAGATTTTCTGCACAGCCCTGTAAAAATTAGGGAGAATAAACTAAACTGCTTGTCTAATGTGCAAGACTAAATGATTCTGAAGTGTATTTATAATTTTGAAAGAAATGTTTGCTCTTGAAATTCTAAATGTGGTTTCTAAAATGATGCATTGTTCATCTGATGGCGTCTTTATTTGTTTCTGTTATATTAGGGAGCTGGATTTGTGTTTTTCCTATCATCTTGATACACTCAAAATTTGGTGTTTACCATGAAAAATCCATACAAATATATAGAGATTAGGCTACCTACTGATACTGATATATACTGATATTACCACCAGAGTAATTTTCCAGCTTTATGCCTTTTTAATGCCCTTGATTATCACTGTTTCCATCTCCACTGTATGTCCTCATGTCCCTACTCATGAATATATATATTTGACATAAAACATTATACTATCATCCTTCCTACTCTTCCCAGCTTTCTAGGATTGTATCTTTCTGTATTATCATTGCACTCAGGCGGTGTATTCCACCAGTATTGATAATGTAACCAATAAATCATCATTGTATCTAGAGCTAAGTAAATAATAGAAAAATGTGCATTTTACTGGAGAAAACATCAAAGGCAAAAGTTTTGCTTTAATGCCAAAGTATTCTCTCCTGCAGTATGACATGAGTGGGCCTAAAATACTGCTATGGAGGCTTGTGCTAGGGCCTTCCACACGAGGGTGAACTTCACCCACGGAGGGGAAAAAATCATGAAGAAAATTATGAATAATTAAAAATCACAGATAAATCTGAGACTACTGCAACCTACTTGCCAATATTTTAGGAACAGGAAAGAAGGCAAAATCTGATTAATACATTATTCATTACAAGTTATTCCTCAGCTCTGTGTTTTACACACAGAGCCCTGTACAAATTGCAGGAGATATATTCCAGGTAACATTTTCTTCCACGCAAAACTGTATTTAAGTTCTGCTGCAGAATGAAGGTAAATATATCTAGTCCTACTGCTGGTTGGTTCCAACATTACATCTCTGCCAGAAGCTTTAGGAATGTTTGAGCACTCCAATAGTTCAAGCTTCCTAAAGTATTAATGATATGCTCTCAGCATTTACCTTTCTATTAGAGAATTGTCTTAGCTAGATTATATATTTTGTGTAGGAGCGGAGAAATGTCTTGAAAAAACAATGACCTCTCCAGGATGCTATGTTGATGCTATGCTATACTTTTATAGCTATTGGTACGTTGCCCTGGGTGTATCTGATTACCCAATGCTTGAAACAGCTACTGGTTTCCTCAGGAACCAGGCCTGCGACTCAGGGATGATATTTTTCAGACCCAAAGACACAGGAAAAACTGGACCCGAGACCCTTCTACTTCTGAAAGGGCAAATGCATCTTTCTTGCTGGAAACTCTTTGCTACCTGGAACATTTTCCCCTCTTCTATGATCACACATCTAAACAGACCACCTTTTTTTCTTTTTTTTTTTCTTTTTTAATAGTTGTATGTTTGCTTTGGCCCCTCTCCCTGAGACCGTTAACTGATTTTTCTGTCTCTGTCATCTAACCTTGAAAACCAGTCACCCTGCCAGAAAGTTGAGGCTCAGAAGCTTTAAGGGTAAATCTTGTACGATGTACAAGTCCAAGTCTGTTGTTTTTTCTGCCTCACAGCTCTGCCATCTTGAGTGTCTTCCAGTTTTGGTCTTGTTTTTCTCACGCGCTGTGTTATTTATCTCAAATTTGTCAGAAATTTCCTTTGGGGGACGTTTGGATAGCTGAGGTTGCAGAAACTACACTCTTTCACAACCTCAGTCAAGCTTTTTACGAGGGGATGAGTGGTGCCCACAGGGGAAAAGGCAGACAGACCCTGCACTGCTTCGGGTGAGCACTTGGATAGGTTTGTTCCAAGAGTTCCCATCTAGGTGAGCTAGAAGCTGATATCTCCTACAACCTCCCATCAAGCTGAAAAACTCCTGCCAAACCAAGCTGTTGTTTTGAAGATACTTGACTGCAGGAAGCAGCAACTGCTCAACAGATACTACTGTGCCTTTATGAAGACAGAGAGCACAAAGAAGGAAAAATTAAAAGAGGGGACACTGGAGTTTGGAAAAGTCTGGTTTCTCTTCATGCTGGACTCCTCTGAAGGACAGACGTTAGCAACATCCTTTGCCTATAGCTGCTGGTGTTGACACTCTCTCCCACCCAGGCCACTGTTGAGTCTACTGGAGCTGGCATGGACTCGTCAGTCAAATGCTGTTTTGGCTCAAAGCAGTCTTTCAGGTTCCTCTCCATCACCATAAAGCAATAGAAAAGGTCACAAGGCTATCTGCTGTTTTGTTTTCACTTTGCCTTTTGTAAGGAACCCTAAAAGCCCAAGCTCAGCTCGCATTAT
The DNA here is from genome assembly GCA_004320125.1 of Scolopax mira. Taxonomy (NCBI): domain Eukaryota; kingdom Metazoa; phylum Chordata; class Aves; order Charadriiformes; family Scolopacidae; genus Scolopax; species Scolopax mira. The sequence goes on from BJBW01003429.1 coordinate 118,800, forward strand.
CCTTTCAGATTTCATTTTAACAATCTGCGTGTTATCTAGTGTCTCCAACCCTCTATTCCAGATTCCTCACCAATCTTTACTTCTCATATCAGGAATATGCATTCTGTACTGCCCTCCTGATCCTGCCACAGGCTTCAGAAGATGAGGACTGTCAAACTAGCACTCCCACTACCCAATTAGTGGTAGAAAAAATGAAAAAGCAGGGATGTGAGTGACTTGTATCTATACATGTTGTGCATTGAGCAGTAGCAATCCTTTATTCCCAAAGAAGCACAGAAGTACCTTGTGATTTTAAATATTCTTAGGAGTCGAACACATCTCAACACTGAAATGCCCAGCGGTGACATAATCTTCGTCTCAACCAGAATCGTTTCCAGGATCCCTCCACACACAATGAAACAGTCAAAGCGGTTGAAGAGTGAGACAAAATAGGCCTGGAGACCAAGGCTGTACATCTTCAGCAGCATCTCTGCCGTGAAAAGAGCTAGCAGCACCTTATTGGCAGTGTCTCATGAAAAACAAACAGAAACAGATTAATGAAACTTAGTTAAAAGATCATCACAGCTAACCATCAGCCCATGACTATAAGAAACCCCTTCCAGGATCAGTCTGGAAGGTTAATTTCATAAAATCTTGGGTCAAAGAATTTACTTCAAAAGCGTGGGGATCTCATTCACAGAAACGTTTTATGAAGAAGTCTACAGCAATTCTTATGTATTGCACATACAGCTGCAATGTATTACACAACCACATAACCTCCATGGCAGGGACATGCCTTCCTGTGCACAACCTCCCATCACACTTGTCATCTGCAGATGAGAGTGGGAATAGAAGAGCTGCTGTGCTACCTACTGTTGCTTAATTAAGCTTTTCAGCTGCTCTCACCTTCAGTGAGGATTCAACTGTTCTGCAGACATGAGAACTTTACAAATCACTCTTACTTCCTCACCTCCCTAGTAACTAGAATTTACCATAAATGCCATTTCAAGGAAAGCCTCGGAGAACCTGTGGCTCCCAGTAGCTGCCCATAAATTGGAAATCCAGTTGCTGCAAATATATATTTAGCATAAGCTCCAGATTTCACCTACACCCAGTGGAACACTGTTTTGGCTGAGAATTAGGAACTTATGTTTTCCCTGAGATTTCTCTCGTTGTAGGCAGATATTTTGTTGTATTCTCTAAGAACCTCCACAGACGGAGGACTATTTGGAGCTGTGTGTGCTCCTTTTATATTGTGTGGTCTAATGAAGCCCCCTTTTTGGACACTGGCCACAATAAAGAGAACCATCGGTCTCTCCTCACCTTGGACCTCCGTGAGCCAGTCTGGCTGGTTGTAGTGTTCAGAAGCAATGGTAAGGGTGTTGAGAAACACAAGGAAGATCACCAACCAGTAGAAAACATTGGACTTGACAGCGGCGCGGCACTTTCTTCTGCAGAATCGATTCCATCGGCGCCAGTAGCGACTTGAAAAATTGGAGAAGGAAAAGTTCTTTTCAGATAGGGATCCTTAGGCTATTGCAAATTTCTGTCAAGAGAGACTCCAGTCTTGATTTATTGTTCAAGAGTGGTAGAGAATAACTTTAAAGTTCAACCTGAGAAATGTTCTCTCATTGTCATTTGAGTCAGCAGTTTTGATCACCCTTCCTGTAGCTAATAGGAATAAAGTTAGCCCTAAACCAATTTGTAACATTTAAGGGTGAATAAACCTCTTCAAGTAATGTCTAAATTTCATTAAGACATCCATTGCAGCTACCCTGAGAGTTTTTTAGCCCAATTCCCACAAAAATAATTATTGTATTTAATGCTTGTGGCCTGCAATGGGACCTTGCCCAGCCTGAGAATAGTCAATGAAAAGATACCGCTATATACCATGGACTTTAGGATTAAGTCCTTGGAGAGGTGAGATTAGATAAAATCCATGGAACATTTCCAACATTCAGAAATGTTCAGGAGTAAGCTCAATATGAGGGCTAAATCTGGACAGAAAAACAAAACTAAGGGGACCTCAGCATCACACCTTCATGCCTAGAACTAAGGATACAGTTTGCTAATCTGCAGACCTTTTAAAGTTTGCCTTCCATGAACACATCCCCTTGTGTCACTGATTTTTGAGGGTAATTGCTAACCACAGAAGATATTTAAAGCTAATTACACACCTCCTACTCTTCAGAATTTAACTTGCATAGCAACCAGTTTCCAGGCAACACTTGCCACTGTATAATAAATCTAATAGTTTTATATAGATATTATATACATACATGTGTGTGTGCATGTGTGTGTTTATCTCTAAAGAGACACAGAAACACACAACATTACAGGAAGAGAGAATTTTTCTTAGCTGATCTTCTAATGTATTATTTTCAGTGATAAACTATGGCCACACTTGAGGTCAGGGTTCAGCACCTGCAAGAACTTAAACCAGGCAATGTTCATGTTGCACACTGGAAAAGAATTTTTCAACAACATTTTAACAGGTAAAAGGGGTAGAAATGGACTGGGACCTCAACAATCAAGTTCCATGAGTTCAATCAGCCTTTCCTATGGAAATCCACAGATAACCACCCAGGGAGTGCTTCACATTTTCAAAAGCTTTAAGTCAACAGAAAAACAAGTATCACCAGAAAAACTCCACACGTCCCATGGCGAAAGGAAGCATTTCACAAATAAGATGTAAACCTCATCAGTGGAAAGATTTATAATAAAGCAAAGCAGAGTAGTACAACAAAGCGTAGGAAAGAGAACCTTGAGCTGACAGGGTTGATGCTGATGGATGCAGTAGAATTATGTGGTTTAACTTTTTTTCCTTCTGCTTTTATATTTTATGGCTTGAGATATGTAGGTACCAATCAGATAGGTACTTCCGAGTGAAATACTGTCAGTAGCCCCTGTGCCTTATTTCAGTATGAAACTAAGAAAAGGCATCTTGATTTTTGGTAGATGACTGACTAAAATCTAACAAGTTTGTCAGTATCTCCTAGAGCCACACTGTCCCACAGGGTGAGGATTAAACCACAAAGTAAGGAGCAAAACCAGTGGAAAGGAGGGAAAGCAAATTTTTTTTTTACTTACCTAAACTTTGATTTTGAGATCCGATGCCTGAAAGACAAGAATTGCCATTAAAGTCTCTGGAGCTGTCCCATACCTCCCAGGCTTTTATGAAAATAGCAATGGAAAGAAACAAAGTTAAGCTCAATTAATTTTTTCATGGATGCCATTTTCCTCTTGAATCCCCTGTAAGTCAATGCAGGCACTGGGCATGGCTAGAATTTTTTGATATACAAATCTTGTTTTTTGGCTGGAGTCATAAAGGAGTCACGCCATGATGGGATCCTACCACCTACAGACATCAGTGAACTAGCTGTTCTCTTTGGGTAAAAAATTGGTCTAATGCTAGAAGTACTCTACATCTGCTACCAAATTTATTTTTCAAATACAACTATTTTTTTCTTTTAGTCACTAGGTTTTTTCTGATATTAAAAAATGTATGACTTTATACAGACAGACTTGTTGCTTTCACACATCACCTGTCACTGCAGGATATATATGCACATTATGAAACCATGGGAAAAATAATGCTTTCTTTTTTCTTTTTTTTTCCCTAGCGATTGAGGGAAAAGCAGTGCATGGTGGATATTTTCAAACTTAGATAATAACGCTTATTTGTCTTTGTTATCTATGTAAATTGATTTGAACTCAAAAGGGTCTGAACAGTAACAGATTCTGTTGCTACCAATGACATTTTGGGAATTAAAAAAAATTGGGAAAAACTGGCCACGTTCCCACTCTGTGTGTTTACATATCTAATTCCATGCACTTGGATTTATTCAACCAAATAATTTCATTAGCCTTTTATGAGAAGTCACAAGCAAAGCTAGAGATAGATCCCAGTCCTCTAACCACTACCTTGCTCTGCTTGACACGTCCTATAAGGCCTTCAAACTATTAGTCTGCCTTTTGGTACATACATAATGGTGCACAGAGAGAAATAAAGGTATGTGGATGCAATGACATGAGTCAGAGGTGATTTAGGAAGCTGCAAAATCCGCTACCAATAACAGAAGAAATGAGAATCTGGGGAGTGACTACGAACAAGATATTTCTGCTGGGCTGAAGCATTTCTTAAGGATCCCACTATGATAGGAAAGTGATTCATTGTTGACAACAGTCAGCAAAGGTCTTACTGTACTGGCTTAAAAACGGATTCGCTGTTAGTAGACATGGGACAAAGTAATTCTCAAAGCATCCAACACTACTCTCTGTGGCAGTCTTAACCCTGTTTGAGGACATCAGTCGCTGACAAGTAATCAGTGATTGGTCAGTTTCCTTATGTGGAAGAGATTTTAGTGATAGGAACATTTCACCAGCAGATGGTCCAAGTGAAAAAAAAAAAGAAAAAAAAAGCCTTTGCACTGAATACATCATTCCTGCTGTGTCACAGGCAGCTTGTCTAGGCCACACACTAGGCAGCAGTGTGGTTATAGACACACACAAGAACTCTTTTGATAAAGAGGAAATAATCTACTGACTGAACAGAATGCTAACTTATGCTGCAGGGACAAAGGGAGCTTTAACAAGGATGATGGGTGAAGCACGAACAAAATATAGCCTTAATGTTAAAGTTATCCCAACTTCTTACTGAGAATTCTTGCTTGATAAGCACTACCTACAATCTGTAATGAATCAGATTTAAGGCAACAGGAAAGAGGGCTCAAAATAAAGACAACTGAAAGAAGAAAAAGTCACAATGAAGGAGAAAGCTGGATACTGAAAAGGAGATGGCAAGGACTTTCACAGGAAAAGGTTGAGCGGGGAGGTGCAGGGAGAGGATAAGACAGATGTCACGGGGAGCCTGCCTGGTGGAAGGTGAAGGACAGGGAATGTGAAGTTCTCTGGTAACCTCTCTGGTTAATGGTTTCCCAGGAAGGGAGCTGTGCGGCATTTTAGGAATATTTTATTTATTTAAGCAAAAGAGATGTGGCAGGTGTAGTACTCATCATGCATGTGATAATTATATCTTTGGAGCATTATGAACAGCAGCCAAGTGCATTCAGTGCTCCCACAGGTTAGCTACAGCTTCTCTCCCCATTGCCTTACTGCTATGGCAGAAGGCTTTATCACATGTGGGTGTGATATATATATAGAACAGGACAAGGAAGGAGGAAGAGATTTATATTTAGAGGCAGAATCCAAGAGTGAGATGGAATTTTGGAAACACAAACTGTACAATAACTGATTCTGAAAACATTACAGCCAAATTGGAAACACATTTTTCAAATGACCCTTAGGACCAAGAATCTTCTGTCTTTCAGAAGCAGGGTTAACTATGTCATATACAAAAATGTTTTTATGGCATCACTAGGGACTGTCAAATAGTCTGGACTTGGGGCCTTGCCACAACCTCTTTGTGATGCTCCAAACTGGCACTTGCCAGGTGTTCAGGGTGGACCAGTTTCTCTGCTGAGTTTAAACATGGGTCTCTTGCATCCCTAGTACTCTAGGAGCTTTATGTCACTGGGAGAAGAGAGTGTCCCCATCTGTGCCCAGCTCTGGAATGTCTTGAGGAACCATTGTTTAAAATTATTGTGTAGAAGCCTATACAAAAACCATTTCAGACCACTACTGAGTGTTTTTACCATAGGAACCATGCAACTTAGATTATCTTTCAGAAAGACAAACACAAAAATCAGACATCTACTGTTTGACTGTTAAATTCTCTAAAACTTTCCTAACCTTACGCAGTTATGTATGACATACAGATTAGACAGTGAAATTAAAATTTTTATCAACATAAATTCAGGATAATCAGCATGATTCAAAAGTAGTGAGATATCTTCTGAGAAATATATTCTGAGAGATAAAGTCTCCATTTCTCTGTTCATGATAGACAGCAGAGAAGACAAACTATGCGCTTGTGAAGGATGTGACACTGGTATAGCAGGTTCTGAGGACTTTGCATAATCGTACACACAACAAACAAACCTGGAAAAATCTTGTAGGTTTCCCTATAAGAAGCATGACAAAAGCATGACAAAAAGGCCATGTTACAGCTGATTTCTGGGTGCAGAAATTACTAAACATGACCATGAAATTATCTGTCATGCTAGTTACAACTACACTATACTATACAACTACACTATATGATCCTGCCTATAGGCAACTATCTTCATGAGGACTTTAGAAAAGCCCTTGGATACTAGTCAAACCTCTCAGAAAAGCAGTAGCACAGAAATTTACTTACTATGCTTCTAGGTTATACACAGCTTTGGGGAACATCCAAAGAGCTGCTCTGTGCATATCCTACAGATTTTGGAACTGTGATAACACAATCCTGGTGTGACGTTGATTCTGTTTTGGTGCAATATGGTGCATTCATGCAATTACCTGTCAAAGAGCACAGCATTTTCCACTCTCTGTATTGACATTTCATTGCATCTAGTTGGCATGCCTGAAGAGAAGATGCCCACCCTAGGGTGTTCTTCTCCATAATACTTGGACAAGACATGTAGTGTCATGACATTTTCAGGAAAGTATGCTGCATACCTGATAATTTCTCAGGCTAGTCAAGTGTTAGGACTAAATTCTACCTTCAACTATGCCTCTGCAAATCACGCTGAAGCAACAGGCCTTCATCCTTCTGCCTGGTACCCTCTGTACTATGCAATTAACACCAGGCAGTTATATAGGGACATGTGATGACCATTTCACATTTATGACCATTAATTAAAAGCTTCCAGCAAAACAGAACAGATGACTGGCCCTGGAGAACTTGCATTCTGATATGGACTGAGATCCTCTTGCTGAGGCAATCCCTGAATTTCAGAGTCCATAGAGTGATACCTGTTCTCTTTATTTACATCCTTGTCCTTGCAGAAGCAACAAAGAGCATGCTGACCTGGTGGAAACAATGTTGTTTTTAAGAGAGAGGTCACAGTTAGCCATCAGCAGTAAGAATCTACAGAATATCCTTAAGAAAACTGCATCTGTCTGTCATAAAATTGAGCTGGTCTTCTACTCAACAGCCTTTCATAAAGGCTGGAAAAACGGGTCAGCACTTCAACATTTAGTGAATAATCTTGCTCTCCCTCTGGCAAGAAACAGGCAAGGTCTGTCACAGAATCTGAAGTAGGAAGATAATTCCTCCTCCACAAGGGCATGCTATTGTCCTTTAGACACATGTCTAGAGCTGATTGTGAATATCAAACCACCTTGCTCATAATAAATCAGAAAGCAGTAGCTGAGGCTGATACGTAAGGGTTGATCCTCTGTGTTTTCCTGCTGAAGTCAGCAGTGGTTTCAGAGCTTTTGTCAGACTTTCCTTACCACTGCTCCTGATATGATGGGGACTTTGGTCCTCACAGGAGGAGTCAATCTTCTCATTAGGTGAAAACCAGCAGCAGCTATAGTGAACCTGCAAGCAAACTGACTTGCCTTTACCACTGGCTCCGCCACTGATTATTGCAAGAATTGCAGAGGAATTATGTTCCCAGCCAGAAAAACACCAAGGAAAAATTACTGATATTTCAGCTGCCAGGGGAAGCTTCAATTGTTCATAATATTTCCAGGACACACTGTATTCACTTGGAAAACCAGTCTAGGTTGCTCTTTTTCTTTTATCCTGTTTTATTGTTTTAACCTTCTTTGGTGGAAAAACAATTGAACTGTCCTCCAAATGTATGGAAATACCATCCAAGGTGAAAATGCCAAGTGGCTTATTGTTTCACTGAAAGCAGATAATTTTAAGCTCTCTTTCCCTTTGAGATCAAGTGCTTCACTTTTTTATTGAGGCTCTGTGGAACATTAGTTTCCACAAAGGTCTTTTTTTTTTAGCTAATACATATGTATAAAAGCAAGCTCTATTGTGCCACTCCAGATCTGTATAGTTGTATTAGAAAATTAACATTCTGGTTATATTGGAAGATTATATATGCTGATAACCAGCACAGAACAGATTACTACTGATTTTGAGCAACAGCCTGCCCTCTGGAATCTAAGTCCTGCACAGCAGTAACCACTGAGGCTCAGGGAATTTACTCGCTCTTGGAAAGTCCTGGGTAAAAGGCTATCCTGTAACTAGAAACCCATTGCTCCTAATTCTGGGTTTATCCAGGCAACATGTTTCTCTGCACCCAGAGGCAACAGGTTGTTAAAGCTGTGACACATCAGAAGTAAGATAAGTTCCACTTCCAAACGTCGTCCTTGAGGATAAAAGCTGTTGTGTTTCTACTGCGGGGCAGATGTCAGAGCAGTACAAGGCAATACTGTGACAGGGATGATAAACTGTGGAAGTTGTGGGATGCTTTTCAATGTCCTGTGGAACCCTAAGAAATCTTTTTCAAATTCAGATGTCTGATAAAGCCAACACCCATTTTAGGAAGGGAACCCGCAGCTTTCTTGATGGCAACAGAATTATACCAGTAATGAATATGAATAAGGATTGTTTGGGTTTTTTTGTTTTGTTTTAGTTCTACGAAAGTGGAAGTACACAAGAAGCAAAGAGAGATTAGATGTTAGATTCCTGCTGAAACTCCTTCAACTGGTTTGAAGGCTGGCATTGCTCCAGACAGCACAGCTGAAGAAGGCAGTTTCTATAGTATGGACACTACAGAAATAAAAGCTTCTTTGAGACAATTCATCAGTAGGAGATAGCTTGCGTTTGAAAGGTACTCTCCTGATCTCACGCAGCATATGTCTCTGTGGAGCTAAGAAAGGCTGTCATGGAGAAGCTCCTTTTCCAAAAGGCATGCTTGAGCCTGGCTTCTCAAGCAGATCTTTCTGTCATTCACAGGTCCAGCCTTTCAAAGCTCTACAGCTTTTGATAAGAACAGAAAGAGCTGCCAGTAATTCTAAGTTCTCTTCAATGAAAAAGCTTTTTCTTTCTTTTCTCCTGGGTACTTTTTACACTTATCATGAGTGCCTTCTGATGACAAGGTCAGCCTGTAACCATGGTGGTGGGGCTGGGATAGTTAAATGCCTAGAAGCCTGATACCACTAAATAAATAAATACATTACTTTTGACTTGGAATCTCCCTATTTCTCCAGTCATGTCTGGTTGCAGTTTTCCCAGTGGAGTCTCTGCCCTCTAGGAAAAAATGTGTTTATAGCACAGCAATGGGGACTCATGGCCACTAGGTGATTTTAGCAGGGTGTAAAAATGAAGACTCATCTGTAACAGATGAAACCCAACAATCGAATAAAAAACCTGTCCATCAATTTTAACTGTAAAAACAAAATCCAGAGGGCAGATGACTGCTCAAAATTCTGGGCCTAATCTTCGACTAGAGTAAATAAGGATGGCATGACTGTAATTATTAATGTTTACTCAAAGTCACTAGTACTAGATGAGGAACTTATTTGAAACACTCAATTGACTTCACACGTGAATTATCTCTAGTCTTGAACACCGGACTGAATTCTGATTCTCTTAGTCAGGCATTCAAATAAATTCTTGCTTACATTTTATATGTTCCAGCAGGAATATTGGCCTATGGGAGGTTTAAATGAGGGCTCAGTGAGAAAAAGAGGACTTAATAATCCTTGAACCCAGGAAAGCTGGTTTCTCTCTCTGAGTGTGATGCAGTAACAAAAACAAAACAGAAAGAATTAAAGGCAGATCTGAATGTACCCATAACTAAGGACTTTTCACTTAGTCTGAAACAAGTATTTTACAAAAGCAGGGAGCATTGGCAGCATATGTATCTCACTCCAGAATTTCAAATACAATGATACAGCTATTAATTTTTCTGGATGAAGAAGCCTATCCATCTCTTAGAAATGAAAAGCAATCTGAGTGTGGCCTTGAGGATCTTAATTGTCCTTGGGTAAGGGGTAAAAAAAAAACCCCTTCTCAGTAACAGACCTCAATTTCCCTACTATACATCACCCATTTTCAATGAAGTGGAAATTGTCAAGGAAACTGTTTATCTCCCTGAATCTTATATGCCCTGCTCTGGTGAAACTTAGGGCCCTGTTTTAATATTTACAACACAAGAAGAAGAAATGAAGTTCTGTTTTCCCGTCATTTTCCTGTGTCTTCTTCCCTAAAATATGTTGGATGTAGCTATCCCCTCTCCTAATGCCAGGAATATAGTGACTGCTGTGCCAGATCACAATACTGCCGTTCTCCTGTGGGCACACGGGGCTATTCTAAAGTAAACTCCATTGTAAGTCATGATTATGTTTAGAGTTGGGTTTAACTTCAGCTCTCCTGGCCGCATTCCAGCTAAGACAATAATGTCCTGCTTGCCAAAATCCCCCGTGCAGTTTCAGTGCAAAACAAGCTATCCCTCACACATCCTTATACACTTGTGCCCTTTGTTGTTAAACACCTGTCACATTTTACCCTGAACTCTAACTCTGTGAAAACAAACCCTGCATTTACAGTTCATAAAGTCCTTTAGGATCCTTTGTCATTAAAAACATTAAATAAATGCAAGATGCAATATTAAAAATTTTTGGTTTTTTGTAGTAACAGTTGCCATTGCCATTGTTGTTGTCACTGTGAAGCACCAGGGGATCCATTGGGCTGGGAACCATAACTGCAGAATAGAGATGGTCCTCCAAATTGGATCCAGCTGGAAGAAGTGATCACATATCCAGTTGTTGCTTCCTGTAACGTGACAAGAGCATAAGCAACTTGTTGGGGTGCTAAAGGAAGGTTACAACTGCCTCAGTGCTATGAATAAATGTAGCCTGGTTCTTTCAGAAAAGAGTTCATAATCTCAACTAAAATATCAGGCTCAGCAGGTAGGCAACAGCAAGAAGGTGAAGGAAAGCTATCACAAACAATTTGTCCTGGGGTTTGTAAGTCACTGGTTTGTAAGTCCTGGCTAAGGAAAGCAGATTGAATTTACCACATAGTCCACATATCACATCTTGTAGTGCAGATAAAATCTCCTCTTCTGTTTGTAGAGGAGAAGGCCAAGGGTGTGTGTGGGAGATACAATCAAGGTTTACAAAGTCATGAAAGTGATAGATAAGCTGAATGCAGAACTGCTGATCAGCAAATCTCACAGTATTAGGAGAGGACATTGACTAAAAGTAGTAGTAGTAGATCATCTAAAAACAGATATATGGGGGAAAGTACTTGTCTACACAGCAGGTAGTGAGATTCTGAAACTTAATGCCAGAGAAGACTGTGAGGGCAGACAGCCTTAGCAGGTTCAGATAAATCCATGGATGGCAGGTCCATAAATGGCCACTAAAGACAAAAAGCAGAAGTGTGCCTTTAACATCTCTAATCCAATAAGCATGAATATCAGAGCAGTAAAAGGGGACCGGAAAGTAGGAAATGGCCAGGCTTGTGCACTTACCCTCCTGTCACTGTCAGGACCTGAACACTGGCCAGCTGGATCACAGGCCTTAAAAAATACAGCATTTCTTAGGTACTTAATATGAGCATTTGACCAACATTGAAGAACTGAAGGTATGCCCAAGGGCAGGACAGAGCCTCCAAATACTCCAGCATGGTACAAGCTATAGCACTGATATGCTTAACCCGTTTTTCAAGGAAATTTGGAGAGACTAACATATTCCCCCACAGCATAAAGTCCAGTCTTGTTCAAGTCATGCAAAAGGGAAGGAAGGACTCCTTGCCTATTATTGCTCTCTGTGAGGCTAAAAACCATAGCACTTACCATGTTATATGGTATCTCACACATTCTTAAGTATCTACATTAACCACAATGGTGCAATATCAAGGAGGCATTACTCCTCCTAACTGATGTTTTTCTTTGTCGCTACAGTATTGTGTTCAGCATTTAAAGGGTGTAATTCAGGCTGCAGAATGGGAGTTACCATTCATGTATTCCCATTAGAAAAAACTGTAAATTGCACAAGAATCCTTATAGAAATTAAAATAGACCAGTCATTTCCACTTTTTAGTTTACATATACCGGATTTGATTATCTATTGCCAAAGAGGATTTTTAAAAAAAGAACATTGTTATCTATCAGTTCTTCTTTTAGCTATTATGCAAAACCAGCTCTGCTTATCCTGGGCATTCTGTGCTTTATTTACATCTGTGTAAACCCAGAGGCTTTCCACTAATATTTACATTGCAATTAAGATAAGAACCAGGATCGATAGATAGCACCCTTCCCTTTCACTCATTGTGGGGCTTTCATCCCCTTAAAAAGCCTGACATTTGCCCTGGCTTTAGCCCACCAAGCTCAATCAAAGCCCTACATACAAATATCTGTGTATATGTACTCACGCTAGCCTAGCACCGCAGTTTTCGCCTTCAATATCTGCTCCAGGGACGTTGTCTGTGTTCACGGACTCGGTCTCACTGGTGGGCATGCTCACTGTAAGAGTCAAAGGGAAGAAAAAGAAATGGTTGGCCATTAGAACCTGGCACATCTATTAACGAATCACATGAGTGAAGGAACTGGCTTAATGAAAAGACCCTCAGCTGCAGCTCCTGAGGATTAAGCAATTTGCTGAGCAAGTGTAGTGCCTCCCTGCACAGGTCAGGCTGAGCAGGTAGACTTCAGGAACATACACAGGTTACTCAAATGCTAAAGAAAAGGGAAGAAGCAGCTGCTCTCTTTCTGAGTCAGTTCCTGGAAATTTTATGAATGAGAACCATTGAAAGTTAGAGAACCTGGCAAAGCCAACAAAGAAGCTTTTGCTTGATTTAATGGAACAACTGAAAAAACACCCCTTTACTTGACCAAGCCCAACCATCTCACTGCCCTCCCCAATCTCTTATGCAATGAGTAGCAAGCAAAGAAAAAGATTGACAAATGGCTTCTGTTAGCCTGATAGTAAGTATCACATAAACAATGCTGATGGCTCATCTGCCATATACGTGTTTCAACCTTACACTTACAAACTGGACCTATAGGGATAAGAAGAGAATTCAGACTCTGACCCATTCAGATATTACCAGAAAAGGAGCTAACAAATATGGACTATGGTGGAGATTTTGTGACAATCCACCAACTAAGAACTGAACAGAATCTCCTAGGCTTTTATAGAAGTACCACGAACAAACATCAAATGAAAGCAATCTTAGGCGTGAACTCTGGATTCAAGGTCCTGTCACATCTTCTATCTGTTATCAAACCTCAATATTTTATTTTCTTCTACAGATCATAAGAAAAATAAATTACAACTTCCATTCTCCAATTGCTCACAGTTTCTATATGAGGTCTAGTAACTCCTTAATATATAATCATTCGACATAAATTAGGACAATGGATAGGATCCAATGTGTCCTCGTCCCTCCTCCCCTCTTTTCAAATACACAAAACAAATGAAAAAGTGGTACTTAAAACTAAATGACAGAGGAGTTAAAGAGATCTCTCATATGCCTGGTAGAACTTCACAACATGACCTGTATTAGCAGTTGGTTATGTATCTCAGATAAGACATGAGAGCACACACTGTTCACTGTTGGAGGGGCTTCTAACCGCCTGCAAGAATACGTTACTCAGTGCTAAGAACATATCTATTTGTGGGTCCTTGGCACAAAAGGAAGCAATGTAGAATAAATAGGTTCCACATTTCAATTGGGCAGATGTTTAACAGGCTATGAGACCAGGTCTTCTTTCAGAGGCCAGAAAGATATCAGAAGCTTCCATCCTTCATCCCATCCCAACAATTCATGTGCCTACAACATATCTCTTGGGAAGCCTACAGTTCTTGTGCTGTGTTCTTAGGACTATATGAAATAATAGACTCTCTAGTACTCCTGACATAACTGTGAAATATTGTACTCTAATGGTCCCTGTTGCTTTACAAAGACTAGATATTTCAATAATCTTGTCTGTTTGGAAAGAAAAATTAAGGAATCAACTGAATTTATATTTTGATGCACATGAAGCAGTCAAGTAAGCTGTAAGAAAAAGCAACATTCATAATTAAAAATTTTGGTCCAGACTACGGCCTTCAGGAAAAAAACAAAATGCTGATATTTCACAAGTCATCTTTGAAGATGAGGTAAAGCACTTTCAAGACATATTTGAGCAAATGGAAAACAATTTTGAAGACATTAGCAAGAGATTGATTTGCAGAGCAGCTTATTATCTTGAGTGCATGAAGAGGACACTGCACAAGCAATAGAAAAAGCAAGGCACGCACATGCAGAACTATACAAAAGTATATTATATGTCACTCTGTATAGAGATATATAGACACATACACAGATATAAGCAGTGTGGACACAGAGTGCAGTGGAACATTACCATGGGTTTCTGTGGAGTGACTAAACCAAGCAAACTTTCCTTTCTTCTTATCAGGCAAGCCAGCTGGAGTGCTTCCTTTCACAGACAAGATGGTCAGTGTCAAGTACCAGGAACAAGACATCAATAGAGAACATGCAGCCAGTGACAGGCGAAAGAAAAAAACAAGGAACTCAGCTTACATATGACATCCACTTCTGTCTGAAAACTTCATCATGTGAATTAAAAGTACAAAATTAAAAACAAAGGAATATGAAATATTATAACAGATCATCAGAGGATAATTCTTCCTTGGTTTCTGCTCTTTCTTATGAAAGAAAGGCTTCCGAGAACATGAAGTTCTTGAATTTAAGTTAAAAAGGGTGAAATCCTTTTTGCAGTTGTATCAGTGGCAAAACTCATCTTGTTTGACAGTTGATATTGATGAGACTAAGGCAATCACAATTTGTCCCCAGGTTGCCTCCTGACCTTTATGGTCAGAATCTGGACCAGCCAACTTCTGAATGTGATTCCTTGGCTTTCTTCCTAAACTGCTCCAATATCAAGAAACTCTTTCAAATCTGTCAGAGCTGCTAAAGGTAAGTCGTTGGGGTAATCACACTTCTCTGCCTTTCTCCATCTCTACAGATGAACAACCTTCACCAAGCACTCAGGCGTACACTGCCTTACCCAAACTAGGATACCCCTAGACTATGTCTCATGATTTCCATTTGAATTGACACCTGTCACTTGCGCTCTGATGTCCTCCTGCCACGTCCTCCTGCCTCCTCCATTGCTGCCATAGCTTTTCATGGCAGCAATGTCGATCCTCTGCAGAAAGCCAACCTAAAGTGAGGGATGGAGGTGCAGTGGCACCTCCTGTGGCTGAAGAGACTCCAGCCTACCTTGCTGCCACTAGCTCCCATCATTACACTGCACTGATTGGAAATGTTAAAGATGATAAAAAGTATTCCGATGGCATCAATTAAAAGAGGAATGATGGCCTAGAAGTTAAAAGTCAGGACAGACAGGAGATCAGGACTGTATTCCCCAATGTGGTATGCTCTCAGCAGGGCAATCTCTTCTTTTACCTGGCACCTCACATCACCTTCAATATCAGGCGATAATCGTGTGCAGATGCTGTGAGGTTCATTCAAGCCAGTTAGCAAGCTCTGAACATAGAAGAGGCTGCAGGAGAGGTGTGTATAAACGGGCTGAATATGAGAGGAAGTAAATCAAATACCGCCCAGAAGGCTTTCTTATCTGACTCAGATCTCAGAGACACAGACCTTGTGCCCAGAGCCTGGCTCCAGTCTAGAAACAAGGCAGGCATTTTTTTTAAGTCTGGTTAATCAATTACTGGAACCAAGTACCAAGAATGCTGGTGGTAAACCCACCACAGGAATGTTTTAATTAGGAAGAGATGTTTTTTCTAAATGGTGGGCTCTAGTCCAGACCAGAGTTATGTTTAGGACCATAGTATACAGACTATGCCACCTCACTGGCCACTTCCTCCTTGTAATTTTGGGAGCTGAGACAAAAGCAAAAAAAGAGGCAAATGCAGATTTCCTCCCACCTGGGCACAGAGCAACTTAGCAGTGGAAATCCTGGTGCCTCACCTCCTGTGCCATGTGTGTTCAGTGACTTAGGCACTCTTACAGGAGTGGTTCTCTGTCAACTCCAAGAAATCCACTGCTTGTAACCAAGTCAGAGATCCCCAGGGAATTGGTTCTGCAAGACGTAGAGAGCACATTGTTTCTCTGTAGGCCCCCCACCTCCCTACTTCCCAGCCTTCAAGTAGAGCATTAAATCTTCAATCTAACACATACTTTGTAATGAAGCCACTTCAGTGTCTAATCTGCAACATTGGGTAGGGCAGTGACCAAACCCTATGCATACTATTCAACTGCCCACCTAACACCCTAAGCTACTGGGTCAGGCAACTAAATACCTGTGTCCTGTACAGGTGATTTCTTGACAGTAGAGAACAATTCTGCCCTCCTCACACGTCCATTCTAAGAGACAGCAGGCTGTTAAAGGGGCGAGAAGGCATTTCCATCAGGCAGTTTGCCTTTGCTGAACTACACCAGGAGCAGCAATACAGCAACTGGGGCAATGGGTATGCACAGTGCGTGGCTCACTTCAACCAAACCAGTACAGTGAACCACTAACAACAACACAGGGACAGGTCCCATAGAAGATATTACATATTTCACAGAATTATAAAATGGTTTGGGTTGGAAGGGACATATAGATCATCTAGTCCACCTCCCCTGCCATGGGGCAGAGACATTTGTCACTGCATCAGGTTGCTCAAAGCCCCAACCAATCTGGCTTTGAATGCTTCCAATGATGGGGCATCCACAATTCTGGGCAACCTTCTCCAGTGTACCTCTTCCTGGGGCAAATCATGGTGGCTTTTCTTACATGACAATCTCTTTTTTGGGGGGATTTATCAACATGTCTGTAATTGCCTCTGGTTGATGAAATCTCCCATTAGTTACATATTCTCTAGGTAATCATTTTATTAAAGGGAAGTAAATCAACTTTTTAATGGCATGCAAGTATCTTATAATGACCATTAGGTTTTATACTCTCTCTATAGTTGCTTCTGAAGTCTTTGCACTTCTTACATCTTGCCACAGTGTGGCTCATCTCCGAATGTAGACTCTCCTGGACTACCTAAACTCCAATTTCACATTACGTGCATAGCATCCCTGCAGCAACTAAACCAACAAATGCTATGTAGCACCTTCCTTAAAAATAAACCTGAGAAATTCTTTGTGTTATATTAATTCTCTCTCTGAGACTCAGGAAACAGAAATAAGGACAGAGTCTGCAGTCCATGACTGGCTAGATAGACAGATGTGTGAGACCCTTTGAGAGCCTCTGTTCCATGTCACCGGCATCAAGCATGGGTACCAGCTCTACTTCTACACTAACATATGTCCCTCCTCCAATGAAACGTCCCATGGACATGCAATGAATTATTAGATGGCAGGTTGCCAAAAGACAGCCAACCACTGAAAGAGAAAGCTGGCACAAGTAAATACCCTTCTGGGTAGCCCTGAGATAATTTTTTCTTTACACACTTGGAAAATAATACTGTCTCCCAGTTCAGAAATATCATTACCACTGTTGAATCTTGCATTTATGACATGTTTTTCATCTCAGCAGTGGAAGGAATTCTAATATGCAGATTTATCTCCATATATTATGTAATGTTGCCACACTTGTTGCTGAATCTCACTTTAATACTGTGACAATTTAAGACCCAGAAAAGATCATGCTTGGGCAAATGGTACGCAGTTCCACAAACACAGACTAAGCATAAATTTTTCACAGATTTTAACGGGACACATTATTACATGACTTTGCAGATCTGGGCATTAGTTTTAGAACTGGCTACCCCAGAGCTTGACTTCATATCTCTGATTTAGCTGTTTGAGTTAGGCTACAGAGGCAGATAGATTCTTATCACAGGCTTTCTGAATGCCATACTGATGTCTCCCTCAACTGTACAGACAGGCTGGGCATTTACCTTACGCCCTTGGGTTAGGTATCTGACTTGAAACAGTGTGATTCTCCATCAGTGTGTACATTTGTATTGAAAAAGGCCCATAATGGGTCTTCAGATTAAAACAGCAACACTATACTTGACCGAAAGGCTGAAGGACTTGGGTTTTTTTAGTCTTGAGAAGAGAAGACTTAGGGGGAATTTTATCAATGTTTACAAATACTTAAAGGGAGGGTGTCAGGAGGACGGGGTTGGTCTTTTCTCAGTGGTGCCCAGGAAAAGGACAAGAGGAAACAAGCACAAACTTGAATATAAGAACTTTCACCTAAACATGAGGAGGAACTTCTTTACTGTGAGAGTGGTAGAGCACTGGAACAGGCTGCCCAGAGAGGTGGTGGAGTCTCCTTCTCTGGAGACATTCAAAACCCACTTGGACAAGTTCCTGTGCAATGTGCTCTAGGTAGACCTGCTCCGGCAGAGGGGTTGGAACAGATTATCTACAGAGGTCCGTCCCTTCAACCCCATATGATTCTATGATTCCATGACTGTGTTTTTCAATACACTCACTTAGACTCCAATTTCTCCAATTTACTTTGCAAAATATGGATCTAAATCACCCCTTTTGCCAACGATGGCAATTTTAGGTCAGAAGGACCTGATGCTACTCCACCACCATTTCACCCTATTGTGTCACCTTGGCCATATGACGAAGCCCTTCTATGTATCTGTTCAGTTGCTCTAAAAGGGGGATTATAATTCTGCACTCACCTTGCAAATCTCTCTGAGATCTGCAGATGAAACACATTACAGTAAGTGCTAAGTACTACAGTTACTACTGATGTTAATGTCTCCCAAGCGGGACACTGCAGAACTATAAAGCAAAGGTAAAGAGCAAAGAAGTCCTGTGAATTCTCCATCTGGGATTTAAGATTTCTTTTTCCATCAAGCACAACAAGAATAAATTGCAATATCCAAGCTGCTTCCTTTAAAAGAATGTGCATTGAGTGAATGACTTAGTCTCCACTAAAAACCCTGCTTCCCGTGGTGCCTCTCGTGCCCATCATTTCAAGAATGAGTCTATGGACAGCTGTCAGAATATCAATCGACTCATATTTTTTCGGTGGAGAGCTCTCATTTTAATTAATATGTGAATATTTCCTAGCTTTCCTCTTCTTATTGCCTGTTTTGGAAATGCTGCACTCATTCATCTTATTCATTAATTTAAATAAGATACAGCTTTCATTCTGTTACATGCACACAGTGTCTTGGGAACAACCAATGAGTGTGTTCTTAAATGCAAGCAGCATGCAGAAAGTAAACTGCAGAGGTAAATGATTAGTTGCCTCTAGATCTCCTGATTTTGTCAGTAAAATATAGCAGATATGAATGGGGAACTCTTTTGAGTTTTCTATTCTGAAAAGGAGTTCTGCAATAGGAAAGCTTCTACAGCAGAAGAGGAAAGAAAACTTGAACTGTATGTAAGATCTTGGTGGTTATGTATCTCCCAAAGGCAGAGCGAATACATGAATAAATCTAGCACAGCAAAAAAAAAAAAAATTCAGAAAAAATGATGTGAAAATACTTGAAAAATGCTTAGCAAGGGCTCAGAGGCCACTGCTCATACAGAGAATATTATACACACAATATTCCATATAATATTTACAGTATATACAATTTGCATAACCTAATTTTGGGTTATGCACAAATGATTGCGATTGCAAGGAGAGAGGTTGATTCACACTTTCGCTCAAGGTCAACCACAGAATCTAGGATAGTAATAATGAGCCACAGAGTGATTGCCAGTTGTATCCACTTCAGTCAAACAGAAAAAAGGCTTTGGGTAAAAAGATCTTTACACCAGTGAACCAGCAGCAAACACGTTGCAGCTTGTAGGTAGTGGCAAGGCTTGTCATCACAGTAAAACCAGGCTGGCCATTGGACTGCACCAGAGAAGACTGATGTGGCACAGTTTACTGAGTAGAGCAGTAGAAATTAGGAACGTTGCCAGTACTGAGATGGAGTATCGTATGGTCAAGCCCTTCACGCGTAGATAAATTATACCTTTTGCAATATAAATTGCAACGTTCATTTTTTTGATATAAAAAGATGTCCTTC
The DNA here is from genome assembly GCA_004320125.1 of Scolopax mira. Classification (NCBI taxonomy): domain Eukaryota; kingdom Metazoa; phylum Chordata; class Aves; order Charadriiformes; family Scolopacidae; genus Scolopax; species Scolopax mira. Next base: position 138,594 of record BJBW01003429.1, read on the forward strand.
CCTTCCGGAGCATCACCCTATGAGCACACACATCCTATGATGCTGAGGGGACACAGCCTTGGGTTACATGAATTTATAACACACACAAAGAGGAGTAGGAGAGACAGTGATAGGAATTGGTTGTGCAGGCGTGTGATTAACAGATCTGTCATTACCACATGCAGGTTACTGCACACCTATAACTCCATTACCTTGCCACTAATTAATCTTCCTAGGACCTACTTTAGTGTAACAAACTCCACGGCTACTTTAACCAGCTGTCATTTTTCTTTTTATAGCAATATTGACAAATAATACCCAGCGTTCCACAAATATTTGTTCATTTCAGCCTGTGAGCAGAATGCTCATTGCACAGAGGCACATAAAAGGCACAGCCAAACTCCTGGCCCTGCCAAGAGATGGCCTTTGCAAACCTCACACGTGTTCTGCTCTGTATTTGAAAGGAAGAACTTAAAATCCTCTTCACACTTCCCTGCCTGATGGGCAAAGGTATTCTTTGCATAACCTGTGCTATCTCAAATGCCTTGTAAACACAAGATGTCGGACTCACCCAAAGGCAGATTTTACAGAACAGAGTCTGGTTCTCTGCTAAAAAGGGTGAACCCAGCAGTTTCCCTGGGTTTTACCACTGAACAAACATCTAAATCTGTGATAGGAGTCCATTCACTGCAGAGTAGCTGCCTGCAAGCGCAATGGAAGTAACTCTCTTAATCCCTGTGGCTGAAGAAGGACAGATGGGCTGGGTCACAGGGTGACAGAGCTGCTACCAGAATAGATCTTGAAAGATGTCTCTCTCCTGAATCTGGATCTTCCTGTGACATCCTAAACTGGTTTTCTTGTCTGATAAATGACTTGGATTGTTTGCCTCGCTAGGAGCAACAACTGTTGTGCCAAAGTGCAAGGCATTTACTGGCCAGGACACGGTTTATAGTATAAGTTGCTATAAGACTGGTGTCAGTCTAATACTTTTTAGCAATCTCTCTGGTTCCCCACAGAATTCTGAAGCACTTCATTTAAAAAAAAAAAAAAAAGAAGGAAAAGTGAAACAATTGAGGATTTATGACTCTTTCAACAGTATCTTATGATGGTGATCAACTCACAACAGCACATTCTGAATAGCTCTGCACAATTCTCTCTCATTCTTCATGAGTTTTAGTAGAGGAAGTTTGGACAAGAAGCAGTGCCATCAAATGAGCCTGAATCTACCCCACAAAATGATACACGGACACACGAAGCAGAAGCATCTCACTTGAAAACCAGAATTCTATTATTGCAGGCTGGTCTGGTGGGTGCCTTAGAAATGGGAGCACGAGAGCTGCAAACGCTGTAGATAACGTGCTGGGAAGTGAAACAAACATTGATCATGAACGGAATAACTAACCACAAAGAAAGTGCCCTCAAGACAGGATAATCAACAACTAAAAGAAAAAAACTTCCTCCTGCTTTGATTGCTTTTTGTCCCTCTAATAATCGTGCTGGCATTCATATTTTGCACACTAGCATTGCTATTAATGAACACAACCACCACATAAGTTTCAAGCTCAAAGTGGTTTTAAAGCAGGCTGCATCTTTCCTGAAATCCCTGTGCGTGGGGGAACTTCTGCATCTGCCTGTCCATACAGCTGGGTGGTGAATCAGTAACTTTGATGAGGATCCCTACTTCAGCAAAAGCATCTTTGTTCTTTGAGTTCACAGCCCTGTGGATCTGCCTTCCCTGCAGAGTCCAGGAGAAGCAGAAAAAAATTACAGAAGCTAGTTCCAACTTGATCTGCTTAGGTCATCAGAAACTCTCTGGGGAGTGCTGCTTGCCACCTAGATTGCTAAGCTTCAAAGCGACTGAGATGCAGTTCCAGCTGTTTTGTGACATTCCTGCCTGTCACAAGCCATTTCAAGGTGGGTGAGACACCTGAAAACTCATTGAGTGGCCTACACTTTGTGAGCTAGAGCACATAACAGGATGTGTCAGGACAGCAGGGATGTTTGGATGGTGCAGAGGGTGGAGAGTCATGCCCTGGTAATTCACAATGGAAATCCTTCCCAGATGGAGATCACACAGCCCTGCAGCCAGGGAGCTTAAGCAGAAATTGTGCCAATAAGAAGCTAGGTCTCTCCAAGGACTACATTTGGTATAGAAGGAGGAAACTATTCCCCCGGAGGCTTGGCCCTTCATGGCTGAACATTACAAAAAAGGGAAAAGTGAATGTGATGGAGAAATTGGGTAGTATTATGTCAAAAGACAAGCAGGACAACTGGCCAGAGGCCAGGCCACAGGTGAAGGCACTGGGAAAGAACAAGAGACTGAGCAGTTTCATCTGAAATACCACTCTGCAAGCTGGAAGAGCAGTGTATGTTTCCTGCATCTGGGAAGACTTAACTTAGGAGTGACTAGCTAAAAATATTGAAGCATTAATATTATCAAGAAAAGACAGCAGCAAAGCCCTGTCCATCTGAGCCATTGCACAGGCGGTTCCCGACAGAGATTAATTATCAGCAAGTGCAGTCATTTTCTAATAGCAGTATTCATATGGGATGTATGAGACGGCTTCTGGATGATGCCTTCCTTGATGTAAACAATCAAGCAATTCAGTTCTCTGATTGACAGGTGCAGCAACACACACATCAGATCAAGGTCACTCTGGAGCTAGGGCTGTGTGAAAGTGCTGGACCCCTGTAGTTGCATTCACGGATCATGCTGAACAGATTTTAATTAGCTGCATGATCTGAAATGGAAATCACCTCTCCTGCTCTGAAATGTGCATAAAATTCTGTTTTGAAACCCTAGTCTGTTACATTCGTTCTGTGCCTAGTAAATAAAATGCTTGTGATTTTGTGTGCTGCTCCTGCATGTGGTGTTCTTTCAGACACTTCTGCTAACATAATGACTAGTCTGATACTAGACACTATTATCACAATATCACATGAGTCAGAAGCATGAGACATGCTAGCTGGGCAGGCTGTGTGTTACTGTGCAGCCAGGAGAAAAGCAAAGAATTGAAGTTAAAGAGTTTTGCCCTTAAAGTCAGCTTACCAAACCTGTAATTAAAGCTTTTGCACCTCTTGAGTAGGGCACTGAGAATAGGTCAATTACCCCGAGCCAAAGAAACAGGCATTTTTATAGTGGCTTTGAAATAATAGATTCCTAGTTTGCAAATACTTCTAGCATGCAAGAGAGTGAGGGACCAATAACAACAGCTTGAGCTGAGCTCAGTGTGGGCAGGTGTTATGCAAGCTTCCCTCACACAGCTGTGTTAAAGCAAGTCATTCGTGACCTGGCATAGCCCTGTTATGCTGCTCCTGGTTCTTCAAACAGCTAGATTTTGATCCTCACACATCTGTGAGGATCCACGCTGCTCTGCCACTGCGTCCTTGTTCTGATGTTTAACCCTTCTGCTCCTTCAACCTATAGATTTTAATGCAGTTGGTAACATGCTGAACTTCAGCAATCCCCGTGGTCCTTGGGGGTCACTGGGGGTGACTTGTCACCTTGGGGTCCACTACAGGACCTTTGTAGTTTGCACTTCAAGGGACGTGTTTGACTGCAGTCCTTCCTCAAGTGGACCAGGAGAAGCGAGATGCATCATGGAGACAAGGATGCGAGCAGCGCTACAAACACCCATGTGCCCTGAAGCTGAATTTGAATTTAGGCCTCAAGTTCTGAAAGGCCAATTCTCTAATCTGTTGTCTTATCTTCTGCTGGCTGAAGAGCTGCTGTAATCAGCAAGCAGACTCAGTGCCGCAGCTATTTTCAGTTCGGTTCCCTAGTTGGAAACATTTTCCTACCCCCGCTACCTTTCCAGGCTTGATGTTGTTTATGAGAACCTGCTTTTCTTCCCAGGAGCAAACACAACCGGAGATTTTTATCCCATTAACTGTATTGGATTGGATGGGAAGTTTCTAACCCAATAAGCAGAAGTGAGTGTGTGCAGAGCAAGAGTGTGACTGCTGCTCCATCGCAGCCGTTCCTCTACTGGGGTCCTGCTGAAAGCTTCCCAGGCTTCCCACCAAAGCACCGAGAAGGGCTGGGTGCCATTCACAACTGTCAGTTCTTCCCAGCTGCACCAGCACTGGCTATCAATTCAGTAATACACATACTATTCCAGCTGCATATTGTCACCCAGGGTCCTGCTCTGCTGCAGGAACATCCCAGTGTCACAGACCTCCCGTCAGCTACAGCTCATCCTGCTGCTCCACTGCACTGACAGCAGGGTTGGCTTTCTAACCCCACTTGCTTTTAAAACAAAAGTCGCCTTCCTGTCTGCTTGCTTGTGAATCCATTTAAGAAAGCAGTGGCCTATTCAAGTTACCATGCACTCAGGGGCAGGAAAGGTGGAGGATGTGACAGTTTCCAAAGGATACCTCTGCTAATCTACCCCCTGCCTACCCCTGTCCCAGTCTCTTAGAGGCTTCCCAGTTTAACCCAATCCCAATCTTGGTCTGGGCCAAGGAATGCAAGGTCTGGACCTCAGTATTTATCTTCCTGCACATGGAATCTTCAAGTTCTGATATAAAATACATAAGGGAAGAAACAGAGATAGGTACATAGGCTGTGATGAATACACATTTAGATCAAGGGAAAAAAACCCTCTCATATCAAAACATATCAACAATACAGTTGGCCTTATCACATTCTTCTGCCTACCACGAAGATACAGTTTACAAGACCTATGTTGGAGGTTCTTGTACTAAATTTTCCCCACGCCTTTGGACTAATCTCACTCAATTACCTCTTCTAAGGCACTGGATGGCATCTTTGACATCCCACCTGGGATATGACCTTCCAACTATCACACCACAAGAACACAAGCCCTAGCTGCTATATTTTATCTGTCAGTCCATAATGAAGGCCTTGGGTACCATGAACTGTCCAAATTGGCATCAGATGAATGGTTTAGGCAGCTGAACCCCATCTATACTAGCACTAGTTTCCTGTAAAAAGGAAGTACATACACATACTTTTAATTTGAGTGTATACAGTGCCATGCACACTGTAGCTTTGTTCTTGGCTGGCATCACTGTAATACAACTAATTCTTACCCCCAACAGTTGCTTCTAACTCCAAACACATGCTCCATGTCCTCCAGCTACCGCTACTGAACACCGCAACCTTTCTCCTGACAGTTAGTTCTTTATACCACATTAAAAAATACTTGGGGTTTCAGCTGCTCTCAGTCCTGCTCACCAACGCTTTCTTCTCAATGAAGACACTCTTAAGGCTATATTCACAATGATAACTTATTGTCAAACACTAATCGTGGGTCATTCTCACTGACTTCAACAGGAACTGCTCAATACTCCACAGTTTTTAAAATCACTTTATAAGTGCCCTTAGAAAGATTTAAGAGGCCACGTTAGACATCTGAAAAAATGGCCTTGCTGTATAAATAGTCAGCTTGGGGGGGTTTTGGCATTTCTTCCTAAAATTTTCTGTGGAGAACCTGGTACTGACTGCCTTCTGTGCCTCTTTAACCATGGGAAATAAAGCATGTTCAATTTGTCAGAAGGCATGGCAATGGCAGTTTTCTTCAGACTGGTTCCTCTAATGCCCTTTCTTGAAAAGTGGAATCACAGTGTCAGTGAATAAATCTTGATAACTTCAACAAGTACTTTCCAACAAGGCAGATGGAGATTAATTTATTTGCACAAAGGTGTCTTCCCCAGCTATATAAACAATGGATTCTCTCTAAAGCCTTACCTTCAAAGATATTTCTCTGTAATATATTAGTACTATAAGAGGATTCCTACATCAACATAAGTCTCTCTTCCAGCAGGCGAAACAGAGGTGTTATCTCAGCAGACAGTCTTTGCTAAGGAAATAGCTTTTATAGTAGATAAATGTAATGCCTTATCAACATTAATGTCAGCCTCTATATGCTGTAGCTGGTCACATATCACTGCTCTAGTGGTTCTCAGTCTAATGTTGTTTGTACTCCAGGTTACAAGAGTCAGGGAAGGGAGAAGCTGGAGAGAACTCTAAGTTGACTGCATAAACCAGATCCTCAGTTGAAAGAGAGCAAAAGCACATGCAGAGCATCACAAAACTTTTTCACTCACAGAGGGTCTTACAGAAAGAAGGTAAGATACGGTATGGAGATTTGGTAGATGCTGACTGCAGTGACCCTTTCAGGGTCAGTTAATCACCTCCGAGCTGTCACTATTCACCTCCGAGCTGTCACCATGAAGCTGGCTGAATGCCTGAACTCAGCCCACCTTCCCCAAACTGAAGAGTTACTCTGCTTTGCTTTCTAGACATGCTTTTCCCACTTCACCAAACAATATCAGGCCTCTGCTACTATGCTGAAACAAATTACTGCAGAATTATAAATTGTAACATTGGCCACAGCTTTGCTGTGAGGCTTCCGGAATACCGGCACCTCTTTCTTCTCTTGTTCTCCATCCAAACAAAGGAAACAAATAGTTTTCTGTACGCTGTGCTTTGCCATAAAATGCAGGCTTGAGATAAACAACTTCTACATTTCATTTGGTTAGAAGGGATTTACCTACTCTCAGAAGTAACTAACAGCAAAGAAGGAAAAGGAAAAAGGTTTTTGAAACGGTTTGGTTTGTGGTCAAAGCTTCCTTTTAGCCAGAAAGAAATTTGAAGTTGTAAAACCTACAGAACAACGAACCTAAATGTTGCTTTTTGATAAAAGCTGGGTTGTTAAATTATATTACTAATAAAACCCAAACCTGCTGATTAACTTACACAGCGTGAACTATCCATACCTTCAGGAGAACAAGAAAATTGTACCTATTAAAAGGATTAAGGTGATTATGGTGAATTCCCAGAGAAGAAAAATAGTTTAAAACGACTCTGATCAAACCTGTAAATGTCTCACATGATACAATCCAAGGTCAAAATTATGGTGTAGAGGGCAGAGCAATGGTGTGAGAGACACGGCCACTTGGCCCTCAGAGGACGGATGACCTTGAGAGCACCACTTAGCCTTCCTGTGCCTTTTTCTTTAAATTCAACAAAAGAACCCCAAGCAACATTTCTCCCCTCTCCAAATATTAACCTGCATACATATCTTAAAGAATCAATGTTGTATATGAGACATTTCTAAACATAACTTAAACCCCAAAGTTTTTAATTTCAATTTGATGCGAAAACTAATTGTTTCGCTTCTAAATATTTCCTCTTTTCTCCTATTGGAAATGGGGAGAAAGACAAAACAATAAAGGATAAGGCCATACTGCTTCCTTGCTATTTCACTCACAATGAAAAATAACAAAGCAACATGTGAAGAGATTCAGGAGGGAAGTCTACTCTCCGTTCTGCTTTTATTCCAATAGGAATAAGTCAAATGTTGGCATCAGAGATTTTGCTGCTGTTGATGGAACGTGAAGCAAAAGTGGAAGCAGAATCACCCTAAATGGTCTTTCTTTTGTTACTTCACCTGCACAGAAAGTTACACAACAAAACCAACACTTTAAAATGATAGCTTTGTTTTCTCTCACCTACAGCACTGAATATCATTGCCCTAGGTACTCTGCTACCACAGCTACCTACAAGGTCGCTATGAAATCTCACAAATACTTTCTCATTCTTTTCTGATATATGTTGTTTTTACTTTTTAGGATATAAAAGTTTATCTGAGTCCGATCCCACATTTCCTTAAGTACAGTTATGGAAAAAAAATGCTTGTAATAACCACAGGCCAAACTCATGCCGGATTCAACTGTATTTTAGCCAGTGGAACTATGCACTGGGCAAACAGTACTTTCTGGACCAGTCAGTCCTATAAGCAATTTCAGATCCTGATTATCTTATGCTCTCCCCTTGATGGGTAACGGTTACAGACTACTGAAGTCATGTGTGAGCACAGAAAAGCCTCTGGTGCATCAAGACCTCACATTGGGCAAGATTTTCAAGTGCTGACACTTGCCTGTTTTGTTATGGACCTCAGATGAAACAGACTGGGACCCATGTTTCTTACCCAGGCAAATCCCCAGCAACTTCAGTAGGATTTTTGCCTAAGGACTGCAGGAGTGAATCAGCCCAACGTGAGCACTAATGTCCCAGAAGCTTTTTCTAGACAGCGTGCTAATTATAGACTCAAGCTTGACATCTGTCGCACAAACCCATGCAGCATTTTGCATCCTGAGCTTCTCTGTGAAGAAAACAACCAAACAAAAACAAAGCTGACTTATCATTCACAGAGGCCTTTTAGTAAGTGTTCTCATAGAATCATAGAATGGTTTGGGTTGGAAGGGACCTTAAAGATCATTGAGTTCCAATCCCCCTGCCACCTCCCCACTACAGCAGGTTGCTCAAAGCCTCATCCAGCCTGGCCTTGAACCCCTCCAGGGATGGGGCATCCACGACCACCCTGTGCAACCTGTTCCAGTGTCTCACCACCCTCACTGGAAAGAATTTCTTTCTGATATCTAATCTAAATTTCCCCTCTTCCAATTTAAAACCATTTCGCCTTGCCCTGTCACTACACTTCCTGACAAAGAGTCCCTCTCTAGCTCTCCTAAAGGCTCCCTTCAGATATTGAAAGGCTTATAAGGTCTCCCCAGAGCCTTCTCTTCTCCAGGACGAACAACCCCAGCTCTCTCAGTCTTTCTTCACAGAAGAGTTGCTCCATCCCTCTGATCATCTTCATGGCCCTACGCTGGACCCATTCCAACAGATCCATGTCCTTCCTGTGTTGAGAACTCCAAAATTGGACACAGTACTCCAGGTGGGGTCTCACTCTTACTGTAGTATTTGTATTAAAAGTAGTGTATGAGCTTCTTCAAAAGATGGCAAGGTAGAAAAATTCCACAGGGACTGTTCTGGCATGGACTGGGCACAGCACACATATGGGAGTTGCTGTCATTCCAAGCAAACCATACTTTGGAACCTCTGTGGCTGAGTACATGAAGTTTTTTTTTTCCCCTAGAAGAAACTGGTGGTGCAGTGAATACAAAAAGCACTTCTTTTGTCCCTCTGTCTCCAGGTGAAAGAGAACAAGTCTATCACAGCTATTAAACTCCTTGTGAAACACCTTTCGGGTGCCCTTGTGAAATGCCGACAATTGTTGTCACTGCAGCTAATCTTTTCTTAGTTACCAGGTTATTATTTTCCACATCAGTGGACAATGATAAAAGCAGATGAGATTGTCCTTTCTTTCTCTCTAGATGAGGTTTTGACAGATAATAAATCATTTTACAACACTGGCTTTTATTTCCTTGTATTTACACATGGAAAGCAAAATGCAGCCAGATTGTATGATACCATTCTCAAATCACTAACTGATATTGGAGGAACTAAACTGATAAAGGTTTCATTTTCCAGCCTGAGCCTCTTGCAGGTTTTGCTTAGATGATCATAAATCCCATGTGAGCACCCTCTGCTTTTTTTTTAATTGCTTTTTGACAATAGGCAAAAATCCTCTAAAATATTAAGCTGTATGTGCCTGACAAGGGGCGGTTGTGCATGTCCTTCCGTATATATGTGAAATAGATTGGGACAAATTCTGCAGATGAAACCAGAATAAATCAGGGTGAACTGACTTGCTATCAACAGACAAGTTCAAGTGTATTTCAAGTGTGTCTGTTAAACAAGGAACAAAAATTTACTCAGTACACCACCTTTCTGCTCATAGAGTAGGAAGACATGAGTTTCAAAGCAGTGATAGTCAAGACTGAATTTAAAATAGACATCTTGAATACTCTCATCTTTTACTCTGAATCTTCCATGTTAATTCCCTAGCTGAGCATTTCCCTATTAAATTTCATCACAGAAAACAGACCAAGAGTTTTTTAGATCTCCCTGAAATTTTAGCCTGTAACCAAGTATTTGAAAATCCCATTATATACTTTCTGCCTTAGACATTATCCCACAGCACCATCCTAATTTTTCAGGCTGAAAGTAATAACCTACTTCCCCGTCAGTACAGTAAGCACAAGCTGCAGAGCAAGCTGACATATGAAGTTACTACATGTAAAATTTGGACAAGTTGGTGTTCTTTTATCCTGGTATCCCGATTAGATCTGTACACAAAACTCTTTTTGGCCAAGAGCTTCAAACCACTAACTTTTCCGAAGGATTACACAAGATTTAGTGACAACTTTCATTAAAGTCAATGGAAAATATGTGGTAGGTAGCCTCACTGAAATCAACGGAGTCTCCCTGTGGTATAAAAGTTGACTTTGCAAAAGGAAGTCAAGTCAACAGGAATTGGATAGCTAAATCCTGAAAAGCTTGAACTTTTGGAGAAAGCTGGTCATGCTTTTATCCCTGTTATGTAATGGAATCAAACTACTATTGAAGTTCTTGGAAATAAAACCCTGTTTGGGTTGAAATTACTGAGGCTTCTATTTCTACAGTTCTTGAATTCTTCTCCTCTTGTTTGAACCATCAGCTCTCTTGTTCCTATTTCTGGCCAGATGTTCAGAAGCACAAAGTGTTTCCATGAAAGACACAGATTTTCCAAAAGTTCTAACTTTTGGAGGTCCCAGCTTCTTCTAAAAGTTTTACTTTTGCAGCTGAAAACTTCTTCCTTGTCTGAAAGTCACTTTCTCCTAGAGAAGACTCCCATAAGCCTGTGACTAAATGCACTCTGCTGCCTAGCCATGACTAGTGGTATTCACAAATAATACTGATTGTAAGACTGAAGCAAAATCTGTGGTCCACCAAAAAGTTAGGTTGCAGCTGTTTGCCTCTAAGGAGGCAGTGAACTCAGATGTTAGTAAACATTTCCAAAGATTTGACTAAGACACTGCAAGAATTCCTCTATAGTTGAAGATTCAAGAGTATTTATTTTCAAACAGCTTAGGTTTTTACATATTTTAGAACCTGCCTGTATTTCTTTACATTTTGTCTTCAGTAGGGTACTTCCTATTCCAACTTTAACTGAGGCATAAATCTGCATGTACAGTGAACCTTCTTCCCATACCTTTCATTATTTAATATACTGTCTGAAGTACTGCTATATGCTTTTGACAGGCAACACATTGACTTGAACTGCTTTTCCTGCTGTGTTACATGAAAAAAACCTGATTATCTGCAGCCATCAGTCCCATTACAACAGAGCCTTGGAGTAATATTAGACTTTAAATTTTTGTAGGGTAAACTATTTGCAAATCAGCTCTTGAATTTACAGTATTATGTTGGATATGATTTAACTAGAAGAATGAGTTGCCTTTAATGACAGTATGCCTTTTTATAAGATTCCTGGCCAAGCAGAGAGCTCTGTTACTCTTAGGGACTCTGGTGACATGAATGTGGTCACACATTGCACTGATAGGACTAGAAGAGGGAAACAGAGGGCAAAATCCGAGCAGCCAGAAATATCAAATTACTGTTCCCTGCCCATTTACAGCTTTTTCCTGACCTCAGTGCAGTCAACAGGAGTTTTGCCAGTTTATTTCAATAGGAGGAGAATCTGGGTTGGATTGAGGTTTCCTGCTCCTGCCCACAGCAACACAGATGCATTCCAGACCACTCTCAGGAACTAAAAAAAAAAGGGCAAATTCTCAGTTACTGTGGCAACAGGAGGGGTGGTTCTCTTTGCTGTCATGTGATTTTGAAATTCAGTAGCTGTTTTGTGCCATGACATGTGTTTCTCTCCTCTGTCAAATTAATGTTTTCTTCCTGTGTGGAAAGCCCATCAGTGAAAGAGCGTAGAAGAAAACCATCAACACAAACAGCCCTCAGAAGCCTTTTCACATTTCCCACCTCACATCTGCCATAATGGCAAAATCATGTTTGCAAACAACAAAGAAAAATTGCCTTAAATGTGCACTTCACAAAACACAGAGAATGAATACAGCTTGCTCTGTGAAAGCCCCTCAATGCATGTGAGAGACGACAGGTCATAAACTGCCACAGAAGAATGCCAAGACCTCTGCTATGGAGAGCATCAGCTAAGGGCTGAACAGATTGTCTGACTCTGGCTGCATTTAACTTCCTTTCTCACCTCTTCCTCCACTAAATCTCTCATTGTTGTAGTCCTTGGACTTGTTCACCATTTCATTATAGGCTCCCAGTAAGAATTAGGGTATGGTTTCACAGCTCGGGGAAAGCAGCAGCACATACAAAATATGACTGATGATGCCTTGAGGACTGGTATAGGCAGCCAAATCAAATGAGGACGCAAGTGAATTTCTCTTCCCTTCCACCTTGTGTTCTCTGTTTTACAGGAGGCAGTTCCCATGCTGACAGGCAGGCAGCCCCCTCTACAGAGCAAGATGACAGCAAAACCTGCTTCTGCAGCCAAGGACAGAGAAGAGACTGGAAACATATGTTCTCTGTGTTTGGGATGATTCAGTTTAGGTAGACTACCTGGGTCAGAGCCCAGATGGTGTAAACTGCTGAATCTCAGAGTTTAAATTAGCTGAGGCTCTAAGTTTAATAAGTATATTTTAATTGAAATTTTTAACTCTTCTGATATTCTTTATAAAAAAAAACCCCAAACTTGCAAACCATCTCCAAGAGGAAACTGAGAGAGCAAAACCTGATGTGACTTCTTTAAATTAAGAGATGGTTCTGCAGAAGGTATGGTTGATGACAGTAGGATAAGCAAGATGTGGAATCACACTGGTAGGTACAGTAAGATTGCCAGGAGTTTCTTCCCACATGACATGTATGATGGATAAGCATGCCAACCAATGAAGTGCATATGAAATCTTAGGAGAGGAGGTCTGCAAGCTATTTGAAAATATATTCTCATTTTTCACGTGAATAAAGATTGAAATTCAGAAGTATCAAGAAACACAACAGAGCTTAAACAATATGGTACCTGCAATTATACAAAAGTAAATGCAACAGCCTACTGGAAAAGAAAAATTAATGTGATTTATGAGATGTAAAAGGCTAGAATCTACGCTCCACAATTCCGCTGGGTGGGGGTCATGCACCCTGGTATTTTGATTGGCTTTGGGGTGGGGTGGGGAGTGTTGCTCTTTCCCACCTGCATCCTGAGTCTGTCTCCTTAGCAGAGGATGGCAGCACAGAGGCTTTAATTCCACGGTCAAAAAAACCTGTGGCAGGAAGGCCAAGATACAGCACTGTATGGTACACCAAAGCTAGAAGAAGGATTAATTTGGCATTTGTAGATGCAGGCTATAGGTGCTAAGAAGAATACTGCTACCAACAGCCTGCTCTAGATGGGGCACACACCTTAGAAGAATGGGCAGCTAAACTTCATGGAGTGACCTATTCATTTGGTCTCTGCTATTCTCTTGCTCAGAGACTTTCATTACCATGACCATTGCTCCCAATACATGGCCAAAATCAGTCCACAGCCTTCCTTCACATCCTGAGCAATTCCTCCCAAGAGAGGTGTAATTCTGTGGTACAGCACTAAGCACTGCAGCCATCTGTTCCCAAGCCTGGCCTGCCATGTAACGAAAATAGATAAAGTGACCCAAAGCCATAATGTCACAAGGAATGCTATGCTGTGTATTAGAGACCAGTTGTCAGTTGCCACCCTTACTTCACCCTTACTTCAAGCTGGCACTTGAAGCCCATGGCATTGAAGACACTGTATTCATTAATAGTTCAGAACAGAAGTGGGTAAGCTCACAGTTTGCTAATAGTATGTAATTCTGTCATTAATAATGACATACTAATAGTATGTAATTCTGTCAACATCAGATTGGGAGAAACTGTAGAGAAATTGTCAGATGTAAGAGGACTAATTTTATAAACTATGTCTTAAAAACTCATTAAACTGAACAGGAAGAATTGAAAGCAAGCTGAAGATATGTTATCCTTCAGTTCTTAACATCACCACCCATAAAAAGAACTTGTTAGCTCAAATCTGGATTGACCACACCCCAGCACATGCAATGAATCCACATCTGACGTATTCCACAACTGTTTTATCAAAGCAGCATTAACATCCATATTAATTAAAAAGGGAAAACTTCAAATCTGCTCGTAACGAAAGCAGGTTCTCATCACACTACCTTACCAGTAAGTCTACACGTTTCTTTACCAGGTGGGTCCCTAAGAGGAAATACAATAAACATGATCCAATCCCCATTGAAGTCAATGGAAAGCCTCCTGGTGACTTCAATGGAGTTGTGTCAACCCAGTCCTTGGCCTTCAGATGTTATAGAACTATACTGCCTAGGGACTGTTGTAGTAATATTTGGTTTTCTTTCTTTTTCCCTTCTCTTTTTTTTTTTTTTTAAATAGGAAATTCTGTCTACAGAAAAATTAATCTGGATCACCAGACATCAACTTCCATGTATTATACAAACAGAGCAACAAGTTTTGGCAATGAATTATAAATTAAATTATGAGTGATTACAGAGGTTAAATTGTGAAGGCAATCTATATGCCCTATGAGGCACCGACATAAAAATAAAAGTAATCTGATTTGGGGAAAGTGACTCCTTCAAGTCCAGACACCTAAGTATCATGGGTAGGACTTGATATTATTAAATCAACTTTTTTTTTTTTTTCCTAAAGAACTTAAATGTTCTCACAGTAACATTTAACACAGTAGTGCTTCCTCCCCAAAAGATCATTAGCATTTGATAACAAATCATGCTTTACTCTGTAGGCACAACTTTCCCATGTCCAATGTTCCTATTCTAGAATATACGCTTCTGACTGGATCATTCCATGGATTTTGCTTTTTTGGTAGGAAGGGAGATCTCTATGGAAATGCTTCATGTCTTCCCTTCCAAAATCATAATAGGAAAATACACATTTCAGTAATGAAAGGTAAGAGTAGAGCCAGTGTCCATTAACTGTGTAATTGTCTAAAGGTTCCAAATCTGATCCTTCCCAAATGCACAACATGCAATAATATCTGCTAGGTATTTCTGAAGTGTTATACAGCTTACATTGGTAAAAGAGGAGCCATAAGGAGAAGATTCAATGAAAGTAATGAAATGTAGAGAACTGCTGCTTTCTTCAAGCCTGCCCTTCTTCAGGATTTCTAATAAGAAGAGATAGTTGTTGAATTCTCACTTTGCGCAAACTTCTTCTCAACTCCACAACAGAAGAGTAAGAGATAATTCCCTTACAAGAAATGTCTGAGAACTTAATTCCAGCCTGGCAAAAGCAAACACAGTTCCATTGATGTCAATGGAGTTACAGATGGCCCACTTAACGTACAACAGGGCTGATCTGTCCCTTCTCCCATACTGTAGCACTGCTTTGCCTAGAAACCTTTGCTTTCAAAGTAATTAACCATGTGTCAACAGCCTGCAACACTGAAGTTCAATTAGATAAATGAATAGGAGACAGATGCATATTTTAAAACTTATTCCAGTAGTGGACTTGTAACAAAAAGTATTAGTCTTTTTTTTTCTTTTTGTTTAATATCAGGATCTTATGTCAGTATCATAGCCAAGAAATTGAGGATCTAAAGGATAATATGACTTATTGTACACATATTCCCACCTCCTACAGGAGTGTCCTCATAAGTGTAGTGAAAGTCTCAGGAAAAATTGTTCTTCCTTATAAGCCATCTCAGCACTGCAGCAGGTGGGCATAGGCTTCCTTGCTAAAAGCACACACAGAAAGAAAGAGGGACAGAAGAAAATTGCTTACTGTTTCGAGGCTTCTCCTCATCCATTCCTTCATCTTCATTTTCTGGGTCGATATCTTCTGCTTGTGTTATCCAGTCTAAGTATCCCTTCAAATCCTCTTCTAGCTGTTGTTTTTCCCGTAATTTCTGGAAATCTCCCCGAGCCTTAGCCTTCTCTCTTTCTTTGGAAAACTCCCTGGCAAGAGGGAGGGAGGGACAGGATACAGGCGGAGGGAAGGAAGAGATTGAAAAAAAATGGGTTAGATTGACTTCCACTAGAAAGTCTCCACATCCTGTGCAGCACACCCAGCTTCTTCTATTCTTTCAAGATACATGAATGGAGAAACAGCTGGAGTGCCCACTTTTTTACCAATGCTTATGAAAAGATCAATATCTTTTTTTTGATCCTGTCATTCTCAACGTTTGACAACTCAAATAAAACACATATATAACATTTATGTACACTTTCTAATATTCTTTACCACTTGATATTTTCCAACAATTATCCATAAATATCTATAGGAATAACGGTTCATTCAATCATGAACTGCTTGACAATAATCCGACATCTGGAGAGTGAGATGGTGGCTTCAATTTTTAGCCAGGTTTCGTCCTGTCCTTAAGATTATATGTGTAATCACAACTAAATTGGACTAATCTTAAGTGTAATTAGTGGTACTCACAATTCTTTACATACTTAATTATGGACAATTTCACTCACAGTACTGGACAATTTATTTGAAAACTGAGACCTCAATGTTTTATAGCAAAATTTCAGTATTCAGGGCTGTTATCTGACATGAAACATTTTTTTCCAATTTCAAGTTGGGTCAACAAACATGGTAGATTATAAGTAGATAAAACTAGTAGATTCTGCCAGAAAGTGAACTAGGGTAGACATTTGATAGTTTTATGAAAGACCACTATTGGAAATATAGGATTAAAACAGAGGGCATAGAAACAAGAATTTTGTGTATCTTAGTTATGAGCCCTGATGTTTGCTTTGCCTTCTTTTTGGCTGTGGTGCTGTTTCTCCCTCTCTTTCAGACACCTATACTGCATTTTTTTCCTCAGAAATGCTGACCTACCTCCATTTAGACACCCTCCTGTGGTTCTAAACCAAGCTTTAGTGCTTGTATTTTAAAAAGTAAGCTTAATGATTGTGAAAAGTGCTAGACCAGGAGTACTTAAGCAGTAAGTCTTATATCTGCTGAAGCAGATCACTACACAAGGCACACACAGCAGATAATATGACCCACTGTGTCTAGAAATGAGAGTAAAGTCACTCTTTCGAATGCATTATCCATTACCATCAACAAGGAGTGGGTTTAAAAAAAACCAAACTTCACCCTAATATTTGTCTTTGGTTTTCTCCTACAAAAACAAATAAGACTACCACTAACTTTGGTGGGATAATATTAGGACTATGAAAATCCTACCCAAAATGTTAATGAGTGCCATATGAAGTGCCCTCAAGCAACTGAAATGGAGGTGAGTTTCCAACAGTGATGGTGAAGTGCTTCTCTCCTGTCTGGTCCAAAACTCACTGAAAGGTTTCCACTGACTTCACAGGCTTTGGGATCAGGCTTTTAATATTATGAGTTGTGCCTGAAACCAGCACTGCAGCAGAATGAGAGTAGGATGATGCCTTCATTTCAAGCCAAAGTACGTGACAAACTATGCTTGTGTGATCTTCACCCCTGTCACACTGCTGAGGGTTCAGGCCATCCCATGGGACTCTGATAATGAAAGTGGAAATGACTAAAAGAATCATTGGCTTCTCAGGCCTGAAGGTAGTTCAACCCTGGAACCAAACTTAGCCACAAGGCAGAAACAGCTATTGCAAGCATAGCAAGAATGAAAAATAATTTTCTCACAAAGAACCCCCTGCCAACAATAATAAAAACTGCAAAAAGAATTTTTAAAAAATCCAATCAACACCAGCCATCTTTTCCGCTTTGATAGTATCTTTCCTCTAGGTCAGACATACTGCCTTATCTAAATTAACGAATTAACTCTCAAAAAAATCTCTGCATTTTTAAGCCTGTTTGATAAATCCCAATATTTAAATTGTTGGCTTCTAAACTGGTATTTTAGAATCTGGAACAAAGGGGTCCAATTGTGAAAGTAGCTGAGCCCTCCACTCCCAAGTAAGAACTGTTTATACTTGCATGGATATAGCTACAAGGTCCTGCTTTAGAAACCAAAGTGGAAAACATCATGAAATATCCCAGATTAGAGAAAGTGAAATTTCTACTGTGCACTGAAGTGGATCATTTATATTAGATCTAAGCTGCATGTCTATCTGAGTCTTTTCAGTCACCACTTACTGCCTCTCTCAAATGGGACTCAGGCTGTGGGGAGAGCTGACTAAATCAATGGGAGAATTTAGCATGATGTCTTTACATCGGCTGTCTACATAGGAGTGAACTTGTTACCTAGCTTTTTTAATGGCACAATTGAAAATACTGTGCTCATCTAGTCTAGACAATCTGCAGTTGCACGTGTCTTCCTTTGTACAATGTATGATGTTCCACATCTCAGATGACTCTCCGAAGAAGACAACTTATTTAGATTATCTCAGTTTCTACACTCTACTAACTTTAAACCGTTGAGAACAGGTGGCTCAGGAAATGGCTGATGCAATTAAAACCACCTCCCATGTGAAATGCCAGCCTGTAGTCAGGTAAATGTAGTTTGCGATCAAGAATTACTACCAATGGTCATTTACCATCCCATGTGAAATGAGTTGGTGACCTCAGTCCAGTCCCTATTGCAGGCCGGAGTGCACATTACCTCTGTCACCATCACAGTTGGCAATAAATTGTCATTGTTCACAGTTTCAGCAGGGAGGCCAAGGAACAAATAAGTTTTCTGATGGAAGTGCCATCCTGAGTCTGTAGGTGGCATTCTCAAAAACGATTGCAGTATCACGTCAGGATAAGGTCGACAAAGGCTTGCAGAACTACCAAGCAACTTGCCTCTTGTCAGGGAACAAAAGAACATCACTTTAAGAGTCAGTGAATCTGGTTCTTTTTACCAGAATTAAGTTTGAGACACTTTGCTACTCACAGAAAACTGTAATATATATCTGCCAATGGGAACACCAAAAAGCAGAGTATTCTGTACAGATGTTTTCTCTATGTGAGGCTAGAGTGGGTCAAGATCATAAAGATAAACACCCAGCTCTGTATCCTTTCCTGTTCCAGAAGAAAATTTCTTATGCCCATCCTAATGATTTTAGGATTATTAATTTCTAGGACTTAATTTTAGGGCTTTGATTTTTGTCTGTATTTGATCTCGATATGATTTCTCACATTGAGAGGAGTGATGGAAAATGAGAAAACCAGGAGAATTCTAGCCATTCCAAACTTGCTTACTAGTAAAAGTGCAGCACAAGGCTTCAAACCTCATCCACCCTGCAAGTACACCAGGGAATGGAAAAGGTTGGAAGAGGGGACAGAGGACTAGGAAAAAGTCCTGGAAGGTCACAAAAACTGCTCCAGGAGGAGATACAACCATAGCCAGCCTCCCTTTTACTCTGACCTCTTCCTTGGGAGTAAGAGCATCAAAAGCAGCCATCTGGGTTTTCCAAGATCCTCTCAAAGCAGAAGAAAAGGCTGTTTACCCTTGGCTTCTGCTTGTTTGTCCTGTGTCATGGGATTTGGATCACTGCTAGGCAAAATATAAAAGAAAGGTGCATCTATACGCCTAGACATGCAGGTGTGACAGTTGAACCCACACTGCCATTTTTTTTTCTCACTGACTGAAACAGATGACACAGATGTGAATATCTCTGATCTCAAGAGACGTCTAAGAGGGACTTCACTCAGCACTGATGTGGAATACTTTTGCCTGGGCTTTAGGAGATCTACTGTGTGATCTGCTGACTGGATGTTTCCTTTGGAATACGTGAATTTTATATTGTCCCCAGAAAGAGGATTATAGCTCTACACACGAATAGTCTGTCATACTATTTAGTTTAGCATGTGACTAATAAATTCACCAGAAGGACCATGAATGGATGACGTACCTAGGAAAAACAAATTAAAAATGAGCTCTTTAGGGAGAACAGAACTCAGCATTTGATTTTGCAGGTGCAATCAAAGTGTCTTTGTGAGTACAATTAATTACACTTACGTATTCAGAAGTGATTAAAAAAAACTAAGCTAATCTGTCATTGATGAAGTCTCCCTACACCACATGCTTGGTGAAGTTTCTGAAATAGATAAATGGGAAGAAATCAGAGATGTCAAGAATGGATGTACAAAGATGCCCAGGAATGCTGCTTTATATCTACATAGACCAGACAGGTGGATCATCTACATATATCAGACTAATAGCAATAGCTATTCTCAAAAAAAAAAAAAAAAAGCTGAATCTGCAAAGTGAAGACACTTTGCAACTCAGCATAATTTAGAACTGTTTTAGAAAGTTAATTGTTTAAGAACTGCTTATCTAGCCCAAAGAAAATTTGGAACATTTCTCCCATCATTTCTTTGTTTTTTTTCATGGATTCAAATTCTTTTACTTTTCTCTAGTTGGGAAAAATTTTGCAGAAGCAGTGCAGCTGTCATAACGCTGTGAACACCGCCAGAAAGAGTGACTCACAGCTTAAACAAGGTGAACTTCATCTTTGATTTCAGTTCTCTCTAGAGACTGTTTCCACCTCTCACCACTAGCAGTGGTGGTCTAGCTGCAGTATAGTGGTGTTCTAGCTGCAGTCAGGAGGTGGAAGACCTAGGCATCAAAACACTTTCTTGAACGGAAAAATGAAAGAGAGGAAAATTGATTTTCAATTATGTACACACACAAATCCAAGTGTGGGTAAGCTGAATCAGCACTGCTTCAACAGTATGTTCTCCTCAGGCCTGGGGTCACAGGCATTGCTTATCCAGTCAGATACTGTATAAACTTTAATCACTCTCTTATATGGTCCTTGAGTGCAGCTCTGATACAACAGATCATTTCCCCTCCATTAGCTGGTCATCACCCTTCACTACTGCTGACATTCTTACCTGCTGATCAGAGTGTCTACCTTGAGAAACAAGGAGCTCATATTTTAAAATTTTACCCAGAGTATCACTCTCCAGATATCCAAGCACAGACCATTGTCTCACACTTCATCACTGGTGATTTTTTCCTTCTCCAGTTACTGCTTGGAAGCCCTTTTCTTTGCAGCAACGGCCTTAGCTGCATGTCTCCTTCAATGGAGTAATGAAGACAGTAGTAACACCTCCCGTAGATCTGCTATTACCTGTCTCTTTGCAAGATGGCCAATGGTGGATCTTCTTCTTCAGTCCTACTATTGCCCTTTCCTATGTTGTTGGCCCAAATACTGAGGACATAATTTCTGTAAGGCATCAAGTCCAGTTCAGAGATAATTTTCCCCCTCTTATGGTTAAAAGACAGGGGACTTCAGTGCTGCCCACTCAGGCAAAAGTTTGGCTTTGACCAAATTCATTTAGAGCTCATTAAAGGGAGCAAGATGTTAGAAACGAAGAGGATATTTAAAAGTCCTCATACTGTATTTATCCATGTACATAGAATGGCACCCAATGATGCCCAAATATGGAATTAGAAACCTAATTCTAGGATAGGACATCTTTCTTTTAAAAATCTTGTGAGGAATGTTTGCTGGCTTGATTCCTCTAATTATATGGCTCCCCAGGGGCCATAAAATTTTTAACTACTGGGGACAATATCAATTGTTTTTAAACAAAGCTACTAAAATGATGCTTTGCAGGGAGGGTTATACTGCAGAACTGAAACACAGCTAAAAGTCTAGATGTCTTGGGGATGCTTATCCACTAGAAGGAATTCTCCTGCTTCTCTGTTCATCCTTGGAAAAGGTCAGAGGGAAATGATCTTTTCTCCCTGCATCATGCTAGGCTTGTAATCTGCACAACAGAGAGGATGTGCTTATTGAAGAAGAAACATGCTCAAGAAGCTCTCCAGGGAAAATAGTGTCTCCCATTAGGCTGTACTTTAGAGATACTGAGCAATGTGAAAATTTCTCATGTGAGAAGATATAATTTGGAAAGAATCTCATCCCCCAAACATGAAGGGATTTGTTTCTTATTCCTCCTTCAGTCCCACTGACTGTTCCAGAGATTTTACTATAATCCCCTTCTTCTATGGTGAATGCTATGCTTTGCTCTCAGGGGAGCATAGTGTTGTCCTCTTCCCACAGAGTACAGGTAGGGGTTTTAGGTAGAGGAACACGTTACAGACAAAGATTTGTCTTGTATTCCTTTGATTAAATCACAAGACTCCTTCCATGCCATTAGGAATGCCATACTTTCCTATTGGTGCAGCAACAGCCTAAGCCTTCTACTAAAGTTCCTGAAATCAACCCGCCACTGCCCGTTTTTTTGGTAACCAAAGAGTAGGAATAGAAATACAAGTTTTAAAAAATAAACAATAACAAAACATTTTCCTGGTACTGCTTACCCGCTAAGTACACCGAGAACCAAGTTAAGTACAAAAAATGACCCTATGATGATTAGTGTAACAAAATAGATCCAGGGCCAGTCCCTTCCTATGGCATCATTGACCTGGAAGAGTGGAATGATAATTAGTGAGACAAGCTCAGATTCTGAGCGCTGCAAGGCTCCAGCCAAAGAGATCCCAAGTCACCAGCAGTAAGATTTTCAATAGCCAGTTTTCTGGAAATTTATGAGAGGCTAACATTAGTGATTTAGAATGTTCTGAAGTAGAATTTCTTTGCCAGAGAGTAACACCTCTTTTGTTACCTGTGTTGTTATTTGCAACGTTTGAACATTTTGTCAAAATATTTAAGAGATGATGTAAAGTTTTCTTGGTTTCAGATTTTTAATCCCTCTGAAAGAATCCTGGTGACAGGGAAGAACCCTTATTATGGAGTCTTGCCCTGTAGCATTGGAAAAAGGACACCAAAACTGTCGGCTTACCCGCTCAACACACCAAGAACCAGATTTAGAACGAAAAAGGATCCAAAGATGACCAGACTGACAAAATACACCCATGGTAACTCATAGCCCATAGCGTCCTGCATCTGGAAAGACGAAGGAAAGTTAGAAGACAGAGAGGGAAAGCAGAAATGATTAGGCAAAGGAACAGATGGAAAGGTTTGTCAACAGAGCCTGTGGTTGGTTTATACATAATCATAATCAAGTGTTTCTGTATGTTTTTTCTCATGTGACCACTCCTTTGATTGCTCTTTTCCTCTCGCTGTTTCCTTACAGGGAGTAATTAATATAGGCTGAGATATAACTGTGTGCCACACTAGCACTTCTTTGGATGCTCAGAGGTTGCAGATTGTCACTTTCTGGAGTTTACTCAGCACCGCAAGGGTCCATCTGATGACTTCTAAATTCCTAGTCTAACCAATGAATATACCCTTTGCTGCCTGTGAAAACATTGCTAGCTTTTGCTAAGCAGTGCCAGAGTGTGTTGTCAGATCACATTTACTTCCCATGTGTAGCACAGGTACGTGTACCTCAGAGAGAAGCACGTGGTAGATGCGGGCAAATACTGATATTTCCCTGGCACTGCTCTGGTAATCTTCACAGTTTACCACAGTGAGGGCAGTAACTGTATGCTTTTGAGGAAGGTCCTTTCAAGGCCCACCATGTTCTGACCTGGTCAAGTGTTTTCTAAAGCTTTCTCACAAACTTCCTTTCTCTCTCCTTAAAAACATGATTCCTACACAACTGAAGACTCAGAGACTTTGAAACTGGAAACTGAATAAAATGAGCGTAGGTCTGGCTTTCACACTATGATAAGAATCCTTAAATGAAATAGGCAGACTCTTGTTTAAGCACTACAACCTGTGTTATGCTATGTAACTCTAGCATGCAATAAGATATTGTATATATTCTAAAAGCATCTAGTACTTAAAACCATTTTATCTTGAAATCTCCATCAAAGTTCAAAAGTTCAAAGTTCAAAATTTTGTAAAGATGTGATACCTGAATAGAATCTCACTTTCATGATGGTATCAAAAATATCATTCTTCAAGAGTCCATTCTTCTTTACTTTTTGTAAACACTTATCTCCTGAGCCAGACACAGCATCATTAAAGAAACAGATGGTGGTTAACATTTTCAGGAGCACTAAAATGATTTATGAACGTAAATTGCAGACTTCAAAGTACCTAAAGGCATAAAGCAGCCTAGGTTCCTTTGTTTTCCACGCTTTAGAAAATTTTATCATCTGTTGTCCTCTCTTTCCAGGAAAATGCTCTCTCCTTTGCAACCTAAGCATTTGTTGTGATCACAGAAGAAATATTCTTCCATACATGGGCACTGAGACACACTTCAGGGGAGGCGATCTGACTCAAGATTCATAACAACTTGGGAAAGGAATTTCAGACCTTCAGTAAGACAAGGCAGGAGAGTAACACTAATATAATCAGTTCTTTGTGGATGGCAGTCTGTTACCCATTTTTCTTTCAAAGTACAGTCACTAAAGTTCTTGTCTGGAAATAGTCTACTGTCAATGGGCTGATCCAGAACTGTATCTCAGGGCTCCTTCAGCTGTGACTGAACTGAAGTAGACTCATTTAAAAATAAGCTCAAAATCTGTCTCTCTGAAAACAGTTCATCAACTCCTTCCTCACAGGATTAATATATCTGGTGGTCAGAAGAGAGTGCCTGAACACTTCTGTTCAGGAATCTGGGAGTTCCTCTAACATTCCCCAAGCACATTATCCAGTTTCCCTTTGAATACTTTTGTAGAATTGTTCAGTTAGCTTATAAATAATACTAATTATTCTTTATGTTTGCAAGTCGCACTCCATCCCACATAACCAAAAAATTGGACAACTCTGGTGTGAAATACATCAGTGACTGCAATTAAATAATGAGACTTAACATCCTCTCTCTTCTACAAAGAATGCTACTATTTATACAAAGCAATCCACACAAACAGTAAGTATGGATGACTTTGAAAAACTGCCATAAGAATTTACCAGTTCAGGCACAACGATGACTCGACTTCCCTCTAATTATGATAGATGGTGATAAAAAATCCTCAACTGTACGGAGGGTATCTATCTATCGACAGGGTCTGAGGTTTTTTTGTCAGCTGGGAAACGCAGTTGGAAAAATACAACTTCTAAAAGCTGTTGTACATGCGAACCCTAAATAGCAAATCCTAAAGTGCTGGGTACAGAATTCAGGTGCCTGTCCTTTCGTCCTCCTCTGGCATGAAGAAATTTCCAGATGGCAAGAAGTTTCCATTGTGGCCTGGTAATGTATATAACTAGAGTACAGTGTACCCTGGCTATTCCCAAAGCCTGCACAATTGCATAACGATTGTACCAGCCAGCATCAGCACAAATTGGTCCTGAAAAATAGACCTGCGTTCTGGTACAGCAGAACATTTGGGACTTCTCAAACAATTAGGAGGTCAGCTTTTCATCTCGTTTTTACCTAACAGAGACTAACTGAGAGACTAACCTTCACATACCTAACAGAGAAGCTGAGAGACAGAGACAGTAATACTTTCTCAAGCACAGAGAAACCATCGGTATTTGGCAGACAGTTGAGTACATACTGTCTCTCTGTTGCTGGACTTCCTGTGTTTAGTGCTCTCATTTTCTTTAGCAGGAAGTGAGATTATTCCATGTATTGTGGAACTGAGCCACAGGTGACAGGTATGTGTGTTATATGTTGATATAATATTAGGTATTTAGTAAACTACATTAAAAAACCCCTTTGATAGGAGACAGTACATTGTGAGCTTACTCTTAGCTCTTAAAAAATGTCTGCAGGAGAAATGCAGAGATATAGGCTGCTTGGCAGAAATAGAGGAGGTTGAGAAACCAATAAACTTACTTAAAACAGTACCAGAAAATTATCAACATTTAAGAACCATTGATTTCTTGGCTAAGATTTGTATTCTTCCAAATGTCTGGTAATGATTCCTCCAAAATTGAAGTATCCTAGAAGTCTGGGATGGACTGTCCTCAACCAAACAATGCTCCCTTATGGTTATCATTAAAAAACTTACACCTGTGTTTGATTGGAACTGGAAACTTATCACCATTCTGCAAATATGTAGCTATTAATCATGTGTGTATGCATACACATGTCCTGTTGACTGCAGCTTTTACTGTAAGCATAACTTAGGTGGTACAGTTCATTTTTCCTAATTATGATGCTGAAGTGGAGAAGCTGCAGAGGGTCATGCCAAGATCAGGAGCGTTACCACTGCACACTACTGAGAGCAGAAAACAAGGTCTGCAGAATATATTTTGTAGAGCTGCCTACAGTGAACAGAGATGGCTTCAGCTATAGGTTGCCTTTCTAGGGCAGACAAGTACAAATCCTGATACACAATTCAGCTCTTTGGTCACCAAGTGTACTTCTTCTCCCCAAGTGTTTACTATTAACCATACGAATCTCAACAGAAAAGGTGGATCACCTAAATTTAAAGTTCTGAACAAAGACTATGAAAGACAGTATAGGGCTTAAATATAATATTCCAGCTACAGCAGTCACTGTGATTGCCACCTGATGTCAACTTAAGCCTGTATGGGACAATTGTTACACCAGCTGAAAGCACAGCGCTGGTGGGAATTGAAGATTGTCATTTACAGAAATAATTTCACTTTCTGAGTCAAATTGACCTTTCACAGTTCGCATCTCAGTGCTCACATCTCACTATTCTCAACAGCGAGAAAGTTGGTACATTTCTGAACATTGATACATCTCTCAGAGTCCTCAGAGATTAGGGTCATAAATTCCTTCTCATGATTTGCTACACATCCTCTTCTGGTACCATGGGGACACCATTTTGTCTCACTATGCTTCAGCTTTCCAATCTGCAAAGTGGGATACTACCTTGACTCACTGGATATTGTCAAAGAAATCACTCAGCATCATGTTGAAAAGAGGGTATTTCAGCATATTTGAGCTCTGATGGACCTTGTATACTGGAGAAGAGCTCTTCCTTTGCCAAGCAACCTTATTTGCTATCATGGCAATAGCATTTCAACATCTAGTTGAAGGCTTTTATCTCAGTTATAGAGATAATCTCCTAGAAATAACACCAGGACTCTTAATTCTGTAGTTTGCTGATTGCAATTACAACCAGCAGATTCAGTAGAGGCCAAGGAATAAAATGTCTGTTTATCTCCATAAATAGACCTTTGTGCCTATGTCTTCTGGTTCTTAAGAGCAAGGTGAAGACATATTGGTAAAGCCACAGGAAATATGCATGCTTTACTTGTTTAGAGCATTTTTTTTTTTCTCAGAGAGATAATACTCTGGCCCATTTTGCAAGTATCTCATTCATTACACAGGGATTATAGTTCAAAGATATTAACGTGATGGTTCAGAAGCACCAAGCGCACAGTGAAGGTCTTTCGGTCACTTAATGAGAGGGGTAGACACAAATCACTAAATTCTGCTGACTTTACAATTCACACACCCACACCTTAACACTTTGTGCCAAATGTCTTTCAAAAATAACTGAAAGTTACAGGAAAAGTTTAATCCATCATAAAAGGGCAGCTGTCACTGGAAAGCGGCACACTGAAACAAAAAAATGAAGTCTGTCTTATTCAGTGCACAGTATTGGAGAGCTGCTGCTTAATGGAAAGTTAGCTAGGACACGAGGGTTAGTCTTCTATTTCTTGAATGAACTGCTAATTGATTTCTAATGACTATAAAATGTTACGATAGCCTTTTTAAAATACAAGTCAAGTGCTTCAAGTATTCTATAACGAAGCGTTTAACCTCCCAGAGACTAACATTAATCAAGAAGACCAGAATACTCAATAAAACTATTGGGCAGTAAATTTGGACATTTTGTATAGAAATGCTGTTTTATGCAGCCTACAACTAATCTGTGGAATTCACTGCCTCAGGAAATGATCTGGCAAAATGCAATAGTTATGGCCAGTAGCATGATTTCTAGCTGAAGCCAAGGCTTTCTTCTAATGATAAGGGAAATAAAATTGGAGAATACTGGGAGAAGGAGAGAGCAGAAAGAAGAGGCAACACTTAATTGTTGCTGAATAGTTTCCTGCTTGAAGCCTTCATTTTGAAAACCATATTTTTCAGGAAAAGTACTTAAGCACTTTCGAAACTCTATGGATGTGTAGAAGTGATTTCCTCAGCTTAGATCAAAGATCAAATTTTCCACGCTCCTGACAGGCACGGCTCAGATGACACATAAAGGGCCTTGCATATACTAATGTGAGATTTAAATATTTATCATTGATCAATTACTGAGTAAAGAGGTTTGCATTCAAACATAGATTTTCATTTTCTACTCCCTCTTTCCTTTTCTTGCCATGAATATTTGAGTGAGTGCATTTAATTCACACATATACTCATGGAACTACAACTTTAAACTCTGCTTAGACAATGCTAGAAACTTTTTATATAGGATGACACTGTTTTGCACTGTAAGGAAAAAATGCTTTCCCTAAAATTTTTAGTCAGAACTCAGGTAAAAAAAAAAACCACAATTCAAATAAACAGAACTTTCCTCTTTACAGGTATGGCTGTGTTGACAATATTAAAAATAAAAAAATGAATCTACACAATCAGTAAATCCTACATCTCAGATAAGGGTTTACTTGGCCTCGAGAGGAAAATACTTCTACTCTTGTATTATTTCTTCAGCATCCAGTATATCTTTGTGATACTTTCAAGGTCATTAAAGCTTTTCTTTGCTTCTGAAACTTCACAGGCTGACTAAACTGCCTTGCATTCATACACTCAAGGAGCAAAAAAGGTTCCATAAAACCAGCGTAACCCTTCAGAAGTAACTGACGCAGGTGAATTTCCCAAAAAGTGTCTGGATAAATTTGTTCAGTGAAGAAGCAAAATGTTGAAAGATTCATTTTGCTACCTTTCCTCATGCTAGATATAGCAGAAATAGCTGAGGAACAAAATATTCATCCCAAATGAAAAAAAGGGCATTGCTGGCAGTTCCAAAGAACACCCAACCAACATCTGTAACTGGTGATAGCATGATTTTTGAGGCTGCTGTGCAAACGAAAAAGAAACAATTTATTCAGTGAATCATTCTCTTCTGGTTAACTTGTCAACTGCAGAGCTGATTCAGGCTTAGGAACACCTTGGCTCTGCAGTACTTGCAGTTTTTGCCTTGAATGTTCTTGCTTGTAGCTAGAGAGACAGAGGACTTGTGATGTGAAGGTCTGACTCCTTCCTTCCTCTCAACTTCTTTCCCTTAGTGATCTAAGACACCTGACAACTGCCTTTTTTAGTGATCATACTCTTCAACCACTCTTAGGTAATTGAACTATGACTGTTGTGACTATATAGTCAAATAAACCAACCTCTAAATTTGCAAAAAATTAGCATTATTGGTTAGCTTTGGAAACAAATCCTGCACATTTTATTTTTCTCTGGCCTCCAACCAGTACACTGCTTATGTTATTCTGGGTTTTTTTCACTGAATTTCACTGAATTTTTTTAGAGTTGGAAGGGACCATAGAGATCATCTAGTCCAACTCCCCTGCTGAAGCAAGATTGCCCAGAGCATATTAGAGCATGTTACTCAGGACTGCACTCAGGCAGGTCTTTAAAATCTCCAAAGAAGGGGACTCCACACTCTCCCTGGGCAGCCTGTTCCAGGGCTCCATTACCCTCACTGTGAAGAATTTTTTTCCCATATTTGAGTGGAACCACTTTCCCATATTTGATGGGAAACCAAATGTTCCAACTTGTTCCAACTTGTGCCTGTTGCCCCTCATCCTCTCACTGGCAACCACTGAAAAGAGTCTGGCTCCCTCCTCCTTCAAACCACCCTTTAGATACTTATAAGTATTGATAAGGTCTCCCCTCAGCCTTCTCTTCTCCAGGCTAAAGAGTCCCAGCTCTCTCAGCCTTTCTTCATAAGGGAGATGCTCCAATCCTTGAATCATCTTCATTGCCCTTTGCTTTTAATGTAATACCTGCAATAAGTATATTAATTATGCATTTTGCAACTCTTGGTAAGTCCCACTGCTCTTAATATTGTGTTTAACAAGGAAATTATTCATTGTTATTCACAAGTTCTAATTTTTTCACAAAACTATGAATGTTTACAAGAAGACCCAGAAAGATTTCAAGGAAAGGGCACAGAATCAAAGGTACAGTAAAAAGGGATACAGTACTAAAATGTACTTTCTATGTATGCTAGGCTCCATAAGCACTTTTCCCAACCTGTGGGTTAAACTACTGGATTGCTTCTATAGCACTGAAATCCTACACATCCTGAATCAGCTGATTTATTTGGAGCCTGAATGATGTGAGGCTGCTGCATGTCATGTCAACAAAGACATGAAAAAAAAAAGAATATTTTTACTTGAGAAGTCTCTGGCTGGTCTCCACATAGACCTCACATAAGTCTATACGTGGCTGTATATGTATGGCTGTATCCATCTGACTTCATCATTCACAGAAGGAGCATGAAAAGGATCATATTTCCCATTACCCATCACATAGCCTTAAAGCTGAATTTAGACTAATTGCATTATTATCTTAAGGATGAATATACCACCTTGCAGATCCTTCAACATTTAAAATCTAATTAGTTGTCTTTGCTTGGTTGGGTTTTAATCCTGTATTCACGTATGTGCATAATTTAAGGCATATGAGTAATTCGACTGAAGTCAATGGTCAATATTACTGTTACCAGCAGAAATGAACTGATTTGCATAAGTACTTTGCTTGAATGGGATGGGCCACAGAACTGGGAGAAATATATAATAAGGAGCTAATTTTCTGAAATTTCCTGGGAAAAATTAGAAGTTAAATGTACATAGTGACTAAGAAATGACAAAAAGATTTAAGCATTTCAGTCTAGACATTCTAGTGCATCATGAGAGGTACTATCATTTATCTTGTCAACTTGAAATACTCTTTCAGCCTTCCTGAGTCCCCAAAACAGGTGATAAGGAGTGGGAATTTAAGGTCTCAGAGCTGATTCAAGGCAAAAGCACAAGATGGGTGTGAAGAGATACAAAACTCCAAACCTTCTAATAAGCAAAAATGTAAAACCTAAAATAAACTAGACTTGGCTTTATGGACTTACGAACAAAGGAATTAAATTGCTTCTTAATGGCTTAAAATATAAGCAAAAGCATCCAGATGCCTTTGCTCTTATTCTAGGTAGGATTCCTTTTTAAGTATCAACATCCTTACAGTCTTGAAGGAACTCTAAGCCACAGGTTCTTCTTATGACTGTTCTGAAATACTCCAAAATTTTTAGCTTGCACTTTCAGATGTACGTAAAGGAGAGATTGGAGAGCTCAACGCAGCTTCAGTCTCAACTGACGACACTCTTAGGAAGGAGCAGCACTTGACCAGTTGCTCCTGTTAAAAATTATTTGACAATCACATTTATTTTATTTTGAAGTACTGAAGGAGAAGAAAAATTTTAAGCCCAGTTGTTCTCTCAAAGCATTTCTTTTTAAGACTCTTCTTACTGTCTTACCTCAAGTATGGATCTTTACAAATTCCATTAAGGAATTCCATTATGTGTATGTATACACCTGTATTCTGTATGTAGATAGACATCTATAACCTTTTTTCAGAGTGTCTTCAGAAGGAAAAGGGCAAGACCGAAGTCAGAACTGGATGAAGACTGGATGGAGTGCACAGGGATCATGAACCAAGACAGAGAATGCTCCAGATAAGTTATTCTGCTATACGGTGTCACTGTAGGATAAAAGCAAATAATGTAGGCAAGATTCATCATATGTGGGCAGTGGGAAGAATCATAAGATTCCTCTGTGCACCTTGGTTCCCCAATTGTTCTGTATGCTGTGTAGTGATGGAAAGAGCAAATTAAAATTCCACACTGAGCTAGAAATATTGGCAATTTGTACAGAACTCTCTGCAGGAGCTAAATGGAACCATTAACTGAGAAAGGACTGCCTTGATGAGGACAACAACAACATCAAGGGAAGAGATTAATTTGCAACAGAGAACCCTTGAGAAAGAATCAAAGAAACTGCAGCAATGGAAGATGAGTCCAGAAGAGAGAAGGGGAAAGGGACAGAGAAATCTGAGAAGATAGAGTCTGCAGAGATTGCTTCTTTGCCCCTGCTAATAAAGACTATGTTGAATGTGCTGTAGATGTCCTCACCCAAGCAGACCACCTCTCATCCAGGTGAACTGCAATTCCTATTTTATTTTAGAAAAACTGGGTATACCTATAGTTCATTGCTACGCTGCTGATCTCCCTGACAAGGGAGTGAAGTCTCCAGAACTGACCAAGCTTCCCACACATCACTATAGAGAAGGCAAGTGAAAGCAGTGCTTTCCCCAACTCTCAGAATCGTGAGAGGACACCCTCCTGCAAAAGACACACCTTGGCTTGCTCAAATTTCTTGGGCAGACTGTGTAAAGGCAAGAGTCCTGCGGAAGAGCCCTACCAGGCTGCTGTAACAAGAACAAGGCTAGAGTGGAGATCTAGAAACAGTGCCTTACAACCACATCAACTATTTGATGGCAAAGTGAAAATATGTAAAATAGCTGCTAAAGCTTCTCTGAAATTATACAATAACAGCGGAATAGCATTTTGCTGTTACATGAACTCCCTTCAACGAATAACACATAAAAGATGTGAAGCAAATTGCATTTTCTTGTTGTTGGGTACCGTACGTGAGAAGTGCACTGCTACCAGTAGAATTTACCAAGCTTATATCTTTATAACAGCCCTGAGTCATATTTTCATCACTCATTAAATACTGCCCCCACCTTTTCAAGGGTATGCACATTTTTGCAGCTGCAAAGACTGTATGAAGTCTGAGAAACATATCAAGCTGCCCAACTTTCAACAACCTAACCCCAGATTACTGATACAGTACGCTGACATTGAATCCTTCCACTGGATAACCACTGGAATCCAGAACACTTTTTCATAGAATGGTTTGGGTTGGAAGGGACCTTAAAGATCATCGAGTTCCAACCCCCTTGACATGAGCAGGGACACCTCCCACTAGAGGTGGTGCCCCATCCAGCCTGGCCTTGAACCCCTCCAGGGATGGGGCATCCACAGCTTCTCTGGGCAACCTGTTCTAGTGCCTCACCACCCTCACAGTAAAGAATTTCTTCCTAATATCTAATCTAAATCTCTCCTCTTTCAGTTTAAAACCATTATCCCTCATCTATCCTCCCCTTACTGATAACAACTTCCACCCATCTCTCCTTTAGTCCCCCTTTTTAGGTACTGGAAGGCTGCTATAACGTCTTCCCAGAGCCTTCTCTTCTCCAGGCTGAACAACACCAACTCTCTCAGCCTGTCTTCATAGGAGAGGTGCTCCAGCCCTCTGATCATTTTCATGGCCCTCCTCTTGACCCATTCCAACAGGTCCACGTCCTTCCTATGTTGAGGACTCCTAGAGTTGGACACAGCACTTCAGGTGGTATCCCACCAGAGTGGGGTAGAGGGGCAGAATCACTTCCCTCAACCTGCTGGCCACAATTCTTTTGATGCAGCCCAGGATGCAGTTGGCTTTCTGGGCTGCCAGCGCACATTGTCAGCTCATGTTGAGCTTCTTGTTCACCAACACCACCAAGTCCTTCTCCTCAGGGCTGCTCAACTCATTCTTTGGTAAAGTTCTTGATTCATATTTCAGCTTTTTTCAGTTTGGGTACACATTGTTTTTTGCAGTCGGCTGTTCTTTAAGAGACTGACTTCTTATGGGAAATATACAGTCTCTGTCTGAGAGCAGGAAGAGAATTAAAATTTTCATTCAAACATCAGCAGGTCAAATGTCTGTGGCACACAATAATTGAGCAGAACTGTTTTCCCACTGCAAGCTATTTCTGTGGAAAATGCTTACTTTGATCTCATACTTCTATGTCATGGCAGTTTGGGCTTGATGGAGAAGTAGGGGTGCAATATTGACTTGGGTGTATTTACTACTGTCTTAATTAAATCTGTTATTTTAAATGGCCTTCACACAATTTTACTGTACAACTTCAACTGATGGCAAAGGCCATTGGCATTTGGGCTCACGCTTTTCATTTCAAAATAGAGGAACAATAAGTTACACTCTCCCTTGACTTAAAGAAAACACCAATCAGAACTCATCCTTCAGCATACAGAGCATACTGAGGGCAACACTGGAGAGAGATATGAATGAAACATATTTAAAACCAGTGCAGCGATGAGCAGATTCTATTGTTGCTAGAACACAATAGAAGTTGAACGAAATGACCCACCGATTTTATAGTATCTCCTCATTCTGAGTCCCTGAGTTGTAGTAGTGACAGTAGCCTAAAAATAATTCTTCGGAACCTATCTTCCAAAAATGCCTATGCAACTTCCAATACAGAAATGCAAATAGACAACTAACTGCAATCAAAATCCCTCTGCGTAGGAATCTCAGCCATATATTTGCATGGGTGTATATTGAATTTAATTTGGGGGGTGTCTGTGTTACCCAAAAGTGAAATATTGAAATTCATTTATTGCCAAGTGATAAAGCAACTCATATTCTCAATTATTTGGACTTGTGTGACTTAATCAGGATTTGAATTCAGGCCTCCAGAGGCAAAAGGCACAGAGCTTTACGTGAGTTGCCTTGTTCCTACGTAAGTGTGTACAGCGTTTTTCCCTTTGAAAGGAAAAGGTTGATCTTTGAAAAAGTTATCCAAAAGCCCAAAGGCTATTTAGCCACAGGGCTGATAGTTCTTTCATTACAGCTGCTGCAGCAGTTCCATCTCTTACTGCTGCTCAGCTGTTTAAAAACCTTTCATCTCTTAAAGTCTTTGGAAATTCACTCCAAAAGAATAAAGTGCTGATTTCAAGCATGAAAATACCCGCTAGGATGGTGGGTTTCCAAATCTAAAGATTTCATTTCATCTTAGAATTCTGGGCTTCCCCTTCATGTCTCTGTCTATTTCGTATTTACATTTGCACAGCTGATAACATCCAGAAAGGATTTTCTGCCTGGTTTACTGTATTGCTGTTTTATAACTGCTTTATTTATCTCAGTGCAGACTGATAGCAAATTCTATGACAAGTATATCAGAACAGCACTGGTTGCTGCTTGCATAGGAATACACAAGCACATACTGCTCAGAGATTTACATAGTCAATTAAGTCCTTAAAAATAAAGATAATGAAACACAGTACTGTAAGCTGCAGATAATCACTACCTCTTTTACTAAGTGGAAGCATGACTGTTGATTCTTTTCTTGCACTTGATCAGTATATTCCAGTTTCCTTTGTAGTCAGTTCCCAATCTGTGATATTCCTAGAAGTCCATTCTACATTTTAGATGATGAATCCATCTTTCAGTTGTGAAATAACACCCAAAAGTATCTAGAACTCGTAACATACTGCTAATAAACCTTCACCTCAAAGGCACAGTAGCCCCTCACAGATAGAAACAGAGGTTACTGGAGAAACTACTATCAAAAAGCTTGAATGAGGTGTAACTGCATTATCAGCAGACAAGACTGCCCCTTCTTTTTATATTGTGAGTCTTATCAGCAACACCAAGTAGGCAAGATCAGCATGATGTCCAGAACTGATTTCTTCTAGACATGTTTCAAGAATCCACAGTATGGCTGTTCTGTGATAAATATTCCTCTGATTGAGTCCTAAAACTTTTGTTTTCTACTTCTAGTCACTTTGCATCTATTGGGAGATGTGCTCAATAATGTTTTCAGGTCTCCAACTTGGGTGCACTTCAGAGGAATGGAGGTAGAAGGAGACAGT
The DNA here is from genome assembly GCA_004320125.1 of Scolopax mira. NCBI lineage: Eukaryota > Metazoa > Chordata > Aves > Charadriiformes > Scolopacidae > Scolopax > Scolopax mira. Next base: position 173,756 of record BJBW01003429.1, read on the forward strand.
TGTATAGGGGGCCATGGGCACAGCTAAACCATACACCCATAAACGTATGACCACCCATCTTACTGAGCTCTCAAGTGGGCAGGAATCACACTGAAATCAATGAATAATGCCAATATTGGTGGACTAATTCTCTTTGCAGGCAGAAAAGAATTATTACAGTAAGATTGGTGAGGGATTAGCTGTACTGCCCTTTGTCTTGCAAACAAGGTGTTGAAACAAATTAAACTAAAAATTAACATGAGTTTCATAAATAGACAGTTCCAGAGCCACCACTTTTGGTCTGACCTTAAGCATACTCCCTGGCTTTTTCTTTCCCAGGGTCTCGATAACCAACCAAAGTCTAGTTGGTTTTGCAAATTTGCAAATCTGTCTAGTGGGTAAGGATCTGAACTTAACAACTCTGAAGATGATTAACTTCAGAAGGCAACAATCATGAATTCTCAAAAAACTGGTAGATGGGCCCAAACAGCGCACCCACAAACAGAGGCACTCAAAATCCTAAATCATATAGAAATATCCCGGTAGCTTAGTTCTTAATTGTATAGCTCTGGGATAAAAGATTAAAGACAAGAAAAGTCTCTGTGGTGATTAGACAGCAGCAATTAGGAAAAAGTCTAAGGAAGAACAAAAGAAGAAAGAATAGAGAAAGGGCAACAGAAGGATAGGGTTATTAAAGAGGTCCTTCCCACGCAGGAACACTGGGCAGAGGGTCTCCACTAACACCTCCCCACAACCAACCAGAAGCAGCTTATTTTTAATGGAGAATTTCTTTCCATAGAGAGGAAGAGGGCTGAGAGGTTCAAAGTTGAGGTCTGAAGGGCCCATGAAAACTTCATTTCACACAGTAAGTGCCTATTCTGCACTGAACAAGGGTTCAGCAGCAGATTTTTGTGGCAGTGGCAACCAGCAAGTCGCTGCCATTACTGGCTTTCAAGGCAGCGGTGCAGGCAACCGTGACAGTTGCATGTATAGTTGTTCATGAAAACAAAGAAAACAGATTTAGGTCAACTTTTATGCAAATTAGGTGAGGACACTACTTTCTCAGTGCACTAATGCTGTGGCCCTTCAGTGCTCTGAACTATGAGCCCTCTCCCCTTACCCACCACTCTTACAGCAAATGGAGAAAAAATAATCTCTGCAGTTACAGAGATGGGTTGCTCATACTTGCGTGCTTATTCTTTGTAAATTTTTCACATCCATGCAAAACCCTGCCAAAAAGATGATTAAAAAAACCTCAACCCCACAACAATAAAAGCCCAACATTTTCTTGGAGGGGTGGGGGTGGATGGGGAATAAACACCATGGAAACACGTAGAGAGATATATTCTTAGAATCAGATCATTCTCTTGTGTGGAAAGCCTTACTAATTCAAGCCTAAGTGCCGCAAGAATAAAGGGTTAGAAGGAAAAACACAGCTGGTGAAAATTGGGGGTTGCAGCTCTGCGTTTAATGTCTTCCACTTTGTGGCAATATCTCTGTATTCCTCACAACATCTTCCTATTTGGCTGCAACAGGCTGTAGGGGGATGAGAAAAGCTCACAAGATATGTCAATGCTGTCAGCAAAGTAAATTATATTCGTTGCCCGGTTTGTTCCATTTTGATTTCATGATGGGAATTGTAAGGGTGACTGTTAGCTCCAGTTTCAAGCTCATTTAGTGATGCTTCAAAGCATGATCTCTCAGATTCAGAGATGGAAGAATCTTCCAAGACAGCCTCTTTAACCCACCACATCTCTATGTGCTAGTCTACGCTGTCCTTGTGGGTGTGATGCTTCTTAATGTTTCTGCTGATTCGATCTCGTTACATTGTGGCTCTCTCTATATTGTAGTGGCTCTACCGTGCTGTTTTAGACTAACAAAATGTTTTCTTGCCTAGGGGCAAGCCTAGTTCAGTTAAATTTCAGGGAGTCAGCTTATTACGTGCCAGCTAAGGCATCTCTTCCAGGGACAGGTTAGTGCCCTGGATCTCATCCAGACCTGGCTTTAGTCCATCTCTAATAACACCACACTCTTTAGTTTACAGTTAGAGCCTTGAGGTAAACTGTCCCTGGAGGCACTGCATGTTATTTTTAGAGACTCAACCAAGTATTCCAAAGTGTTGTCCAAATGACATGGGACAAAGCCAATACTCCAAAAACAACGTCAGGCTTAAGGCGGCTCATTATTAATAATCATCAAGCACAAGTAGAATTACTTGATCCTAGAATTCAAGCTGTAATGGGCAAGCTGTATGCAGAACATCTCAGGGCCAGGGTCTCCACTACCCAGCAGCGTGAATAGCCTAATGCAACGACATAGGGTTGCATTTTGCACTTGCTGTGCACTCTGTTTTAATTCATGTATATGATTGCTTAGATGCAGGGGAGTGGAGAGACCAGATACATAAAACTGAGGCTGCAGTGGGCAGTTTTTCATGCAGTGTCATAGGGGTCCAGCTGCAGAAAGCAGATTTCACACAAAGATGAAAAGCCTTTCTAGAGACAGGGCACTGTCCAAGATGTATTTAACTTAGAAGTGAAGCTTCCCCTGAAGGACACTAACAAAGTGATTAAAAATAATTAAAAAGAAGCCACATTAGGGATGGTTGAAAGAACTCAATCTGCTCAGATTAGAAAAAGATTAAGGGAAGACAACAAATGCCTACAAATACTTAAACAGGATGTTACAAACTGCACCGGGATTAATTTTCCTCTTTAGTCAACAAGACAATAAGAAATAATGGTCTGCAGCAGAGAATGATTACAAAATGTCAAATGACTCAATTTGTAACATTTGGATTTGCATCTGCTGCTGGAAGTTCCCAAGACTGAGGGGTCTTCAGAAACGGGCCTCGGTGCCTGCACAAGGGAACGAGCTGCCGATGCTGGCTGATCACACAGTAAGGATAGCTTTGGGAATAATAAACTGAATCTTTTTACAATGCATAGGAAAAACTATGATGTCACAAATCAGAAGAGGTGCCTGTCTACCCCAATGGTTCTATGAACTGACTGCATGTGAGACAAAGCCACCTGGGACAAAGCAAACCTCATCAGAGCAAGGCAGTACAGGAGATGTGCACCTATAAACGACACTCCCTTCAGCAAAGATCAACTCTTCAGCAGACTCAACAAGGCTGCTTTGCACAGGTTTTCATCCTGTCCAATACAGTTATTTTACATTAAAATTTTGGCTCCTTACAAGTAATTGTATCAGTGTCAAACTGTTTTCCATAACATTTTTCCTTCACATTTTAAAAGAAGCCAATCTACTCCCAAGTCTTATCTGCTGAGAGGGAGAGGAGACTGGAAAGAGTACTGAAATTATTGATGTCAAATACTTCTAGGGAATAAAAGTTTATTGCTTTCCTGTCTCTGATTGTCTTTTTGTGAGGATGTGGATCACAGTCTGGGAAACAGCACTCTGTGAGAGAGGAGACAGGCTTCACTACAGAGGTGAAAAGTTAGAGGAAGCAGAAAACTGAAGGTAAAATTTGAAGAGCTACTTAGTGGATTAAGAGTCCAGGGCTCATGGAAGGTCATACAGCTTTTTAACTTTTAAACATGCAGGTTTAACCTTGCAAAGTGTGGCACACAACAGACATAGGTTTCATTAAATTATATTTTTCAGAGCAACATGCTGAATTGTGCTAGGATCTCGCCATTCCCACTGAGAGGAACGTGGAGATCTAGGTATCTTTCAAAAGCTGTTTTTCAGAAAATAGAAAGATATAACTGAAAAGCATTTATAGAAAAGTTCAAACCAACAGAATTGCTCCATTGTCTAAACATTTCCAGGCTCAGTCCAGAGCTTTATCTATTGTTCTGCTGAGTTTTAGGTCAGGCTCTAATTTTCAGATTTAAGGAGGGAGCAAAGAAAACTCCATACATCCACATGTATGTATTTGGAAGATTATCACAACAGAGACCGAGGCCTTGATTAGGCATCTGTAAGTCTTCATGTTGTATACATGACTGCATGTGGAAAATCTCAACAGCATAATCAAGATTTTACTAAATAGGTGAGATCCTGACCTTTTGAATTTAATTGGGATTTTGCTATGAGCCCAGCAGGACTTCAGATTCAAACCTTGGTGTTGACCTTGAATTGCAAAGGAGCTAAGAACCTAACAGTCTTCTTGAACTTTGAATGCTCTTGAACTTTTAATATTAACCTACTACCTTACATGAATAAGTTTAAGGAATGACCTCTGGGAATCATCACCTGAAGTTTTCAGCTGCAAAATTTTCTAATTTGCAGAAATTCTTATACTGGTCTTCAACCTGTACTTTCCTTTTAGTATAAATGGACAACCAGCTTGGGATTTAGTTGGGGAGAGGGGATCTTTATGTCTGGATTTCTAATTTAATTAACTGTGCAGAATTCTTTCCTACTAAAGTAAATTTTAACTTCTATGACCTCACTGTGGATCCAAAAGATCTTTCAAAATGTTATCTACTTGAGAAGAGAATAGCCTCTTATCTCTGTACTCTTGTAGAGATGCAGCCCCCAATGTGTTTTCTCTGACAAGTCTACTCTTCCTGGGCTGAAAAGGCAAAGGCCAGGGAGAAGAGTTATAGAAGAGTCAGACTTCACTAAAGAAACAGCAGCTGATATGGAGTTTGAAACATTATATCCTATCCCACTTACTAAAATTCTTCCTTTACTCTCAGAAATTGAGATGTTGCATATTTTCTCTTCTTTACTATCCAGAAGTACTCTTCTTTTTGATCTCTCTAACTTAGGCTGGAATGCCCTTTGCATGAACTATAAAGCTTACTGTATAAAACAGAATAGATATGGTTTGAAATATCCACATATGGGAATGTTTAGAGATGGTTTCTACACATAAATATTAAAGTCACAATGCTTTTCCTA
>BJBW01003430.1:0-14898 GCA_004320125.1 Scolopax mira
AGGGAGCTGGGGTTCTTCAGTCTGGGGAAGAGGAGACTGAGGGGAGACCTTATCACTCTCTACAACTACCTGAAAGGAGGCTGTAGAGAGGTGGGGGTCGGTCTCTTCTCCCAAGTTACAGATGATAGGACAAGGGGTAATGGCTTCAAGTTACACCAGGGGAGGTTCAGGTTAGATTTCTTTACTGAAAAGGTTACCAGATATTGGAATGGGCTGCCCAGGGAGGTGATTGAGGCACCATNNAGAGACGAGTTGACATGGTGCTTGGGGATATGGATTAATGTTGGGTGGTGTTTTGTGTGGTGTGGTTTTTGGTTTTTTTGTTGCTTGGGTTTTTTTTCTTATTGGTTGTACTAGATGATCTTAAAAGGTCCCTTCCAACCTAGGTGATTCTGTGATTATTTTATGATAGGACAAGGGGTAATGGCTTTAAAGTTAAGGAGAGAAGATTTACACTAGATATAAGGAATAAACATTTTATGCTGAAGATGGTGAAATACTGGCCCAAGTTGCCCAGAGAGGTGGCTGATGCCCCATCCCTGGGCATCCAGGTCAGGTTGGATGGGGCTCTGAGCAACCTGATCTGGTTGACAATGTCCCTGCTCACTGTAGGGGGGTTGGACTGGGCCTTTAAAGGTCCCTTCCAACCCAAACCACTCTATGATTCTATGATTTCTCCATGGGCTCACCTTATTCTGAGTTTCTCTCTTCTCCTGCCTAATTCAAGCTTTTAATAAGTCAAACAGGTTAGCCCAGATGAAAAGCTTGTAGAGGGAAAATAATTTCCTTCAAGACTGCAATACCGCATCTTAACCTGGAGAGGGTGGAATGGAGTAGAACAATATCACCGAATGTCACCTCCCAAGAAGAAGCACTGTCTCTTCAACATTTATAGCACAGGAACCTCAAAATGGTCTTTTCAGTAATGTACAAACACTATTTGCTGTGTATTGCTCTTTCACATACCAGCAAATGTTCTGGCATCAGGAGAATGAGCTTTCAGGGGAAATCCTTTCCCTCCCTAGCAATGCCTGAGCCAGTGGCAGCTGATAAAAGAAGCACAACATTGGAGCCTTTCTCTGGCTTACTTCTGAAGTTGCTGATGCAACTTTTATGATGAGCTGTAGCTGCTGAGGTCAGAAAATGGATTAGGTATCTGTGCCGTGAAGGTGGAGAAGGATGGAGGTAAGCACTGTGTCAGCCCTTACATATGGGCAGGTCAGCCGTGTTACCACAGAGAGACTAATTAATGGCCAGATTGCACTTTCATTCATGGAATCACAGAATTGTCAGAGTTGGAAGGGACCCCTATAGATCATCTAGTCCAACTCCCTGGCTGAAGCAGGAATACCTAGAGCACATTACTCAGGACGGCATCCAAGAGGGTCTTGAAGATCTCCAGAGAAGGGGACTCCACGACCTCCCTGGGCAGCCTGTTCCAGTGCTCCATCACCCTCACTGTAAAGAAATTTTTCCTCATATTTGAATGGAACTTCCCATTTTCCCATTGCCCCTTGTCCTATAGCTGGAAACCACTGAAAAGAGTCCAGCTCCAGCATCCTTCAGCCCTCCCTTTAGATGCTTAAAAATAAGGTCTCCCCTTCGCCTGTCCAGGCTAAAGAGTCCCAGCTTTTTGAGCCTTTCCTCATAAGGGAGGTGCTCCAATCCCTTCATCATCTTCGCTGCCCTACACTGCAGTCTTTCCAGTAGTTCCCTGTCCGTCTTGAACTGGGAGGCCCAAAACTGGATGCAGGATTCCAGTTGTGGCCTCACCAGTGTAGAGTAGAGAGGGAGAATGACCTCCCTCGACCTGCTGGCCACACTCTTTCCTATGCAGCCCAGGATTCCATTGGCCCTCTTGGCAACAAGGGCAGATTGCTGGCGCGTGGAAAGTGTGCTATCTATCAGGATTCCCAGATTTTCCTCAATAGTGCCTTCCAGAAGGTCCATCCCTAACCTGTGTTGGTGCCTGGGGTTCTTCATCCCCAGGTGCAGGACCCTACATTTGTCCTTGTTGAACCTCATTAACTTCTTCTCTGACCAGCTTTCAGACAGACCTGACAGCCTGTTCAGGTCATGCTGGATGGTGGCACAGCCCTCTGGAGTGTCAGCCAGCCCTCACAATTTGGTATCATCAGCAAACTTGCTGAGGATACACTCTGTCCCCTTGTTCAGATCATTTATGAATATGTTGAACAGGACTGGGCCGAGTATTAACCCCAGAGACACCACTGGTCACAGGCCTTCAACTTGACCCTGCTCCATTAATTAAAACCCTCTTTTAGGGATTCTTTTAGGGATCCGTGAGGTTCCAACACTAACAGCTAGTTCCCAACACTATCAGCAATAACACTATTATTTCAACTGAAAAAATCTCTCTCTTTTCCTAGAAGTACAACATGCTCTTGATTGTTTAGAGATGACTTCAAACTCTCAGCCCACTTTGATATTTAATTCATTTGCTTTGGAAGCAGAAAAAGTGAAGGAGATGCTACTGAGATTTGGATCACTTGTCCTAACTTAGAAAAACTAATGCCTTCTCAGTCCTGCTGAGTCCAGTAAACAAGCTGCACTCTTAGTCACCTTAAATGCGAGAGTCCTTTTTTACATAACAACCTCCACCACAACTTCTCTAAAGACATTTTAATAGGAGGAAACTACCAAACACAATCAAGACCACAACTTCTGTCAGAACATTAAGAAATAAAGGTCATGATTTTCAAAATACAGACCCAAGGTCTTTCCATGAATCATAACAAAAATGTGAGTAGTATGGCATATTAAAAAAAAAAAAAAGGTATATACACATGCTGGTTTGTATGATGAACAAGCTTTAGAAGGTCCCAGATGTCTCAAGTCTGAGCTAACAGCTAAAGGCAAAAGGGGTGACAAAGAGCTCCCCAAGTTTCTCAGTGTGGTGTATGTGGTTAGGAGCAGTGTGACCAAGGGAGGGAATGGGAAGACAGGGCTTTCACTAGAATGTCAGCTATTCTCTCCCATTTGTCATAGATACAGACTGGAGAGATGCAATCAGGGCTGGAAAATACTACAATGGAAAGAAGCACTTCAGATAAATGGATGGTGTCTTCATTCAGTCCTTGAAGGATTCTGCTACAAGTAACACTCAATGGTACCTAAACTAAATTATTCCAAGCTCCTCAACCTGGGTTTGAAGTGTGTCTGACAAGACTTTAAAAAAAAAAAGAAGAAAGAATAAAATATCTAAAATATCTTCCAGAGAGAGTTTCTATCTCAAAAAATTCCTCTGCTAAAAGGCTAACTGAATTGTACTACTATATTCCACAGTTGGACTTTCAGATTAGCATTCACTTTACTCAATACAACAGCAATTATGACTCAGAATAGGTAGATCAATCTTCATCATGTAGGGTATATTGTACCTTTAGGCACAGCCTCCAACAAGGGGTTGAGTGTTAATTGCACTGTCTTGAAGATAATCCTCAGGGCGTTTGTGACTCAGAGACACACCTCTGAGTCACTATTCTTTCGTGACTTCCTCTTGGTCCTTTAGGGTAGTAACTTACTGCTGGTTTACACCAGCGGCAAATTGCAACATCTTGCTGCTATACTGACCTTGCCGTTTTGGCTACTAACTCTAGAATTAGAGCCAACATTCATTCTTTACTCTACCTACTGGCATAAGGAAGTCCCTTGATGAGTGAATCCTGTTCACTCTGTCACATCCACATCCGACGCTATAGGCTAAGTTTTCTGAGTAGCCCAATTCATTGCAATGGAAATACCTGTGAGTGATGCAATACTCAGTCCTACGGAGGATGGCAAAACGTAGCTTATAGCTTGTGAGCATAGAATAAGATGACATGAAAAGCACTTTAGTGTTGCAAGACAGAAGGAAGACCTATCATAAAAAAAGTCTTAGGAAAAAGCATTGAACTCTTTGGTTTGCAATTCACATTGGCTATGAGATGAACTACCAATCATTACATCAACTGAAATTAAGCTTCTTGCTGTCTTTTTCACCTGAAACAGCTGAAATCCAGAGTAGCTCAAAATTATGTGAATCCTTACCACATCTGAGATCAGATCTCTATCACATACCAGTCTTCTGATACCCAGGGCTGAGTCTTATTTAACCAGGATTGAGAGCGTAAAGATATCTTTCTGTGTCACAGAATATCACCACTCTAGCAGATGCCACTGAATCTATTTCCTTCAAAGTAATGAAGTGAAATTGTTTATGTGAATGTTTTCAAAGAGCTGAACCTGCAAGGTCCTGCTCACAGTTCAGGAAATAGCAGAATATAAATCTGTCCAAATCAGCCAAGCTCATACAAAATTCAATATGGGAACGCAGCGACACCAGCAACATCTTGTTCTTTTGGTGTAATGACTGTTGATGCTAGGATTTAGGAGGATTATGTTGATTTAGGAAAAAGAGGGGAATATTAATATACAAAATTGTTAAATGTCAAATCAAATCCTTTAATAATGTGTGTGTCTGGTTGAGGATGGGAGTGCTTTCAAAACTAGCTACAAATATTCAAGAAATCCATTTGGCAAGTTCAAACAAATAGCCCAAATCAATTACACACGCGGTATTCTTAAAGGAGCACATTTTCAGCAAAGTATATGGAGAATTAAGCCCTCTGGTCCCATTATTGTTAATGGGATTGGCACACCCAATTCCTCATACATATGGCTATAAGTTTAAAGACAGTAGATAAAAATATGACTTTGAAACAATAAGTATGTTTTTTTTTATTTTCTAGTCTTTCCTGTATAGTGTAACTAAGCTACTCTTGTGTTTGCTGAGAAATCTCAATGGATACACTTACAGTTCCCTGGCCCTGAGCACAGACAAAGGGGAAAATGGGGTGGCAGAAAGCAGAAACTATTCTTGACAGTTATGTAGGCAGCTTCAGAGAGAAATCCAGGCCAGAAAATAAGAACTGTATTTTTTAGGAATTGTTAAATATTATCACCTAACATCAAGCATTTCTTGTAGAACAAAAGTAAGTCCCTCTGAATTTTCATGTGCAAAAATCAGGAAAAAAACCAAAAAGCTAACAATTCCAGAGTAACAATCAGTGTAAAGCTGCTGGATACACTTTAAATCTTTGAATCAGAGGAATCAGAAGCCAGTTATCTCATGTTCCAAGTAAATGTCCCAGCTACTACCTTACTGACTATTTTGAAATAGGTGGAAAGAACAGTTTTTTTCACTCTTTGTCTTTCTCTGATTTTGATCCAAAACTCCTTCTTAAATATTAGAATGTTGAATTAAAATTCAAAATCTGCTTTGACAAACTGTTATTTTTCTATGAAAAAATAATATTACAGTTGCAGTTAGTGCTAGTCATTGCTTTTTTCAAAGCACCCATGTCACCCACTGAGTCAGGAACCCCTGAAATCTTTTCACTCGCTGTAGATCACTCTGTGGTGTGCCCTTTTCTATGTGCACAGTTCAAACTGATGTCCTTAGGTTTATTTAGATATCCTCATTGTAGCAATATATGGGCAAAATTAAGCGTGGAACTCTAGAAATTTGGTTCCATTTTTTAAAATAAGTAGATTTGAATGCTCTAATCTGTCCTACTGTGATTACTTGTAAGAAAACGGATCAAATTCTCATGATCAGAATTTGATGTCTTTCTGCACCAAGCTCACTGATTCAGTACACTCTAATACTTCCAGTTGGTATGTGTTAGACAGCTGCAGTTCTTTGCACTAATACCATTATATTCCTCCAGAGTTTTTCACTGTAGGTGAACTATTGCTCAAGGGATAAAAATGAATTGTCTGTTAGTATCTAGAGATTGGAGCCAGCCTCACAGTTAAGTGCTCTACACGCACTCCAGAAGTGCCCTGTGAACTTGGCAAAAGAGCCCTTCAAATTCCAACAGCAAAGTTTTGTTCCTGATACTCTGTCTGGCTCTTTTATGCTGAGTTCCCATGGGTTTAGTTTACAGCTTCATCCAGCCTCCTAATTACACCTGTGTAGTCCAGTGGACAGGGTACTAAGAGAATGCTGGAAAACATAAGCCACTTTGTAGTTTACTTGCTCTGTGCTGCTACATTCCTTACTCACTCCTCTTCCTTCCTTAGGTGGAGTCTTTAGCAAAGATTCCCATTTTTTTTGTAGCCGGGTGAGTGATAATACTCTTGATTTCCACCTGTATTAACCAGTAGAGGACTAGGCCTCATCAAACAATGTTTTGTGTAGAAAGGAATTACTGGAACAGCAATGGCTGCCTTTCTGAAAAGATAAACTACTACTTTGAAAACATCTTCTGAAGCTCATAGGCTAGGGAAGGGTCCAAGCTATCTTTCATATGGATCCAGAAGCACATCCAGAAATTACTTAAATTCCATAAATCCTTGTACTTTGGTTTTGACTCAGAATGTTTAAGAACAGGGTGTAAAACTAAGGATTGGTTCCACCGCTGGTGTAAATTGGCTGTTGGGCCACTTGAGTTTAGGACAAATATTGACTATTCATTGGAGAATGCTCTTCACAGTTACTGAGACATCAATGCTATTGCAGGTAAATATTTTCTCTGCAAAATCCTATCTTGATGGTCACTCTTTACACTTTCCCGAGGAGCAAATGTTAAATTCTTTCATGAAGATTCTTCTTCGTTTACCAGGTTTTACATTGGATTTACATCAGTGAAAACCAGGAGGAGAGTAATAGAAGGTTCTTCTATGGAGTTCTGCAATGAGTGACTGTAAAAACCCTTAGTAACTCAGTGCTGACAGCATAATTTTCACCAGGAAACAAAACCTATTACATGATCAGTTGGGTTTTTTTTTACTTAATCAGAGTTTTCCTTAGGATATTCAAGCAGCATTTCATTTGTGAAGTGGAACATTCTTCATAAGCAATTTCCAGAATGATTGCCTTGTGGAACACGGTATGAATAAGTTAAAGAAAATGCGCAGTAAAGTGGATTATAGTTTAATCATTGTGAGATAGATATATTCCAAGCAGTATATGAAATTCATTAATATAAGGTCCTAGAAATAATGATCCTGTCTGGTAACCTGTGATTTTAAGGTTAAATTTTTAAAAGGCGAAAGAAAATGTGTATGCAATATATATGTGTGTGTCTCTCTCTATATTTTTATAAAATATGCACTTACAGTAACCACATTGCTATTTACTGTATATGCCTACTTTGCCTAACATTAACTATTCACTGGAAATCCTGTTTGTGGTTAGGAAGATATTGCTGCATTTTCCACATGTAAATAGCCACTTCCCAATGAAGTGGCCCAAAATCTGTGCTGAAAATAATGCATTTAGTACATCCCAGAGTGTATCATTGGTCCATACAAAGTCTTGCAATACAAGAGTACCCCATTCAGTACCCCAACTCAGTTTTAAGAGTGTAGGTGTGTGTAGTTCACACTGCAAATCCCATTATAGACTAGCACCCTGCAGAAGCCTGTTCCATGTGCAACCTGCTGCTGCACCAGCATCCATTCTGGTGTCCCGGAACAGCTATGAATTTTACCAATGTTATTGGATCAACTTCTGCTTTCTAAAAATGCCTCAGCAACCGTCCTTGGTCTAACCCTATGGTATTGACCAGCATTACTTTAAATCTCCATTAGTCTCTATGTGAGACTTTTCATTAGACTTTTCTGGACTAGCAGAACTCTCTCTGTGAGAAAAAATAAAACAACAAATAACACTATCAGATGAGTTGTGTGAGGCCTGGCTAATTCTGGTCAAGCAGCACAGGCATTATTTATACACTGTAGTTAATTTCTCTTCATATAACTGTAACATCATTTCATTCTATCCAAAGCCCTTTTTGCCTCCCGATGGTAATTCATATTTATTACAGCATTATCCACTGTTTAAAGAAATGATGTAGCAGACTCAGAGTTATAATGACTTTTTAGGAAAAAAAAATCTTATGACAGTTTGTAAATATTTATTGACCTCTGTTTGCCTTCTTTTCCTAAGAAACATGTCCAAACTTTATAACCACAGTAGTGAGAGATATATTTTTAAACATAGAACTTGAAAATTACTATTCTAATGTCTTCGTGGAAATTGCAAAGCCAAGCCCTTATGTATAAATATTAAGATGGCTGGCAACAGTGCTCATAGAAGTATTTGGTAAAAAGAGGGCCTATTTTACAAAAATGTAACAGGCGTATAAATGAAATATGCTAAAGACTGTCAGAGTTAAAAGAGTATTTGAAAGCAATGCTTAAAGAGCTAGGGTTAAACTCTGGCTACTGAAAATTTAATTTTAACTAACAGTACTGCTTGAGATTATATCCACTGAGGGATGTGTCCACTGTCTAAAAATAGGAAGAGAAAGACTGGAACAGCTGTAACAAGGAAATTTGCTTTCTAGAAATGCTCAATTGTGACAATTATCACAAAGACAAGATTAGTTTCTAGATTAATTAAAGAGATGTGGATTTCTGTGAGACAGAAAATGCTGAAGAACAAGCGATACTCAAGATTATGGTTTCAAAAATCGTATCGAGGAAAGCTCTGATCTGTACCCTTCAGAGCTGGTACAACTTCATGGTTTTGGTATTGTCAAGATTTCTGAAGATGCCACATTACCGACTCTTTCAGCCACTAATGCTGACATGCATTTCAGGACTGGGAAGGAGTCACTGGGAAATACACTGGACATTACTAGCCTTTGGAAACAGAGCTATTCCTATGATTATTTCAGGTGACATTGTCATAAATGGCCTAATATTTGCTATGAGTTACTCTGAACACAAGAAAAATACGGGATTCTCAAGGCATAGTATGCAAAGACTAAGAAGGGAATTTTATTTATTAATGACATTTCTAAGGTATGCTTTAATATAGGCAGATTAGTGATACACTGATTTCTAGTTTCTAACTACTTGATTCCAAGTCTTCAGCATGATTCCCTCCCCTGTCTTATTGCTCCTGATGGTTTTTGACTTTCATGGGCAACAAATGACTTTGGCACATGTTTGACTTAAAGAAGATGACCCTCCTCTTAAGGGCAAAAAGATTATCTACATCCTTGAAGTTATTCAGGTACCGAAGTTTCAGGAAGTGACAGGAAGGTTGGGCTACTCTCTGCTTTCATGGGAGCCAAGGGCAAAGCTCCCAGTCAGGTTCTCCCGTTGTTAGTAGTGCCAGCACAGCACCATGTATGTCAGCAGCAAGAATAATAGAACCATGCCAGCCACTGACACTCCAGAGGAAAATTCTTCCTTGGCAGCTTGCTTGGTGGCACGTGATGAAAAAGTCAGGCCATGTGCCATGACTATCACACAACTGGCCAGCCTGCTCTCTGGGGTAAAATAGGTCAAGACTGAGATGCCCTGGCAGAGCCATGCAGGGAAGTTTGCATAACGCCTACCCTGCTACATCTGACTCGAGCCAGTATTAATAATCACTCACTTTCATGAGCAGTAAATTCACCCATAAAATTTAATTAGAAAGAAATCTGTAAATGCATTTTTAAAATAAGGCATAAAATACAAATGCCCGTTAAAGGAGCAACATAAACACCCACTCAGAGCTTTACTGGGGAGCCGAGGAGGAGGCTTTCTTTGTTGTTGTTGTTCTGTAGTAAATTTTAAAATACTATAAAAAATCTGCATCAAGAAGCATTGTTTTGAAAGGGTAAATTATACGTTCTCTGAAAGAGACTTCTGTCAACTCAGTACCTAAAATTGAACGTGCCATTAGGCAGACTAAATAGTAGGCATAGCACATATCACTAGAGACCCCCCATATATTTGCCTAGAAGTCAACTAACCATTTTTCCTTCTGCGTTAAATAATAATTACATTTCTACATTCATTTGGGGACTACAGCCCCAAATATTAAGCATTTCATCCAGTCTTCCCAAAAGCAGAGGGAGCAGTTGCTAAGCTGTAAACACTGCCGTACCCAGCAGAGGTGAACGTTGCGGGAGTCACTCCACACTGACCTCGAACCTCTTCACATCGCTGCTGTGCAGAAAGGGGCTCACTTGGGCTTGCTGTCAGGGTGCTGCAACGAAGTGCTGGTGTAACAAGGATGTCAAGAGACCCTTTTGGCAACTTACACACCTCCCCCTCCCCCCGGCAATCACTGAACTTTGTATTGCTTGTTTGTACTGCTCAAGACATTTGCAAAATAAACTTTTTCATAGATGATTTATATGCAGAGAACTTAAAAACAAACTGACCTTTCTCACCCATCAAATAGTCCAAGCTTGTTCTTGTATCCAATTGCCTAATTAAAACATCTGAGATTGCTCTTTGTTACGCATGGATATGCTTTTGTATGTATCTACTTAGAGAAGTTCTGGGAGGAAAAGCAGTGAGGAGGTTTTGCAAGATGTTAGTCCATTTAGCAGATGGAACTGCTGAGAAAAATCACCACCTATTTTTTCTGGAAAAACAATGTTACATAAGCGCTTCTGTAACTTTTTCTGTTTCATAAGTAACCTGGCAAGTTGAGTAATTCACATTCTGGGTATCATTCTAAAGAAATATTTCTAATAATCCTCTCTGTGTACAAAGCGGTATTGCCTCATCCTGGTCTGGCATTTAATCTACTAGTTACTATTTTCAGAAAGGCTATTTCCAAATCCAAATAAAAACAACAATCTCGCACTTATAGAACGCCTTTCATCCTAGAAGATTCCAAAGAGCTCTGCAGAATTAAAACAAAACAGACATGTTGGACACAGGGTGGCTTCATTCATCACTGAAAAAGAGCCAGCTCTGGGGTGAAGCATGGTGAGTAGCAACAGCTCAGAGCAGTACTATAGAGCAGTTTACAGTGGGGAGTATGGGGTGCCTGAGTCTCTTCTTTCATATCTTACTGCGGTTACACTGAATTTTGTGATGTTATTTGTGATTTACAATCACAAATCACAATTTACAACATGATGTTAAACATGCTAGGCTGTAGCTTAACAGGGAATGGAAGAAAAACTCAGCCACCTCCATTGCAATGCCCTGCTCCTTTTGCCACTGGAAAACTGGAGATGCAACTGTGTTGCAGCAGGAGAGGGGAAGAGCAGCAGAACTCAATAGGCTCCTAAGAAAACTGGATGATATGTAGGTACCATCCCCTTAAAAGGCACGTACAAAATAAAAATTCACCCAGTCTGCATTCTCTTTTTCACAGAGCTTTGTCTGTGACACCTGAAGGCCATCCTGTCCGGCACGGAACTGGGAAAGGTCTACTGATGTCTAGAGCCAATATAACAACTGCATGGCCACATTTTCAGTTGAATCAGAAATCTTTGGGATAGTCCTTGAAAGCATTCCGTCAGGGACAAACTCCACTATTACTGGAGGAGTGTGGGAGTGTTTGGGAGGCAGCCACCCTCAATTCCTCGCTCGCAGGTTTGATGCAGTCTATTATTTACCTTCAGCACCTGCAGTTACAGCTGCCAGCACCAGGAACCCCAGCTCTGCAGCAAGGGGTTGCAGCTGACCAGGAGGTTAAGCTGCATTTTCTCTGCAGTCCTGCATACACATACTCTTACCAACTTGATATGGAAGTATTTTGTGAACTTTTTTTCCAGGCTGTTTTTCTGCTGCCTCCAAATGTCACAGCATAACTCAGTCAGGCTGTACCAGGATCCAGAGCTAGCCATATTATAATCTCATTTAAAGATACGAAGCCATAATTAGTGAACTCTGAATAACCATTCTGTATTACGATGTCTAATACTTGTCTTGGCTAAATCAAATACAGGGGAAAGGGTATAATCTTATTTATATGTATCAATGAACTGAAAATATGTCTTTACAAAAACTCTGCAGTACTTTTGCCTGCACAATTTAATCTGTGGCACCAAAAGTGCACATTAACTGCTTACACTAAGTTGTGTCTTGATTTAAAAAAATAAAAAAAGGGAAAAAAAGAACCAACCTTGTTAACCCTCTTACCAGGCTAATACTTCATTGAAAATCCCCTTGGTTGTAATGGATTTTTCTTTTTATACATACTTTATACAGCACCGTATTAAAGTGGCTTTTTATAAACTCAACACATGAGGTTAATAGCTGTAGCCTCAGGGGTTTTATGTACCCTAAATCTCTACCAAGACTGTTATATAAATGCTACTATTCTAAAAATAAAAAACAAAACAATCAGGGAAATGTTACATTATCACTAACCATATTAGGCTATTAATGATGGCAAACCAGGACATGATATTTGTGGATGAAATAAAACTCCTTACAAAAAGAATCCATCTTCACCTGGCCAGAATTACTTAAGCACAGTTTCCAGCCCGAGTTCAGGAAATCTTTGAAGGGCATCTTTAAATACATGCTTGTTGCATCAACAGGTCTTAAAGGTTATGCATTTACAAAATTTCACTGACTAAATGGTACTCCAATAGATGCATATGCATTTTTTTGAACTGGATACCTATGCTCACACAGATACCAGCCATAATGACAAATACAGTTTTGATTATAAAGAAATTCAGCTTTCCCAGCTACCTATGGATTCTTAGCTCTCCTGATATCTCCTATTTTGATGATACTTACAATACTGTCTGGACTATACTGTTTCCAATAAAGGAAGCAGAGATCAGTATTTTTTCACTTATTTTGTTTAAAAAATCTCATCTACTTTAAAACACAGTCCAAAGAACTGAAGTCATTAGCAGCAGCTTGTAGAAACTTCAAGATGTTTTACTTTTTCTGATGTCAAACTTCTGCTGTATCCTTCAAAAGAAGCTGCTCACACCCCCCTTATTTTATGGAAATTTGCTTGGGCACTATTTTGTCATATACTTAGAGTAATTTAGAGGGAGAAAAAACTATGATTATTAGAATTATAAAATCAGGCCTTGTAAATTAGTCCATCTTGATCAATTACTGCACTCCATTACTCAAAATGATTACATTTGCCCCAGGCCTTGGCCTTCAGGAGCTGCAAAGAAGCAGCCAACGGCTCATTTGTTCTCTTCTCCTCAGGCACAGGGTGGAGTGAGCTGCTCTGGGCTCTGAACCGGTACAGGTTTGCAGTACAGGGACTGACAACAGGGACTGTGCAACTGCAGAGAGGCTCCTGCAGTCATAGGCAGAGACTGCTCTGGGTGGTGAAACAGCAGAACCATGATGATTCCACCTTGGCACTGGTAGGCATTGCTCTGAGACTAGGGTGTGAGCGCACACTCAGTTGCTGAAGGCTGTTTTCACTGTGAAAATGTTAACTTACCACACCTTATCCTACAGGAAAAAGCCAAGGGTTTCTAAGCTCTCAGCAGCGCTTTCAGAGGTGTGTACCTATACCACAATTTTACTGCCTCTGGCTGAAAATTTACTGCTACCTGTGCTGGTTTTGTTTGGGTCACACATCAGATCTTTCTGACTTGAAGCAAAATTTTGTCTGGATACATAGGAAAACACATTCTAACATATGCCCCAAACTTTGGGATATAAATTGTGTCCTAGTTGCTTTTGAATAAACCAAGGGTATGATTTCAATGCTTATATATGATGTAATCTTTAGCACTTCTGGACTGGCACCTTACTCAGAGCACTTGTAAATTGAGACTACCGTAGTACACAAGTTTGTCTGAGTTCTGGAGACTGAGACGAGTTCTGGTTTGTGTTGTTGATATCTGTCACAAGCTACTGCATAATCTCACTTCAGCACAGTGAAGTGGATGTTTTCACACCAGAATGAGATGTGGCTCCGTGGGAAGAGCTTCTATTCTGGCTTCTTCTATTCCTTGCTTTGCGCAAATGAACCCTAACAACAGCCTTTGATATCTTAGTGAATTCCCTGCAAACATCTAGAAATATGTCTGCTTTATAATGCTAGCATGATAAGTAATTTGAAAAGTACTTCAAAACCCCCAAATTAGTGGTCAAATACAGAAACCACAAACCAAAGATTTTCGGAGCTGTATCATTTCCCTACTACTTGATTTTGCAACTCTGTCACTCAATGGGGCAATAAGCATTAAGAACAGTACACTTTATAGACATCGTTATATTGTATCAGTTAGAGAAAATGAGGATTTGTGTTCAAGCAGTCCCACCAAAGATGGAAAGTCCCAATTGACCAGGTACGCTATAAACACAGTACCAGGTCTGAACATCTCTTACTGTCATATGAAAGCTGAGTTGCCCAATGAAGCTTGTGGTAGAGATGAAAATTGAACTGAGCTCTCCCTAAAGCCCAGTCTAATATTTCTGCAGACAAACGTGTGTCTTCCTGCTCAGTGCAGAGTCTGATGGCACAGGGTTATCCACACTGAGATCTGAGTGTCATCTCCTCACTGTTCTGGGCAGTGAAAGACCACAGCTGGTCCTTTTCTCACTTCATGGGAAATAAATATTTTCAATGTTTGTGGATCTGTCCACAGGCTGAGATATTCTATCTAGACAGCTTTTATTCTAGGAGAAATTACTCTAGGCATTTTCTTAATAACTTTAGCATTGCTCACTCATTTATTTTTTTTCCCTTTCAATTCCTTGCTGTCATGAGAATAAAAAAAAATGAAATGGAACGTTTTCTCTAATCCTATAAAGAACAAGTATAATTGATTCAACTATATAATTTATAGGCATGGAATCAATGCTTATTATAGTCAAAACATGCCAGGTCACTTCTTTGTGGCTGGTTTAAAGCTATTCTGTTAAGTATAATGTTAAATGAAAATGCTTTAGTCTAAACATGAAAAGGTTAGATTATATTACATCTGCACAACTCTGCGTGACTGTTAGTATCTGATTTCAGGATGTCACACAGACGACCCTCCATTTTTAACTTTGTACCTTCTCTCTGGGGTAAAACTAACATTTGACAGTTGCAGTAAGTAGCTGCTATGATCATAGAATCATAGAATTATCTGGGCTGGAAGGGACCTTCAAAGGCCATCTAGTCCAACCCCCCCACAGTCACAGGGACACCCCCAACTAGACCAG
>BJBW01003430.1:14922-31785 GCA_004320125.1 Scolopax mira
TCAACCACCTCCCTGGGCAACCTGTTCCAGTGCTCCACCACCCTCATCGGAAAGAACTTATTCCTAATGTCTAATCTAAATCTGCTCTTCTCCCATTTAAAGCTATAAGCCCTTGTTCTGTCACTGCTGGCCTTTGTGAACAGACTGTTTCCAGCCTTCCTGTAGCCCCCTCAGGTACTGGGAGGCCGCTATTAGGTCTCCCCGGAGCCTCCTCTTCTCCAGGCTGAACAACCCCAGCTCCCTCAGCCTGTCCTCGAAGCAGAGGGGCTCCAACCCCCTAATCATTTTTGTGGCCCCTCCTCTGGACCCGTTCCATCAGGTCTATGTCCTTCTAATTTAATCTGGGGCTGTATTAGTCCTTAAATAGTTCAGATTTGCCTTTCTGTTTTGGTGGTCAGGAAAACAATGACAAATTGAGTATGAATGGGGGCTTAATCATGGCAATGATGGCAAATCTTTTCAGTCTCTCCTAATTTTTCTGTTCTAAAATGTCTACCTGCAGGGCTAATTGAAAAGGTGCAATTGTTATGCAGACACAGTCACTCCTATAGCAACAAGTCTACTCTTCTGACTATTCAACTTTTCTATGCAGTTAAACTTTGAAATTAAGATACTAAACTTTTCAGCAGATGCTTTTTCTAAGCAGCGAAGTGTTTATAACTTTTTTGTTGGCATACAACAATGCCTTCACGTAAATCTAATGGGGTAACATTTAGTAGGTATATTTAGTAGGGCTGGATCCAGTCAAACAGACTGGAGAACATCTGAGCAGATTTCCATTTTCTTACTACTTGGTTACTTCATCTTTGTGATGTGCCTGGTGTAGGCGTCATACTTCTGAAACAAAACTGTGTAGTGAGGCTGTGACTGCATGGTGTGACTGTGCTTTGATGCAGCAGTATCTTTAGACTTCAATTCCTGGGCCAAAGTTTGGCTGAACAGGTGTAATTCCTGTTGAACCAAATGGGAATTACACAGTTTTAAATAAAAACAATTCTTGGCCCATTATTCACATACATGCACTGGGCCCAGGGGCCAAGATATACAGAATTGACAAGTGATTGGGGGTTCCTAAAGAGCTTGAAGCTTTACTACATAGGGCTTAAATAAAGCAGTGTTTCAGACAGAAGGGAGCATATGCCAGTTTCATTTGTCTGAATTTTGTCATAAACAAAACCCCCAAAATTATAAATTCTAGCAGCGTCAAAGCCTAAATAAATACATACGTCAGCTGCCAGGATCCTGGATGTCAATTTTCAAGGCATATATTGCCCCAGTCTAGTCTGTAAATAATTTTTATTTTTATTCAGGACTTTGAAACCACATCACTAGTGGGATGGACTTGTGGTTCTTCATTTGCATATTCTGTTTTTTGACCTAAATTGAGTTAAATGCAGAAGGAGAAGAAATGTGGGTCAAATTTCATTACCAAAATAAAGCAGCTCGTGTGAAATCAACGTCTAGTGATGGAAAAATATGCAACCAAACTGAGCCCCTCACTGGTTATTTAACTAAAACAAGGACTCCTTAATGACAAACACTCCCATCTTCAACTGCATCACAGACACTAATGGAAAAACTTGGCATCTCTCATTGTATGGGAATATGAGGCAGAACTGGTGAGGACTTTTTCCTGCCATCCCCTTGCCAACTGTACATTCCATCTGACTGAGGATTACTGATAATTTTTGGCAACTTCGTGGCTACAGAGGACTCTTCTGTACAACTATTTATTTATCCAGGACTTCAGGAATTTATTTTTAACAGAACTTTTTAAAATGCTGTAAACATAAAATATGCTAATTGCATTAACAAAAGGATTCCTACACCAAACTTACTTTTTTTTGCAAGCATACTTTGGGGCCAAGCTCTTCAGTTGGTGTAAGCTGGTGAGCTGTTCTCACTTTGGTGGATGCCTGCCAAATTTACAACGGTTGAGGATCCTTCTCAGTAAAGCAAAATGCTTATAAAAATGTGAACAAAAGGGAGTATTTAGATGTATGTATATTCTTTCCTTAGCAGTAGTACCAAGGAATCTTTAAAAGCCACGTCTTTGTAGCTACAAAAGGGACTTTATTTGCCACAGCAGCATATACAGGCACAGACCTTGTCAGAGAGTCCCAGCAAACCTCCAGGAGAAAACAGGTCAAGGATATTATTTCCATTTTACAGAAGAAAAACTGAGACAGAAAAGCAGTCAATATGTGACTCTGAAAATGGCTCTAAGGATCTGGTGGTCTTCTGACCACATGGAGCCTTGTAAACAACCTGGAGACCATCACTGGTGTGACCATGCCAGCTGTAGCATGATAATCCACTGGGCATTTTGGATACCTGGGATCTTGCATGATTGAGGGAAAGCTGCAGCCATCTGGAAGCTGCCCTTGAAGGCAAGACTCCTACACCCTGGCAGGGCTGTGCTGCCCAACCACTGGCCATCAGCCTTGGGAGCATGGGGGTACGGGCAGAAATGGGGACTTGGGTGTGAATGGGAAGGGGAAAGCTAAGGGAGTGAGGAAAGGGGAACTGCCCTGCTGAGCTGAACACGAGCTGGCAGCGGGGTTTCCCTGAAGAGGGGACAGCAGTGACAGGGAGCTGAGCTTGCCTGAAGTAGTTTTAAACCACCACTTCATTAAACTGGCTTTTACTTTTTACCAAACCAGACAGAACTGACTCCAGCAGAGCCCTGGGCCACCTCTATCAGGGCATGTAGACATACCCAATTAGATTATGTGGCTTGTCAAAAACCTCTGACAAAGCTGAGAACTGAGCTGTGGCCTCCTGTGTCCCCATCCAGAGCACAGTCTACTATTCCCTAAATGTCCTGGAAAATCTCAGGACTAGATTAGAAACTATTACTTTCACCACAAAAAATTCAATGACAACTTTTTGGTTTTCAGCGACAGAAAGCTGAAATGTTTTAGTTTTGAACGAAGTTCTTCCCCTCTGCTATTGGGTACTGAAAACCAAAGAATTTTTACAAGCAAACCTGATTTCTTTCTTTCTTTCTTTCTTTCTTTCTTTCTTTCTTTCTTTCTTTCTTTCTTTCTTTCTTTTCATTACTAAAATTAAAAAGAAAAACCAATTTTTTTGAAAAGACCAAATTTCATTAAAAATCACAGTTAAAGGGGAAATTCACTGTTTTCTTCCTCTTCATCAAAATTGTGAGAGGTGGCAGGGAAGGAAGCAAGGGGCTGTGTCCCAGCAGCACCACTCCAGGACTAGCTCTGGGAGGCAGTTACGTAGACACAGCACTGGTCACAGCCCATTCCCCAGTCCCCTCCTTATACTAAGCAGGGAGCAGAAGTTGCTTTTTATCCACATCTGTGCTAAACTGCCCAGCCCACAAGGGCTTCACCAGCCATAGCTTTCTCCTCCTCCCCACCTCCCCACCATCCCTCGTCTCCAAAGGAATGCTCTAAAGGGCTTTTGCTATGTCATAAAGCCTATGTAAAAATACTGAGCATGATTTAGAGCAACTAAGTTAACTGTACTCTGCCTCTCCCCATGCTCAACTGGAACTAGGGCCACTGAACTTTGGAATGTAACCTGTGTAACTGACATTGGAACTAAAGCCGGGCAGTATGATACAGTATAGCTGGCTTTGGATTAAATCTTCTGTCTTCCTTTTTCAAGTTAGTCAACATTACCTTTGCCTTGAATTAAGAGTTTGTGCACAGACTATGGCCAAAGCTCTGCACAATGACCTACTGAGCCATGGCTTCACAAGCACATGCCTTAGTGCTGAGCAGTGTGGAGGCTGGCTCACAAATAGCTGTGAAGCAGGAAAAGCATTATTTCACAAAAAAAGAAAATTTCTCCTTTAAAAAACTTAATTATTTTAAAATGTAAAATAAAATATCCATAAAGTAGCCCAAAGAAGTTAAACGTTCCCTTCGAGGGAAATTCTGCCTTTTTAAAATTGTCCCTTTTCCTAATAAACTAGTAATTTATGTAATCCATATAAAACCACTAACACTCATTCTTCTATTTTTAAATAACATTGGAGAGATTTCCCATGGCTTATTTTATTTTTATGAGAAGGATTAAAAATCATGATGGGCCAGATTCTTCCATACTTCTATCTGCTGGCATGTAACATACTCCTGCCATAACACCAGCGACTAGCAGCTAGGGATGTGTCGTCGTGTGGAATTTGCACCACTTCTCTGGCTGCAGTGCAGTAATACCAGGCTGACAGATTCACTGCTCTGAATGCAACACCATCTGATTTGGAGCTTGCTGAAGAAGTCATAAATCAAGCAATCTTTATGTTTCTAGACAAACATTTCAAGAAAAACAAGGATAAAGGATCTCTATATGGAGCTGTTTGTTCTATCCAGTCCCATCTCCAGCTTAATATTTTTATTGCTTCACAACGAGCCTGCATATTGTGATTTCTCTAGACTGCACAGGAGGGAGCTTCACCCTTTCAAAGTAGGTTAAGGCTGCATCCCTCTTTTATAACAAGGAGAGGATCATGAGAAGAAACTACAGCTGAGTCACCATCCTTCCTGGGGCTCGCTCCTCCAGGGATGCTGCTTTGCTCCAACCCATACCTACAACATGCAGAAAGTACAATGTACCCTCAAGTAACAGTACGTCCCTGACTTAACAGTGCTTTAGTTTTGGATCCAGCTTAGTGCTAAAGTCGGCGAGACTGAGAGAATGAACTGTACTAGAAAAGAATAGGGTATCTCAGATGACATTGCAGACACAAGCCGAGGGGGATGCACTATCCTCACCACTCAAACAAGTGGAGGATGAAGTCTACTCAGACAAGAAAATAGCGCCTGCTCTCTCATACTTCCCCTCTGCCCCTTATTTCTCTCAAATAATTCAGATGTTTTAGCCCTTCCAGAAAAAAACCTGGAGCTTTAAATTAAAATGTCATCTGTTAGTAAAGAAACCAAGCTATGTTTTTCATTCCTGAGAAAGGACTCACTTATGCTTATAACTATAAGTTGCTAGTGATTAAGCAACTGGTATATTTTCACACTCATTAAAAGAAACACGGTGTGTTCGCCTTTCTAAGAAAAGGCATCTTGTTTGTAATACTGTAATACATTGGGAACACCTTCTAATTGGCTTCTAGTACCCCTTGCCAAAATTCAGACACAAGTTTGTTTATTTACACAAGGAAAAAAATAAAACATTGTATAATTAGTCGAGTAATGGACTCCTAAATTCAGCAACTCAGAGGTATGCAAAACTGACAAACTTTTTAAGATTCCATTTTGGTTTATGAAATATCTCAATAGGTAGCCCAGACTGCATCATGGCTATTGTAGCAATGTGCTGCTCAATGTGGTGTTTGTGTCGAGATGGAAAACTTTGACATGTTTGATTTTTATGCAAGTCAATTAACTTGTTTTTTAAAACTGTAAGGGCATGCTTTGCAAATAAGATTACTTACTATAAATTATGAGAACATAGGGCTCCATTCAGACAAAAATGTTACACACCCCTTACACATGCATAAGTCTGCAGAATATAGTTCTGCACCCTGACAACCTATTCAGTGAGGGGTAAGAGCTTATTTTGGTCTATTCCATGGGGGCTTTCCTAAAAAGATATGAACAAAAGGGGATAGAGACTTAATTAGAATGTCTCTCTACACCCCACCTTCCTTTGCACCACCCAGGCAATTCCAACAGGCCAAAACCTCTCCTTATGTGGTGGAGGAAGAATTTCTTTTTTCAGTTAAGTCAGCCCACAGCAGAAGTAGCAATGGTATGTCCCCCTAACCACAGTACAGACAGACATTTGGCCATTCCCACCTGTGAGTTATGCTCTCAACACTCACACTTAAGCATGGTCTATTGATTGCAGCCATGTCCATCTGTTAACACAAGATTCATTGTGCTTGGCCCAAAATCAGATGGGACCCTTAGACCAAGACATCAGGATGAAACTGTCCCTGGAAGAAAAGACACTGAAACCCAGAAATGACGCATTACTGCACAAATGAAGATGGTAGGGGTATTGCAGGCAGCACGAATCATTTCCATTTAATGCAACAGGCATTTGGTCAAGAGTTCTTGCTTCCAAAATGAGATTCTTTGATGGCTGCATGAGAAACTCAGGATGTCTATTTGGCATTCAAAATACAACATTAAAAACTGCAGATATGTACTTAGAGCTTGGAGGCAACCACAGTGCCAATACATACACAAAGCAAATCCAGAGACAAGTATGAGTCAGAGAAAGAAAAACTGCAGAATTTTGTCCAGGTCCTTTCCACTTTTATACACGCAGAGAATCTATACCTAAGCAAATCATCCCCTTGATTACATATATGAGCAAGAATTACTTGCATGAAGAAATGTTACTGGATCTGGTCCCTGCTCTATATGCACATTGTGATATAAAGCCAACTCTTACTAAATCCAAGATTTGCTCCTATTAGTTCTCAGTATTAGGTTAAGGCACAGGAGACCACACAGCAGAGCATTTTGTCTTCCTTGCCAGCTTCAGGCTAGGTAGCGAAGTCATTCTTATTTGAGTTTGATGTTAGATTGTTGGTTCTAATTTAAAGTCTGCAGCACATATAGTCCATATTGCAGACTACTTATTTCCTTGAAATGTCTTTTATCTAGACAAAAAGGTTAAAAACAAGGAGAGAAGACTGAGAAGATTAATGGACAAATGTCTTTCCTTGTCCCTTGGCTACATTCTGGACAGTCTTTTCCACTGACTGTTTGCTATTAGAGATAATTTTCAGCTTAGAGTGGGAATCTCAGACACGTAGAAATAGTTACACCGATTGGGAGAAACACATGTATGCACATACACATTCAGAAAAGGGGTTTCAGTCAAAAGACCTCCTAAAGTTAGATTCCCATAATTGTGTTCAGAATAAGTAAGATGCTAGTCTGATTAGAAATCGGTCATGTCATTTACCAGAACAGACCTGCCACGTAAGGACAGACACCTCCCATTCATCAGAAGAACCAGCGTGGCTACGTGCCTCTGAGCAACCTCACAATGTCGGGTCAACTGTTGTTACTGGCAAGACACTGCTGTGGAAAGCCTGCAACAGAATCAGGGACTCATCACTACCAGTATGTGTTGCTATGGACACCACTGAAGAAAAGCAAAATCATTTGAGAAGGAAATAAAAGACTCTTTTCCACCAATAGTGACAGACACTCTAATAGGTTAGTGATCCTGGTGGAATGCTAATCAACAGCACATAGAAAGACTTGGAAGTCATGCAACTTTTAATATTCCTAGTGAAGGAATACAGAAGTAAATGTAATGCATGGCCACGGACACAGGATTTATACTAATACTTAATACTGAAAACACAGGCATTGCATGTTAATGTCATGGATAAGTCAGATAATACTTTGCCTTAAAAGGTATTTTATATCTTTGTCTTACCATTCCTCTCAAGGATCTCAGCTACAAGCCACATTCACCTGAAGAGTCCATCTACAAAGTCCCACTGAACACTTAAATGGAGGTGGATTCCTTGCTCACATAAAATTGAAAGCTCGCCTGACACCAGCAAAGTTATGCTGATTTACTGCAGCTATGGATCTGGCATCTGATTTGAGCCGTGTGGCAATCTAATTTTTCCATTCCTTGCAGCTCTGGTGAATAATTTAAATATACACTATATTTAGTGTAATATAGTGTATTAGTAATAGATTTTCAAAATTTTTGATGAGCTGAAAAGTAAGAAATACCGTCTCGGAATCACACAAAATGGTCTGTTCAATATTAAACAATTTATTTTTGATTGAGATGGTATTTTGGCTTCCATAGTTTTAAAAGAAATGGATTTTTGTAACAGAATTCAATGAGGACTTTCAAAATGAAAAAATAAAAATAAAAATTCAATAGGTATTACTCTGAAAACATCAGAACAAAGTATTTTATTTGAACAAAATGTTTTCAGTGTTTTCAAATCTGGAAAGTAGCCTCATTTTTCAGCTGATGTGAATCTAAAATGTTACACTGCCATTTTTGCCACAGAAAAACTGCTGAAATATGTTTCTCGGCTGTACAAGTAGGTAAATCTATTGACCTCAGCAAGACAATTTGCACAAGTAGAGCCAGGAGCATTTACTGTTTTAACAGAACCTAAACTAATTCTGAGCAATTTACATCAGAAATATAGAAACAGGGCGATTTTCTCAAAGGCACCTTCAATCTAGTTTCATTTGCAGTACAGTGAAATGGATCCAAAATAATAAGAAGGGGGACAAGGGTTACAGAATAAACTATAGAATGGCTCAATATGGCTAGAAGGCAGCAAAATCTTTTGAAATAAATAACTCTTTGACTCACACATTCCAATTGCTGTGGCAGAAATGATGCTCAAGAGCATCTGTGGCAGGAGAAGATTTGGGGATAATTTGCAATAGGGCTATTTAATATTTGCAGTAGAGTTACTCATGGATTGAGATCTATCATTCAATGCTACAGCGATTTGTAAAAATTTTTTTGTTTTCAAATTAAATTAGGTTTATTGGATTGTTCTGCGTGTGTGTTTATATGCTCTCTCAGTTATGAAAATTAAATTCCTGACAGCAACAAAACCCAAAAGCTATGTTGGGAAGAGAGATCTAGTAGCTCCCACTACTTAGGTAAGCTGAAGCTTACTCAGCTGTTATTAAAAACCAAGGAATCAACACGAGGCCTCACCCAGTGGGACAGACGGACAGACTGGGATTCAGGTCATGAGTGCCACTTGGCTTATTCAAAGTTGATGCCACCTGGCTCGTAGTGCACAGGCAAGACAGCACTCCCCAGAAATGGGAGGGTCAGGTTAGTGCTGTCCAGGTTTGGCTCCAGATATATTTGGCAAATGAGCTCCAGAAATACACTTTCAAGACATAAATCCCCAGGAAACCACGTTTCACATATTCCATGGCTTAATATAATATAAATATTGCAATTTCCCCTCAGTGTTCAAATTATTGTTTCCAATGAGCAGCACAGCAGGTCACTAGAGGTTGCAGTAGTAGCTGTCCCAAAGTTGAACAGAAGGAAGATATCTAGCACACTTGTAAAATATGTATATTGTACTCTTTTCCTAAGGTAAATCTGCACAGAAAATAGAAGCCTCCAACTGCTGCCAGCTAACAGCTGTCCGTAGGTCAAGTACTACCAGTTTCTGCACAGACATTGAAGATCCTGCAAGATGCTCCCAGACATTCTGCCTAACAGCAAAATAATATTTATGGCCTGCCCCTCAACACGGCTGCTTTACACTAGGAAGTGACCAACAGAGTCCTTTTAATTGCAGGTTTTCATCTTTACTCTAGCAAAATTGCAAAGGCCATACTGTAAATCTGTCATGAGCTCCTCAAGCTCTCATGGTCAGTATAGCTTTAGAATCCATTTAATTTACAGAAGAAAAAAGGGGATGATAAAGAAGTCCATGTTTTGCTTTGTTTTTATAGAAAGACAAAGAAATTCCACGAAGCTAAACTTGCAAAAGAAAATGTACAATTTCATAAAGCACCTACTATTTGGTCAAGAGATATTTTAATCACAATATTATGACCACCTTTAGAGAAAATATCATAACAAAGAGAAACTTTAGTGACAGGTAATTACTGTGCCAAAGGCAGAAAGAATGTCAGACAACAAGATATAGAGAAAGACTTCTGAAAACACTTCATTGATTTTATAAGCAGGTCAAGATCTTTGATCAGTGTAAAATAACTATGTTGAAGTCAATATATTTATCCACTATGTCTGCAGGGCTGACGGCGAGCCAAAATGAAGGAAGGAGGGGACTCAACCACTCCTTCAGCATGTGACAGCACCAGCCACGCTGGTGGGAGACAGGAGGAGGGAAAAAAGTGAAGAGAGGGTGCTGCCTTAGCTGTACCTCCTCCATCCTCCTTTTTCCCCTAAAAATCCACCCTGGCAGAAGATATGGCTTAAAACTAACTATTTTGCCTTAGGATTTCTCTTGCCTGTGAGAAACTGTAAGTCCTCTTCTTTTTCTCATGACTTCAGAGCAAGCAGATTTGGAAATGGGATTTTCTGCAGCTCCTAGGAAAGTTACATGTCTAAATCCCACTTTTTTTTTTATGTGCATCTATTAGCTCATTTTGGGGAAAAAAAGTAATTTTACTATAACCAATTATAAAATTCATGGTATCAGATGCAAACCTAAGCAGTAAGGATACATCTGCCATTTTCCCGTGTGCTGTATTATCATTGTCTCCTACTGAGAGCTGTGCATTTCTGCATCAAAACTCAAACCATAATTTTTCCCCTACCCTAGGTGTCTGCCTGTTGAACAAGATGCCTAATCTTAGGCACCCAGGCCTGAAAATGTTAACCTTAAAATTTGTTGGCATCTCTCAGGAGCTTAAAAGTAAGAGGAACCTAGTCTGGCTGTCTGAAAAGTTTCATTCAGATTGCTTTAAATATTTTGTGGATGATTACAGCCTGAACATTTGACTACATGCCGCTTCATTAGACGTACTCATTTTTTTGTTCATACCATCGATAGGAAATTAAAACTAATCTCTTTAAAAACTCTGATACTTAATGTCTCATAAGATATAAGAGATATTCAGGGCAGACTCTGAAAAAAAATTAGCATAATAAGGTGTATAAATCTCTGCTTGATTTGAAACAACGCATAAAAGCCAACCCCACATTAATTTTTTTGCTGAAAGAACTTCAATAAGTTTTAAAGTAAGTGTTTCATTTACTGCCACATGCCACACATACATGGCAAACAGTTTATACAAACCACAACACTCAGCTGTTCCTGGTTAGATAAAACAGCCCTCCCTGAACACCCAAGCTGCTCTCGGTTCCCTTGGGACTCTGATAAAGGGTGCTGAACATTTCAGCCTGACCCAAAGGACAGTCCACGTACATATTTTACTTTAATCAGGTAAGCAGTCCTTCTGTGTGGTTCATGAAGCCTCGTTTGAGTATGTGCTTAAGATTTTGTTGGCTCAGACCAGAATGCTCTGCACTTTTGAAGACAGCTTAAGTACAGCATACCTATCCCTGACCTGGTGGTCCAGCCTTAATGCCTTCTTCATGTAGTTCTCAGTGAACTTTATGAGACTTTTCAGCTAACTAGAATACTCTGCTGTGCACATACACAACATAATCCAGATCCAGAAAAGCACTCAGTGAAAGGGACTCTTCACACCCTTCTGAAGCCAATATCCTACAAACAGACACAACGAGACAGAGAAGAGATACCTAAGTCTTTCTAAGGCCCCAAGAAAGACTTCTCATGTAGCACTAAGTCTTATTTTAGGGCTTGATTATAACTAAGACACTAAGGCTTATTTACAAGACCTTCAAGGTTCAAGTCACTGACCTCATTTATTGTGCAAGTATTACCTACAAAACAAAATTTTATCCACTTATTCCAAAAGGACACGATGAACTTGGAAGTCCACTCAGTTTTAAAAGATATTATTTCAGCTTGTCTCACTGGGCTATAAAATCCCTCTACTCATTTATGCATGTTTATAATAATATTTATGCAATATTTTTCAGTATTCTTTTGCTGTATGAAAGAAATAGAGTGCCCCTTTGAGGAACAAATCTATGTAAAGGGCAAAATAAAACCAACTAGATATGCACTATCTCCAAATGTCCAATGCAAACTAGGAGAGGGAGTGAAGGAAAATTATTTTCTGTCCATTTTTCACTCACAGACAATATTACGAAGTGCTTGGAATACCAGAAGGTTCATTTTGAAACAGAGAAGTGATGTTTACACTGGCCTTTGTATAAATATATACTGGGTTTATGTACTTCTTTTTCCTAATGTTTGAAGTTAAACTTAATTATTGCTAAGAAAAGGCACTGGATTTTTTTGTTGCACAGGTACAACAAAGCAGCTTGGCAAGCATAGTCTGAATCACAGTCTGTTTGATCCTTTGCTCAGGGAAATGCATATTCAGAGCTGCATGATCAGGGTCCTATGAGAGGGTAACCTCTAACTGAGCCCTGGAAAGTTGCACTCACTGCCTTAACTAAAGCAGACGAAGCCACTGAACAGAATGTATTTGTACAGGGAGGCATAATACCAGTTTACTGTAAAGTAACTGGCACTGCACCACACTGCACAATGGGCACTTCCGATTAATACAGTAGAGCATGGCCTTTGCATTTGCTGCATCTTCCTCTGGACCATGGTTTTGCATCCAGGGCAGATAATAAATCGCTAGGTGGAGGTCCAATAGAAAAATGTTACTGTCCTAGAAGGAAAATACTATTAGTGTAGTATCAATACATGGGACTATACTGGTTATATTCCCTTATATTAAACTCTTCCCCACAAAACAAACAAAAACCACCCAACAACAATATACCCTTATTGCTATCAAATCTCAAACACAGATAAAGCATCCTCCTTCCTGTTCCATTTTTCTCTTTTCATTGAGAATCCCTGCAAGCATGTCAGTTCTGGTGGTGGCTTTGTGATCTGGATCCTGCTTGGTAGGATCTATGCAGAGACCAACAACTCATTCTACACAGCCCACTATGCAGGCATCAGATGACTGTGGCTTTCAGTTACTACCTCTGGATTGAAGCCAGAAGCCTAGCGGTGAAAAGCTCTTTATACCATTACCAATCCCCCGAGCCACCCAGTCCTTCTCCATTGCATACAGGTTTTTAGTGTTGTGCCTTAAGATCTGTTCTGGTTCTGAGTAACGTTCTTTGTGATGGGAGTCTTGCCACTCCCCCTCTCATGAGGGGGAAAAAAAAAACTGAGGAGCGAGTGTGAAACCTGTTTGGAAACTCAGTTATGAGTATCTGATGCAGCTAGTACTCTTAGATTCTCTAAGGGAGAGACCTGAGCCCTGGGGAATATCTGTCTTAGGTAAAGAGTTGGCTCCAGCCCAGTCAGTGCTAAGATCTGTGCGACTTCAGCCAGAGCTGCTGGCTTCAGCTTGGTGGTGGCTTTTTCAGAAGAGCACCAGCATGCTGCCAGAAGCTTTCCAGGATACCTGAAGGATGACCAGGCCTAAAAGCACACACAGGATTTTCTGGTCTTGAGGGGTGGCTCAGAACCATCCTTAATGGCAGCATAAATAGACCTCTGGAGGGGTCAGAAGGTACAACCAGTAAGCCCCCAGAGCATCTGTTCTCAGATGGTTTCTGTCTAAACTATCCATTTAAGAAGTCAGAGGCTAAATTGTGCCATCTTTGCAGCTCTCGTCCTCCAGTTCAGCAGAGAAAAGTGACTCAGTGTGATGTTATACTCGTCCAGATTCCTCTTCCAATATCTTCTCTCTTAGACTCTTCAAAAAGCACATCACATAGAGCAGCTGCTTTTCCCCACAGAGAACTAACTGCAGAAGACTTAACAGTAATACATTGGTACCCAGCCTTCACGAAAGAGGACTATAAGCTGCTGATCCTGCAATAACACCTCTAAGGATTAGCATCTTTAATGTTGATTGCTGAATATGTCTGTTCCCCTCTGAACCATTCCAACAGTTGTTTCAAGTGAATGTATTCATTCCCTTCCTTTTAACCATAGGAGCTTCTTGCTTGGTCTGGGAGCAAGGAAAAGGGAATGAAAGGGTCTCTTCAGCTTTGCTGTAGCTGCTCTCTTACAAGAGAGCATTGACACAGATTCTGCAGCTCTTGCGTGTAGTGAGACTCCCGGAGGACTTGCACGCACAGAAAGACTGCAGGATCCTTGTGGGCACCACAGGAAGAGCGTGGCTGTTCTCCTCCCCGCTGGATGAGAGTATCGTATCTATTCCTAGCATGGATCTACCAGGTGGCAGCATTCCCCTGCCAACATACCTTTGGTTTGGCTTACCTTGAAAGCTATGATGTTATATTATATGATGACATCATTATATTTATTTCAACTTTCAATGAAGATTCCTGGCAAATCTCCAAGCTGGAATATCTTCTTTTTAATGGATACAAGATCCAGCCAACATGGTACAGATTACATCCATATAACACAATCCAAGAAAGGTTAACTGCTAGGGATTTTTTTTAACAGCTGTTGATGTTACTAAATTGAGATTATTTCTCTATTAAAACTATGGAAGAGGCAAAATTTGTCCACTATTTGTACAAACACTACTGCCCTAATTTCTAGCTGTGGTTACTGTTGTGATGACTCCATCATGCACTCATGCCATCTCAAGAATTTATCTTTGTGGTAGTATTTTGAAAAGGATAAAATGAATCAAATGTATTTTTTCAACAAGGATGTGTGTAAGGACACCATACTTTAATGGTATGTGTAACAAAGTTTTCCTACTTGGTTCTTTTTCTTCACACTATCTGGACTAATTTTGAATAGGCTTATTACAAACATTTGGACAACTTAGTCTGATCTACTTTTTTTTATGCTTTTATCAATTGTTTTACTCTTAACATTTCCAAATCAGCCTAGAACATCACAACTTTCATAAAAAGTCGCATACCTTTCCTGATAAACAGAAGGATAAAGCATTTGAGAATACTGCATAAGATACTGTTCTGCCCTGACAAAAACAAGGGCTTAGACACTAAAGCCAATACCATCAAGGAACCCCTCCTTGAACACTGGGCCTTAACTTTACTAGATTTTGCATAAAGACATGGTGTGAGAGAACAAATTATTCTGAAAAAAGACTAACTAAGCTGACAAAGAAAATGATGCTCCTCATAAGCAACTGTAGCACATAGGATAATGAACTCAACCGAGGTTACGCAGTCTATGGCAGAGGTAGAAATTAATTTAAATTTCCAATATTATGCTTTAAGACATTGAAAATGCTAAAGAAGAAACTGTAGAATAACTAAAAGCAAGCTTTCAACCTTTCCCTTCTTATTTCTTCCCCACAGTGGTCTCTGTGAGGTCTTATGATACCACTACAAAGATCAGCAAACAAAAATTGGCTGTGTTATGAATTGATTTCAATTTAAAAGAACCATAATTCAATTTTGCTTTAAAAACATATTACAAAATCTAATATTAAAAAGATTTGCATAGAAACATTCATCAGAAAGATATTTTATTTGTTTGGCTTGAAACACTTCCACTACAAGCCAAACATTTCAACACTAGGGCAGGGGGACCAGCAAGTGAACCTCACCAGAAACAACAGTGAAAACTACTAGTTTATTTTTGCTCTACCAGCTAACACAAATTAGTTATTTATTAAAAAAAAAATAATCATGGGCCTTGTGGATGGTGAAATTTGATTTTTTTAACCCCAAGTATTCTTGTAAATGTATTAGTAACAGGACAGCATTAGTTGAGAAAGCCGGTATATACAAATGTCTTACTGACTACAATGACTATCAGATTAAAAATAAGACAGATGCAGTGATGGATATTTAGTCTATACTAACAACTCACTTATTTTACACTCACATAATGCCCAAAAATACACACACATCTCTGCACACATAAAAATTGAAAATCTTTAAGCAGTCAGAGGTGGTTTCCAGATGAAGAAGTAGTCTCTGTTTGCCCTGTTGCTCGGATCACAGACAGATAAATCACTGGGTGAGTCCCATCACTAAGTAGTGGGAATATTACTTTAGTAAAGTTTGCTAATGGGGCAAAGGACCTTGTATTGTAATCCAGTGACATTTTCAACCTTCGGAGAACTTTTGTTGACATTCCCGAGTCCCTGGCTGCCATCCCAGCATGAAATAGTTTCTGCTCACATAATTTTTGTGTTTACTAGTCATGAAAAACTCTTGCTTTTGGCTTTTTTTTAAATAAACTTTTTTTTTTTTTTTTGCAAGTGAAACTCTGTCTAAAAAAATATTGGCCCCAGGCACAGAAGGTTTTGCATAAATTCATATGTGATGAATGGCTGATTTTAATGTTATTTGGGTATTTGTCAGAACCTAACAAATATACATGGTAATGGTGGTTCATAAACTTAAATATCTCAATATCCCCTTTCTTCTAGAAATAAATTACGTTTGTTTGCCCTGCCTGGAGTCCTAAGGTAGCCGACATTAGGAATATTTTAAATGTGATCATCCATCCAGCATGTCTTTCAGGCGCCACGAAGATTAAATGAAAGAATCATAAGATGAAGGTCTTTAACTTTTAATCCTTTTACAATGAACCCTTAGATAGACATGGGGGCAGGGTGCCTTCTATGTGAGTAATAATGCCTCTGTTCCTCTTCACTAGGTTAATGAATACCCTAAATGTCCCAAGATCTGATTTTTTTTCCAAACTATTGAAATTAGAAGCAAAGAGACCGGTGGTAAAACACACCAAAAGAGTGCGAGAGGGAATGAATATGCATTCAGAGATAGGCGAACTACACGTTAGAGAAAGTAGGGCTGGGTTGCGCCAATGAAAGACCCACGGGTTTAAAATAATTAGCATAGATTCCCTCAGAGTTTGGGGGGGGGGGGGGGGGGGGGGGAGTTTTTTGATTCCAAGATAAATAAGGAAAAGGTTTTCTGCACTGTCAGGAAGCCTTTAAAGAACACGTGGGGAGTTTGTTTTTGCAGTTGGTATCTATGAGATACTAACTGTCGGGTCTCCCAGCACGTAAAAGTCAAATACTTCGTTAATTGGGACGGGTCCTTACAAAGCCGCGGGGCAGTTACGCGCCCCGCGTGCTGGGGCCGTTCCCCACCGCCGGTGCCTCGCTCCCGGGAGCGGACAGCGGAGCGCAGTTGCTGGAAGGGAATCCCGGGGGCTGCCCCGGGCCAGGCACGGGCAGCGTCGGAGCCGGTGCTCGGGGGGGGGGGGGGGGGGGGGGAGCGGGCGGAGCGGCCCCGCAGGCCCCGCGGAAGGCGGGCGGGGGGACAGGCGGCTGCGGGACACCGGGCACCTCGCCGGACACTGCGGCGTCCCCGGGGCCATCTGGGCTGCAGCGGCTGGAGCCCGGTTGCTCCCTGCCCTGTCGGGGGGGGGGAGGG